>VWZP01010350.1:0-111132 GCA_013396995.1 Dicaeum eximium | reverse complement strand
AGGAGAAGGAGGAGGGAAGGAAGGAGGGAGGACCTCACTTTGGGGGGAGGGGGGATGGCATCAGGATCCAAGAGGAAAAAAATAAAAAGGCCAACCAAAAAAAAAATCCCTCCCGATCCCTCCTTGGAGCCCCTTCGAGGTGTCTGGGATTGGGAGAAAGTTGAAGACTTGGAGGTTCTTATAGCTCCTGCTGGCGGAAAGTTTGGGGGCAGCAGTGTCATTGGCCTGACGTGGAGAGGAGGGACTTTTGCTGAGTTTTATAGGAAAGTTTCCGCTTCCCCCCCTCCACGCCCTCCCCCAATTATTTTTTTCAAGCCATTCACAAGTGATCTGGCTTCCCCACACGCACGCACATACATCCTTACCCCAACCTCTTTCTCCATTTCCCTCTGCGTGGTTTCTCTCTCGAACTCCTTCGGTTAGCGCTCGGCTTTGGGGTGGTGCTGAGGGCCGGGCCGGAAGGTTTTGGGGGTGCCCAGCGCCCCGTGCGCTGCTGCGGAGGGGTCAGCGAGCCGCTTAGTGCCTGTGCTGGGGGCAAACCCCGGGAGAAGCCGGGGAAAGCCCGCACCTCTCGTGCCGAAGCGGGCACGGCTCGTAGCGAAAAGAAGGAAAGGGAAATTACCCGCGGGGCAGCATCCAGGCGCATCCTAATTTTGACCCGCTTTAGCACACGCCGCACTTCCCAATCACTGAGCGCCCTGGGATCCCCTGTCCCCTGTGTCTCCCCTGTGCCGAGGGGGTCGCACATTTCTGGGCTGGGGAGGGGTGGTGGCACAGCCTCGTCCTGCCAGGCTGGAGGACTGCGCTCGGAGAAAGCCATCTTCAGAGGTGGAAGCAGACGGGAAACCAAGCATTGGCTTCGTACATGCATAAGCACCAGTCCTTGAGCTCGTCTTAAGAGAAACCCGGGAGGATCCGCGTTTCCAGCCTGGCACACCGGGAGACGGGAGGGTGTAAAAACCCTCTGCCCACACTCTGTGTGTGCTGACCACTCACTTCAGCCCGTCCTCCCACAAGGCGCCCGAATCCGGCACTTCCTGGGAAAAGAGATTATTTATTTTAATTTCTCTTCTATGTCTGCAGCCAAAGCTATTTCTTCCCATCCCCCGCCTTTGTGCCTCCTTCCCCGCTCGCTGGCAGCACAGAGCAGGTGGTGTGTCTTTTAAACAACAGCTCAGATTCAAACGGGGAACGCCTGGGAGGGAAAGCTGGATGGATTGCCATCCATCAGCAAACGGGGCGAAGCTCTCTCTGCTCCCTGCAGAGAGTGGGGACCGCGCTCCTCCGCTGCCGGCCTGGATGGGCACGGCGGGTGCGGTGCGGGGCGGAGAGGGCAGGCCGGCCACGCAGAGGCTCCCCGGCTTGTCTGAGGTGTGAGGGCGGACAGGGCGAACGGAATGGCAGAGGAGCGATAAATCCCAGGCATGAAATAAAACAAGGCTTCTGGAAGAGCGCTGTCATCATCTCCGGGGAACAGAATCGTCTCTCTCCTCTGCACGGGGACCGACTCCCTTTCCACCGGGCAGAGGCGTCTCATCCCGGGAGCTGCCAGGGGCCAGGACCCTCTCGGCCGCCGCCCAGGGGCAGCCCCCCGGCCATGGCCGCCGGCCCCGGCCCCGCCGCAGCGCCCGTCCGGCACCGCCGCCGCCGGAGCTGTCCCGGCGCTCCTCCGGTCGCTCTCTCTCGGCGAGCTCTCCTTCTCGGGTTTCCATCCCGGGCTGCGAGCTCATAGCAGAATGCCCAAAACCTTCTCTTTTGGGAAACAGCTGGAAACAGGACCGGAGAGGAAACAGGGACCGCCTTAGCCGGCAAGGGAAGGCACGGCGGCACACAGACCCACAGCGAGCCTGCACAGCCTTCCCGGCTTTCGCTTTGTCCCTGCTGTGTCTTCTGCCACCACAGGCCTCTTCATCAGCTCAACACCATAGCCTGGCCAGAGAGCTTCAGGGGTTCCCTTGTGCTGGCAGCAGCTGCTGATCCCAAGGTAAGAAGAGCTGGCTTTCCTTTCACCCCCCTNCCTTCCTTCCTACCGCGCTTCCTTCCACGCTTCCTTCCTTCCTACCGCGCTTCCTTCTGCGCTTCCTGCCTTCCTGCCTGCCTTCCTGCCTGCCTGCCTGCCTTCCCTTATTCTTCTTATAGGGGAACCCCCTCCCCCCCAAAAAAAAACCCAAACAAAAAAACCCAACAAAAACAAACAAACAAACAAACAAAGAAACCCAAACAAAAAACCAAAGACATCACAGGGCAAAACCAAACCTGGATAGCTATTATCTTGCTGGGAATGGGATGCTGCCTGAAAGGATCATCTGAGCTGAGCTGAGAGGCAGCACCTCCTCAGCTGATTTGGTGGGATGCATGACTGGTCTGGGTAACCTGAACTTCGAATGGGAACTTTGTAGGACATCAGCTGCTTGTCATGGGGCAGGAGGAGGGTGTGTTGAGCAGGGTGTATGGAGGAGTCAAGGACAGGTGGAGAAGTAGTATTACATGGTTTGTAAAACTAGAAAACATGGATAAATGTAGGGATGGAGTTGCGGAGAGAGGAGTAGTTGACCATAGTAGATGGGCTGGGATCAGTGTCAGCTACTCTTTGTGTAAGCTGCAGCAAAAGCAACCAGCAGTGTTTAGCAGGACTCATGTGGTTCTACCTGTGACCTGCACACTGCTGTATGAACCCCCCACACCCCCCATCATCTTCATTTGGCTTTTCTTTTATCTCTGACTCCCAAATTATGGGCTCAGGAGCAAAGGCATATGCGCCACTCAGGAGTGCAGGGGCCAGATGAGCTGTGGTGGCAACCATCTGTCCCAGGGGATTTGGGCTAGGCTGGCTGTGGGAGCCTGCCTGGATCCCCCAAGTATGCAGCAAACCCTGCCTAGTGCTGGAGTGTGTGGAGCTGTGTTGGGAGGAGGGTGGATGTGTCAGAAAATCACGGCTGGGGGTTTGTGTGAGAGAGAAAGACATATTGGTGTGTGTTTATATGTGAGGATGTGTTTGTGTGTGCATGCATGTACTGCTGATCTTTTTCAGTGTGAGCACACATTTGACATATATGTGTCATATGTGACACATATGACATATGACACATATATGTGTCAGGAGGGAAGGGGAGTGAAGTCTGTGCAGAGATTAAAGAAAATCAATTAAATCTTGGTTTGCTTTGAAATTGACAGTTCTGATGGGGATTGAGGTGGAGCCTTTGCATTTCACACCAAAATAATAATTGTAATAATTGTATTTTAGTTATGCAGTGTTAACTGTTTTCAACTTCCAGTAAGCCACTAATGTGGACTACTGAAGGGTAAAGGATGTCAGGTCCTGTTTTTCTCTATGCATAGGCATGGCTTAGGTAAGAACTCTTCTGGTTCCTTAGGCAGAATTTCAACCCTCTTTCACTCTTTGGTGGTAGGAAGCAAAACTAAAAGCAGACCAAGGCCCTTTCTAGAGATACTTCCAGGTCCATTCCTGCAAGCTTCCCTGGGCCTCAGCTCAGGAAAATATGTGTTGTATGATGAACTCTTACATGGAATGCTGGCAGGGCACAGAGCACTCCAGCATTTTGTCACCTCTGCAGAAAGGTACAACACTGGTAAAGCAGCTATCTAGATTACAGGTATGGCTGTGAACACAGAGCTAAATAAATGAATGACAAACTCCTGGGAGGAAGAAATTAGGAGTAAGTTGGTCTGTGATGGTCACTGTAGTCACAGGTCAGTGGGGGGATTGCTGTAAAGGATCATGCCAGCTTTATGCCAGCCCTTCTGCAGGCACCCATTAACTGCTGAGACACTCACAGGGTGGGACAAGCAGTATCTGCCTTAGCCAGGCAGAAACATCACAGCTTTTGAGGGAAGTAGGTCAAAAGGTTGATTCTTTCCTTCATTTCTAAGGATGAATGAATGAAAGGCCCAATTTTGTCTGCCTGTTTATAAATCAGTGCAGACATTTAAGAACTAATGTGCTCAGGATCTGGTGGTTGCAACTACAATGCTGTCCCTCATCAATGTGTTACACAGATTCTACATACACACAAATTACAGTTGGATTGCAATTAGGCTGTTCTGTATTGCCCATACACCAAGCACATACCCATGTAATTTAGGTCACAAAGGCTGTTCGCTGTGGTAAAACTCTCACTGTTGGTGATTCCTTGGAATATTGAGCAATGTGTTACATGCATGCACGCCTAGAGACAGCCTGCCTGCCTGACAGCCTTCAATCAGGTGTTTTCTCAGAGGTTTTACCTTTATGTTGCAAAGACCACTGAAATCAACTGAAGTTTCTCTACTAGTTTCTGCAGCCATGTATTTTAATTCCTATGGATTCTAGCTGAAAGCTTGGTCAGGACCACATCCCTTCAAAAGGACAAGAGTGCACCTAGCAACTTTCCCCAGTGGCGTTTATGTTGTAATTTGCTCCGTGTAGAAAGCACACCGAGAAACAGGCTGACAACTCTCACTGTGCCCTGGTACACATTTCTGCTCAGCAACAGCAAACGGGCAGAATGAATATATAACGGGTATGACAGCGGGACGCTTTTCTTGTTTCCTTTCACCTCTTTTTCCCTTCCCATCACCGCGGCAGCTCATACAGCCGAGGACGCGGAAAAGCTGACAAGCATCTCCCGTCGTTCGTCCTCCCTACCTGGCCCGGCGTGGGTGGGCGCGGTGCGGCTCGGCTCGGCTCGGCTGGGCTCGGCTCGGCTGGGCTCGGCTCGGCTCGGCTCGGCTCTGCNCGGAGGGCACGATTCCCCGCCGGCCCCGCTGCGGCTCCCGGGAGAGTCGCTCCCGCCTCGACCGGAGCCCCGCCAGGCTGGGTCACCCGGGTTTCGGGGCCGTGAGGTGGTGCCCGCCCGCTCCCGGCTCTGTTCGCTCGAGTTTCAGCGAGCCCCGAGTATTTTTCCCCCCCGAGGTGGCCCCACGCGGCCGCAGCGCCGTGCTGGGTGCTGGGGAGAGATTCGGCACAGGGATGTCCCGCGGACATGGGACTCTTCCCACGGGTGGACTTCTGGCTGCCGGCTCTGTGACCCTCGCTTCGCTCGGAAGCTCTGGAAAACAGATGAATAACGCGGAGTTCCCCTAACGAGTCCGTTTCATTGTCAAAATTGCTACAATGGTTTTTATTTCGTTTTCAAGGTCGTTGTCATGTGGCCGTTCATGTAAAAGTCCTAGCAGCTTGCGGTCACGAAAGGATGCGACAGCGTTGTTCCCAGTGTCCCCAGTGTCCCCAGTGCCCGGCCGGCCCTGCCGCCCGTCATTCCCGCCTCTGGACCGGCGGCAGGGAGCGCTGCGCCCCCCGCGCACCGGCCCTCGGCATCTCCTGCATCCATCCTCTCCTGCCGAGAAATACCTATATCCTATCGGCAAACCAGCAATCCCACATAGGGGACAGGTCTCCTAATTAATATCTGAGATTATTTTCAACACATGTTTTTATATAAAATCTTTCATTCAGCTCCAGAAATAATTCCTGGCCGTGGATGGGGCTGTTTAAGCAGATCCTAAGTACCTCGGTAGAAGCCTGAGTGGTACTCTCTCATGTATCCTAGACAAGACCCGTCCTTCCCATCACAAGAGATCAACATATCTAATGCTGCGGTGGAGTTCTGTCCCTAATTATAGCTCTGGGTCTTGTTTATGTGGTTTCACATCTAAATCTGAAAAGACCACTTAGTAAAACAATCTTATCTATACTCCAGAGGATAACAGTTATTTTTGTTAATAATGGAGCTTATTGGCTATTTCAGCTCCTTTGATTTTTTTCTTTTCCATCTCTTCCATCTTCTTCTCTCCTCTTTCCTGTACTATATAAATATATTTTTTACTTGTATTCTTCCCGCTCTCACACATTACTCAAATCTATATATTCAATCTCTCAGTACTCTTGGCCCACAGAAACTCCATTGAACTTCAGGCTCTTTTAGCCACAAATTCTGCTTTTTTCTGCAAAGGTGGGGGAGGGTGCACCTCCAGCACCAGTGATGGATAAAGCACTCCATAAAGCCTTCTTCATATGGGTGCACTCAAATACCCCACAGCCCAAGCAATTAGAATCAGAGCCATAGAGCCAGAATTTCAGCATGGAAGTGTGCTTTCACACTGTTAGCCATGTCTGCAACCCTGGGAAAAAAAATCTCCCCTAATGCTTCCTACTATATGTGGTCTCCTTAGGATTTCAGGTGCTCTTGGAATCTCACAGATGAAAATGAAAAAGAGGTCATGTGAGAAGTAACCATGACTCATAAATGAACATAGAAGTTCAATAGACAGGATAATAGGCTGTTTTTTACATCTGAAGTGGGCAGCAAATTCTGGTGTGATGGAAAGAGCATGTATGGTCATCCCAACATACACATGATTTCCTGGGCAAAGGAAATGTTTTTTGTTTGTTTTGTTTTGTTTTGTTTTGTTTTGTTTTGTTTTGTTTTGTTTTGTTTTTTTTTTTTTTTCCCATTGGTAGGCTTATTGAATGCCAGGTCTCCAAGTTGGAATCCATCCATCTTGTCCTCCTGACCATAGACCACACAGGCTGAATGTAGCCATGCAGAAGAGGTGAGCCTGGAGGAGAAAGGTTCACAGAAATGAGCACCCATCTCACTCTTTCCACAATTACCTTACTTCCAAGGACACCTACTTAGAGCTAGAAAAGCTTTTGAGGGAGCAGGGGTTTATGTCCATCTCTGCCAGGTTGTATTTCCTTTCAGAAAAAGCAGTCAGCATGGATCAAAGTTTACATATTCTTTTCTACATGGGGAAATTATAATTGCTTTGTGCTATGGGCTACCAGCTATGCTGCCTAAAGATCTGCTATCCATCATTACTCCTGATTTTACAGCCCAAATCTCAGTTTCCTTCCTCCAGAATATAGGATGATGATTGCTCACAAAGGACTGATCCACATTGGACCATATCCTGGCTTTATTTTCTGACCAAAGATCATATAGTAGGTCAACAATTAAGCTGATCTAGAGCACAAATCTCGGTTACCAAATTCCAAAGGCAATTTTCCAGACACGTAGTAGTTTATTGATATGTTAAAGTAAATTAGCACACATTCACTGTTCATGTATCTGTGTACATACTTGACTATTTGCGAACTCTGACCTCCAAACAAACATCTGTACTTGTATTTATGCAAAATACTGTACTGCTTCTGCCGTGAAAAGTATCTATATCAAACATTCTCATGCCAAAATCTACTATCTGACCTTGCAGCACTAAAAATAGTTCATGTCAGAAGCAGAGAAATATTTGTTTCTCCTTTTAGAACATTTGTGCTTACATTCATTAAGGATTCTGTCCAAAATCCTTTGATGTCAAGGAGACTGTTTCAGTGTCCTTTGGATCAAGTCTTAAAATGGGTCAATTAAACTTTAGATAAAATAAAAATTATAATGAGTGTAGTCTAAAAGAATAGTAGATATGTAAGAAAGGCTGCCTTTGGAGTAAAGCATCAGTCATTGTTCTCTAATATTTAGCTGAACTTGTGGAATTTTTCGTTATTAAAACAATAATCCTTTTCAATAAAGTTGTAATTAATTTTTAGTCTTCAAAATGTCCACATTTTGCTGCATAGTAGAAATGTTGTTGCTGACCTAGTAAGTGCAAGGATGCTTTGAGCTCAGTAGGGCAGATATGGATTGGACTCTAAGCAGTAAGATATGGCCTAGATTTTCTAAGTCAGAGCAGAGACCTAATTCCAAAAAACTCTTCTGACTCTAAAATAGGTTCAGGTTGATGTCTCACTTCATATTTGAGCAACTTATAATATTTTCTAATGTCTGATCTAACATTAGGCTTTGTTTTTCACACTTTGCAAAAAGACTTATGCAGCTCTTGGCAACAGCAGATGCTGTAATTAATTTGAAGGTAGAGGATGTTCAGTGGAATATAGCAAGGGCTTTAACTCAAAACAGTGAACTTTATAGTTCAGTTGGTAATCCTTTTCTCTAGAAGAATGCAAAGAGTTTAGAGCATCCATTTTAACAAAAGAGAAACCAGTATTAAAACAAGCTACAGCCTCACAGAGCTTACTGCACTGCTTGCTTGTAGTCACTGTATCAGAGGTTTGAGTAATTTGAATGACATATGTCTGCAGGAATTTTTGCTGAATCTGGATTATTTGCCAGTAGGATGTTTATCATTCCTTCCAAACAGATAGAAATTTGATCAATTATATTTCAGTGGCTTACAGCCATATGCTATCTACAGTGACATTTATGATCTATTTTTGTTATCCCCAAATGGCCTTCAACCTAGCAGTTATCTGCCAACATGTTAAAGTTTTGGTCAGTGAAAATCCTTTAGTGTTTTGGAAAGATTCATGATGTTGTCTTTTGGCCAAAGTCCATTATGGGTAACTACAACTTTATCTACATTCAACGTATGTAATTGAGTGGCTGTGGTATGGCACACTGTCATTTGGCTTCATTTCAATCAACTGAGATAACTCTCTGTGTTTTCTTTCCTACAACACTGTGTCATGTTGCTGCAAAAAGTGAAACAGCTGCCACACTCTCCTTCTTGAGGATGCATCCCAGAATGGGCTGTTTCTTCTAAGAGGACAGCATAGCCTCCAATTTGGCAGGTAAAGTTTTGCAACACCAAATCCTTCCATCTGTGGTTTCATGTTGTCAGTTCATTGCAGGAACTAATAGTCTGGTATAGATGTCAAACTATCTGATTTGTTAGTGTAGCTGGCAGGTTAACTGTCTAAGTCCTACCATTTCCTCACAGAATTCACTGTGGGTAGGAAATTTCATCCAAAAAAGAAGAAAAATAACCATCTTTAAAGATTAGATGCACTGTTGGGAAATTAAGCTCTTAAAGCTAAATCAGATGTATGATAGGAAGCACTTCATAATTGTTCACATTAAGGGTAAGGGGCCAACCCAAAGGCATATAGACAGGAGGAAAAAAGGCAATACAGTCACTCAGCTATTACTGTGAGAAACAGCCCTTCATATTCCCACAGATCTAATGTGTATCAGAAATAAGTTACACTGCTATAAAGAGGTAGAAGATGCTTTTTCATTCCTTGTGGTTATGGGAATGGGAGGCATTGTATTTCTTTGCACATATCCCTGCCAAACTGTTCATTGAGGAAAAAAGGATTTCTGCTGCTCCTTAAGTCATAGAAGTTAGCAAAATATTAAATGACAAAAAGTTGACATTAAACTTTGCTCAAGAGCATTTGAAAATGGCATGTGAAATCCATGCTGGAATAGGTGCTACTGTAAGGGCACCAAAATTGAAAGGAATGGATTAGCAGCTCCCCAGGAACAGCTGTGGCCCCACAAATGATGCAGATAAGCACCACCCCATTTGCAATACAGACACAGGAGAGCAAAGCCATGCATGCAGCAGTAGCATTATACATGGAATGGAAAGAAACCACAGCAAATATAGCTTTGTGTTTTCCCTAGGTTTTCACTAAGAAACCTCCTTGGTGTCACCTGCATTTCCACCATGCTATTGCAAGGTGATCATTACCAGCCTCTGTGCAGACTCTCTGTCATTTGAAAATTTGTCACTGGGTGTTTTCAGCAAAAGAAAATACTTTGTGCATAAAATCTTCTCTTTCCATCTCCGAGGTCACTCTTCATCTTTGGGGTGATATTTGGTGTTTATGTGCTATGAAAGTGATTCATATTGAAGTGATAAATATTTCTAATGACTCATAGCTTCACAAGACCTGTGTTCTGTAGGGTAAAGCAGGATTGAAGTGAATGTCATGAGAACTTTTCCTTTGTGGTGTCCTTCTCTGGTATTTATCATGTCTTTCCAGCTTGAAGGCAAAAACCACTGGTCTTATCCACCAAAATGCTCTCCAGTCAGATATTTGGCTCATGCACTGGATTCTTCAAATAATTTTGCCAATGGTACACTAAAGAGTCATGTTCCTAGTATTCTCAAAAACAGGATGAGAAATTTATCTGGTTTTGTTTCGTTTTGTTTGTTTGTTTGGGGTTTTTTGGGCTTGGTTCAGTTTATGTGTTTCAGGACATATGCCTACACTTTTAAAATTTTTAAAATAGGATGAATGCTGTGTGTTCTCATTATAGCTTTGGTAGAATTTATTTCTCTCCAAGGGCAGACCCCATGCTATTAACATCACAGAACTTCCTTAGCATAATGGGGTTCAGTCCATAGGTATAGCAGTTGTGATCTGAGAGGGGATGCTGAAATAATTTTTTTTTCCCCTGGATATTTGAAACATGTAACAATGAGAATTGACTTATGCTGTTGTCAACCCAAGTACAGCTGACAGAATAAAGCAGTAAATAGGTGGATGTTTCCAAATTTAATACCCTGGGGCTGGTAAAGGAGTTTGCATCTATAGGACTTAACGTCCATCTTACCAAGGACTGGTTTAGTAGCTTGAGCACAGTTATCAGTACTTCAGAGAAAGTTCCATTTGCTCATGATTAAAATCTGGGTCCTGTATGTCAAGGAGGCGGCACCTGATGAAGGCCTAAACTGTCAGTTTAATCATATTTGGCAACATTCAAGATATCTGCAGAGAAAATTTAAATGGAGTCAGATGTAATATGAAATTATTTCCACAGGCCTTCATGTAAGGTAGAGAAAGATCTGAGATAGCTCTTCATTTTACAGTCTCTCAATCATATTTTTCCTTTTTTTTCCCCCTCCATTACTATTATTCATCATTCTACAACTTCTTTTGCATCTGCTAGTTTGCAGAGTTATGAGAGTCAATGATGTTGCAGACTTCCTGCAGTATTCTAGCATATAATTAAATAATTATAAAAATAGATTAAAACATCTTTCTGTATATTCATTTATGCTCTTTATATTTTGTATCATATACTATAATATTAATAACAAAAAAGTGAACTCCTTGAGGTTGTAAGTACTCACAAATGTCCCCAGATGATGTTGCTGAGGCCTAAATATTTGATTCAGCTCAAAGTTATTTAAAAATAATTTAAAAATTACTCCAGTACTCTGAAAATTTCCTGGCAACTCAATGACTTAGTTATGTACATTATTCTAAAAGACTTCATAGGAGCTTCAATGCCCAAGACCAGGCCCAAGAGCACCTTGAAACATCTGAAACACTTCAGCATTTGGATAATTACATACTTTTGGGACCAACCCACATTTCTCTTTGGAAAATGTTTCCCCTGCATGGCTGCAGACAACAGATGGATCATATGATCTCTGCATTTGGAAAGATGGCATAATTCTGGCAGAGTGTCAGTTAAGTGAAAGAGGCGGATTTCAGATCTTCATTAAGAAAATATACAACCACACTGGAGTGGACTGAATAGCAGAAATTGATCGCTGGCGCCAGCTTTAATAGAAAATGTAGCACACTTGCAACATTAAATCTGCTCAGCTGCGGCTGGATCTAGCTCTATCAGGTTTTACATTCTTTTCCCAAATAAATGTGTTCTAAAGGAGACATTCTTTGTAGTATAAGGGCCTTCTGTTTGCCAGGAGGGAGGGGAGCAGAGCAGTGAAGGGTTAAAAGGCAAGTTCAAAGAGCCACCAGGTCGAGGGTTGGAGCAGGGTGCCAAGGCTTTGTTGAGTTTTCCTTTACACTTGCAAAAGTTTCTGTTTAATGAAACTTTTCTTTATATTTCTAGTCTCTTGGTATAATTTTTTAGGGTGCAGATGGCACTTTACACAGAAATACCCCTTGGAAGAGTGATGCCTTGAGAGGCTACCTAGAACAGAGGCTAGACAGTGTCAAAGGAATAAAGTAGGTATTTATTAAAAAGGCCTTGAAAGGATACACCTTGGGCAATACAAGAGACCAGTCATGGCTACACCCAAGAGGGATGACTTGGCCCCTTCCCACTGCAGGGCTCTGGGAGCAAGGCCCAGTGCCTTCTTTACACACATTTCCACATGGACGCCCCTAAGAGCTTGACTAGGAAACCCAGGGCACTGTAAAGTGTAATTTAGTTTCCCAGCAACACTGGATATGAGCAATAATTTCACTGTAATCACTACTCACAGCTGAAGAGAAAAGGACTGGTGGAGCTGCAGACCTCCATTTCACCATCAAACACCAAAATGATGGCTATGGCTTCAGGTCACAACTTTTGTTTCAGCAGTGACATCAGGGTCTTTATATGATACCTCATCTTGGCCATGCAAAATAATGAACAATCAGAAATCATTGGTTGCTTTAAAAGTCTTTGCTAAACTATCTTTTAGTGAGATCAGAGACAACATGTGTTCTACATGAACCTGAAAAGTTCAAGCAGCAATGGTGGTTGCTGTGGTATACCTATTCCTGTATGCTTTGTTCTGCAGGTACCACTCTTCCCCATGATAACTGTAAATTTCAAAAGTTGGAATCATTAACTAGGTTAAAGATGGCATAAACAATGCTAGAGATTAAAAAAAAAATTCTGAATTAACTTCTGCTCTCAGTGAATATGTTACAGTCCTTATGACTATATTTTAACGTGGAAAACTGTACTACGAAAGTAAAGATAACAGAATTACTCCCCTATTTTGACTTCTTCAAAGAAATAGGAATTTCAGGTACGCAAGGACCACTGAACTGGAGTGTAGCTGGTGATCAGCAGAGTGAGTAGTAGCTGTGAAAAATTCAAGGGCTTTAACTTCAGTGCCAGCCAGACAGAGGGTAATCACTGAAACTAGGATAGAGAAGGGAAAAGAAAAAATTTGGATGAAACACAATTAAAAAAATAATTTATGAGATGCACTTCTTAAAAAGCTAAAATTCTAGGCAATTACAATTGAATATTTTTATTCTGTCAGTTCTTTTATTCTGGATATATTGCTGTGACAAATGTTCATCTCACAATCTGAAACAAGCATTTTTTTGGAGCACAGTTGAAGAGTAAATAATCTGAACTGATTATATTTAGCAAGTTTTTAGGAAAAGCACCAATTTACTGTATTACAGAAAGGACATAACCATGACACCTATCCATCCTTGTAACTATTTTCTTGTATTTCTAGGAAAAGCTTGGCTGGCACTGTTGTGTATTAGTAGCATTTAAGCCTAGTAAAACAATAATTCCTGTCAAAACAGGGACTCAGCATGCACAACAGTCACATTTTAAGCTTCAGTGTTTTAGCTATTTTTAATTAAAAAAAGAAAACTGAAACAAAAACAAAACCAAAAACCTCCCCAAAAAACCCAGAAGCCCAAGTTAATTGAAAGGACCAGTAGGGTCGTATAGAAATTCTCTTTGAGAAGAATCACTGATCTGAAAAAGAAACAAAAGCCACTTTTCCATTCCTTTTGCTTAGTACCTCCATGACTTCAAAAACTAATTTATTTTAAAGTTTGTAAAAGAAAAAAAAAAGTGCTGTTGGACTAAGACTTTACTTATCAAGTTTCATCCTAGAGGGAATTTTTATAGCTGAGTTATAAACCCTGTGCACTAGTGTTTATAATGAAACGCTGACAAATGCTATAATAAACACCAATCATGGGGCCATAGTAGCTGATCAGAGAGTGGATGCAGAAGTTTGCAGTGCTATCATAATATTTTGTTCTGTTTCCAGCACTCGTTTGCTTAAACCCCATTTCAGGTTCAGCAGCTGTAAAACAAGATCAATCTAACTAGCGATTGCAAAATCATTTGATTATTTATAGTTCTCTTAGAAAGCTAAAAAATGTCTCTCAAATATGATTTCATTTAGTCTTATTTTTTTGGTTTACATGTCTGAATATGAATTGTAACATGATAGCTTCAAGGGAACTCAAATTTCTACCAAAAGTCATTCTTCAGTGGCCAAAGAGAACATAAACAAACCAGCCTCAGACCAGGGTCTAAAAATGGGCTATGATCAAACAGCTCTAAGGCTTTAAAAAGCCCCTTATTATCTTTTCCCAGAAGTAATTGACACTGTCAGTTTTTGTTCTTAATGCGGTGATAATGGCACTGTGCTTTGGGGAGAGCAGGAGCTGGACTCAGCCTTGGTGGCAGCAGGGGCTCTGAGCAAGGGGAAGATTCTGAGCATTTTCACTCCAGTGGGTGAAATCCAAACCTTGCTGAAGTTAGCAGCACTTCTGCACTTTGTTAGGGTTGGGGTTTCACTGTCTTCCCAAGCCTGACAGGCTGTTGTACTGTACTGACTCCACAGATTAGGATGCAGCTATCTTGGACTGAGACAAGGATTAGGGGAGAAGGGACCCCACGGTTTTGTCATTTCAGCGAGGTGGGATTGCACTCTAGCAAGAAGCTTCTCTGCAATGTTCCCATAATTGTTTACCAGACTAAATTTCCAGGATTTCGACACGTCCACAGGGGCCCGGGGATGGGTCAGTATGGCATCTTGCTGCTACACTGAGCTCTCCACGGGTGTTAAGGACATGCTTTCGTTTCAACACTGGTTCCTTGCAAAAAATTGCATATAGGTTGCTTTTTTTGGTAAATCTTCATCAGTTTTGGAAAAGCATGAAACAAACAAACAAACAAGCAAGCCTATTTCATCAGGCTCTAAGGTTGTATAAATCAATGTGTGACCCAGGGGCAGCTCAAAATACATCTTGGTATTTTTTCTGTGCTGTTTACATATTGTGTTCATTGGCTTATACCACAACTGCCTTTTTAATTTCTAATGTTTTTAGTATCAGTGGCTCATATGAGAATGATACTACTGTTTGTGTTGCTGCAAAATTTCCAGCGATCCATTAGAAATCAGGATTCAAAATGCAAGATCCATTTGTATTTAAAAATAAAATGTAACATATCTTTTCTTCTTTTCTCTAGTCTCTAACACAAGTACGAAAAAAACTTGGATCTTGAACAAATTCCAGTGTTTTCTTATTAAACCAAGAAGAGAAAACCAATAATTTTTGAATTATCTGTTACATTTGAGTCTCTTTCCATTATGAATCTCTTAACTTAAGACTCTGTGTGCTATAGAGTTCTAATTTTATCCAATGACATGAGCAAGAAAAATTATGAAAAGTTATATAATCATACTGTGGGAGATCACAGAGAAATAGTGGTAAGAAGTGAATATTAAGTTGCATATTTCATTGTCCTTAAAGAATTTGTCTTCATCATTTTGCCTGAGATGATGGTAACTAAAATGAGATTGGGTTATGTGAACAATCGTTGATTTTGGAATATTGTTCATTCGTAGTTCCTTCTCTTGTTTTATTTTTAGGGAAAAAAAAAGAAAGAAAGAAAGAAAGAAAGAAAGAAAGAAAGAAAGAAAGAAAGAAAGAAAGAAAGAAAGAAAGAAAGAAAGAAAGAAAGAAAGAAAGAAAGAAAGAAAGAAAGAAAGAAAGAAAACCCCAAAACAACACAAAACCATCTGAGGAGGTGAAACCCCCTAGTTCCTAGAAAAGATCCAGCTGCGCTAACTATCCAACTGCCTCTTGGAAAAAAAAGCATTTTGACAAATGGAGAGCAGATGCAATGTGTGGAGTCAGGAAGGTCAACAAAAACAAGCAGAAAAAGAAACCAGGGAAACAAGTGAAAAGAAAAAGAATATTAGAGTATTAATACAGGATATTGGATCTCTCATGATAATATTAAAGTGGACAGAATGAGAAAAATAAGAATTACCACAGAGCTGAGAAAACATGAGAGAAGAAAGAAGAGACATAGGATCCTAGCTATACTAGCCCGAATCCAGGGTAAATCTTGATTTTACTAATATCACGGAAATTTTGCATAATGGAGATAAAAGCTGTCCTGTGAAGGCTCGCAGAACCACAGCCCTGACTGGGCAGTTTAGTGCGGGAGGACCGGGCTCTGAGCAGGCTGGTTGCGTCCGTCCGCTGCGAACGCGGGGGGAAATCCAGGTCTTTCCCAGCAGCAGCGAAGGAAGGTGCCAGCAGCAGAGAGCAGTGGGGAGGGGAGCTAGAAGGGAGGGCAGAGGCACATCAAGGTGGGTCGAGGGGCTCCTAAGGGAGACCCTGGGCCCCACTCCCAGCCCAGTCACGGCCACCTCCCGCCGCTGCCGCTCTCCCAGCAGCTCGCTCCTTTTCAGAGGTGCCTGAGAAGGCATCAGTAGGTAACGCTAGACACCCCCGGCGTGGACCCTATCCCTACCCCCGGAGTCTGCCCGCCTCGGGTTTCCCCCTTTCCTCTCGCTCCAGCTTTTCATTATTTTTATTCCCTGCAAAGATGAAACGTGGTGTGCGTGCGTGCGTGCGTGCGTGTGTGTGTGTGTGTGTGTGCGCGTTTGTAAGGGAATGTACCGTGAGAGACAAAACGCTTCCGCTTGACGTCCCCAAAACCAAAGCCCACAAACTCACAAGGTTTTTTTCTCAGGAGGGCGCAGACGGCTTCCCAGGCTGGCCCCGCTGGTGCCGGGAAGCCTGCGGGCATCCCGGGCAGCCGCACCTCGCCGGGCCGGGCCGGGCCGGGCCGGGCGCTCCTGCACCAGCTCCCGCCCGGTGCGAGCCACGGCGCTGGCCGCCCGCACGCAAGGACACGGCCGTTCCCGGGAAGAAAATCGTGACAACAAGCGGTTGTATCCAGATGTTCGGCTTCCCTGGCCCCGTGACACACGGCGTGGACTTGGCAGACTGGATTTCAAAGAAAAGGGAGTTGTTGTTTATTTTTTTAAAAGGCAGAAAGCGCTGGATTAAAATGCACAGGCCGAGATTTCCCTGGCAGGCAGCTGGGCAGGAACTGAACCCGCTGGAAACCCGTTCTGCATGTTGGAAGGGCTCCGCTGCCTCGGCCCAGTCTTTCTCCAAAGCATCAAATTGGAAAGACATTAAAGCAAGCAGGCAGCATAACACAAACCAAAGGGCCTCGAAGCTTCATTTCCCGCCCCCCCCTTTCCGTTTACAAAAATTATAAATATTAACAAGTCTGCAACACACTGAGCCTCTCCATCCATCTTCTCCCCAACTCCTCCCGACCTCAGCGCACGCTTCTCCAAACACTCCTGGTTTTGCATCCCACACCTACACGGTCCTGGCTGCGGTGTGGGAAGCCGAGGCAGGAGCCACGGCTCTGCTTTCCCAGGAGGGAAGCGCCGAGGCCACCTGCTCGCTGCCGCTGCTGATGCCCGGCCCCAGCCGCATCCCGCCGGGCCCGGCGCTCCCTAGCTCGCCTCCTGTCTGGTGCATCCTTCCAGGAGCTCAGTCATGAAGGAGATGTACACTATGGCCAGGCGCAAGGTCTCTATCCGAGAGAGCCTCTTCTCGTAGGCGAAGGTGGGCACCTTCTTCCTGAGCTGATCAAACGCCTCGTTGAGGTTGAACATCCTCTTCCTCTCCCGTATGTTGGCAGCCTGGCGCTGGGCGTAGGTGATGACCCGTTTTCTCCTAGGTCTGTCCAGGAGGGAAGCGCTGCGCATCCTTTCCTCTTCCTCTTCTTCTTCTTCGGGATCTCCACTTCCGAAAGCAGCCAGGGGCAAACCCCGGGCCATCCCTTCCCGAAGCGACAGGACTCTGTCCCCGAAGGGAGGCCCGGAGGTGACTTCGCAGAGCCCCAGGCTCGCCCCGGCCCCAGGGGCTCCCTGGGGGTTGCCCAGGGAGAGGTCGGCCACGAAATCCAGCACCGAGGTGCCCAGCAGCCCCTCTGGGCAGGGCACTTGCGGGGCTCTGCCGTGCAGCTCATCCAGCAGTCCCGGGCGCTGGTGGGCTGGGAAAAGGCTGGCTGACATCTTACTTCAGAGAGGGCTTATTTTGGTCCCCCATCCCCTGCCCTAGCGACGTTAATATTTATAACCCCCTGGATAACAGGATTAGCAGGACTAGAAAGAGCGGCTGTAAAATTTCTCGCCGTGATGCTGATGAGAGGAGACAGGCAATCCCCTCGGGGACGCGTGGATGCTCCCGAGAGAGGAGTCCCCAGCGAGTCAATCCTGTCACAGCGATCAAGGACAGTTCCTTCTTGGCAAAACCCTCCGCTCTTACCTGCTGAGCACTTTTGTCTCTTCTTACATACCCGCGACCAAAGGATTTTCAGCCTCCTTAAAGCCCCCAGCAGCAAAGCCGGCCCAGCACCGGCTGGGCTTGTTTTCCTGCTTTCTGTCGGGATCTCTGAACCCTGGGAGCCAGCCTGACAATTGATGTCAGGCAACTGCATGTATGCTTTTAATGATGTCCTGAAGAGGGGACCTGCATGCAGAGGGTCACCGAGGAATGTTTACCCTGTATCCCAGCGCAATGGGAACTGAATGACAGGACCTCCATTAGCCTAAGTAAGCATTGTAGGGGACCCGATATTGCATTCCCAGTAGTAACTGTTGGAATCGTCTCTTCATTCCCCCTAAATCCCCTTCAATCAGAGTTCAAATATCTTTCCAGTAAAAGGCTGCTTCTTAAAGCTCATTCCGGTTCAGCCAATCTCATAGCACTTGTTTTGGAACTCCTTCCTCCTGCTCGTGAGAGGAGGATAAGCTGGCCCTACTCAGGGTAGCAGTTACACCTTTGGTAGAGCCGTTCCGCTCACCTGCAGAACCAGAGAAATCAGCTTGAGCGCACTCACTGATAAAGCTGGATACGTGCCGCAAAATACCGTGAAACGCACATAAACACACCCACCCACACACCCGACTCCGATGAATACCTTTCTTTGATCAAGGTTTCCTTGAAGATAGACGCTGGGGATTATTTTGCTTTTGCCTTGGGAGACTGGAAGAGGGGCTGTGTCTTCACCCTCCCGCACCGTAGACCCTCTCTAAATAAACAGCCCGGCCCTGGCAATCCCTGGCAGTGTCAGATATACCGAGGTCGAATCTGATCGATTTTCTTTGGCACACGATTTGTACACACAGCTCTCTCAGGAGTGACTGCCCATCACTCCTGAGTTGCCCTCTTAAAACCTAATCTTCTCCTTTGTCATGCACTGTTGTCACTCTCGCCTAATTAGTCTCTAATTTCTAAGGGGATTTCAAAACCGATGAGATCAAAGGAGGTGGATGGGGGCGGCCGAAGGATCCCTCTCCTCGAAAATACTTCCTGTTTGGCTACAGGACCGCAAACATTCCCGCCGCGTACCGGGATTTGCCGTCATTGACAATTTAGCGGGCGAACCACGCATCCTTTTCCCGGGAAAGACGCAGCGGCAAAGTCACTTTCCGTGCCCAATTCCCGGGCTGCGCGGGCTGCGGAAGGTGCGCAGCAGCTCCGCTACGTTGGACAGCTCCGGAGAGGGGCGGCAGGAGCCCGTGGCCGTGGCAGCGCTGCAGGTACCGGAGGGGACATCGCCACCAGCCCCTCCTTCGGGACCACAGCCAAGCTCTCCCCATCCTGTCGCGCCGTCACCGCCGCCGCTGCTGCGGCCAGAGATGGGCGACACCGCGGCTGCTCCAACAGCCTGCCGGAGGGTGGGTAAATAGCGAAGAGCAGGGGACTGCCCTTATTCTTGTTAGGGCTAGGAGGTTTCTAAGCGGGCAAGGAGAGTGCCGCTCAGAGACTTGCTTATTTGTAACTAATATGGTTCAATAAAACACCTGTGAATGAAGCAGTGAGGCAAGGAGGAGCTGTAAAACATCTGTCGAGAGAGGCGCTGCCTAGAGAGCATCCCAAAGTAAGTTGAAAAGATGTAAATGTTAAGTGTTATATAAAAACACTCGGTGGAAGAAAGATCAGATATATATTTATGACTGACCCACAAAGAACCATGACTTATCTGGCCTCCTTTTAGTTGAGGGGACAGGTATTTCATTTAAAGACATGGAGGTATAAATTAAGGACAAATGCCAGGAAAGATACATCACTACAGAACTCAAAATTATCCTGGAAATACAACTGCTTTAGATAGTGAAATAAAATAATGAAAAAATATTCACTCATCACCTCTATGTCAAAATTCACGTGAATTTACTGTTCTGTAGGAAACTGGCATTTAGAGGCATTTAGAGGACAGACCTGCCCTTCACCGAGGTATCTTCAGAGAGAAGCTCTTGCTCACCTCTCTAATCTTGCAGATTTTTGCAGGACACAAGCTACAAAGACAACCAGAGCTGGAAAAGGTTTATATTGCAAGAGCGTGAAGGGACAAGCTTTTCTAACTAATAATGCACCACAAAGTAATATAACATAAGCCATAAAAATATTAATGCTTCTAAAAGGAAGCAATAAAGACAGAACTATGACAGGACTGGGTTGTCCTAGCAGAAAATGAAGACTTGTTAACAAGGTGAATCCTCTGTGAAGCTGGTTTTTTTTTTTTTTTCTGTTTTGTATCCTGTTCTATTCCTCCTTATTTTTTGCTAAAATATTGATTTTTCTCTGATATTAAATATTTTAGATTATATAGAATGATCCCAATGAACTGTGGTACCACTAATATGTGGCATTTTTTTAATTTGGTGATTTTTGTCACTTTGGGGAAAGTATGGAGCTATGGAAATGTATAATGAATATCCAATACTGCAAGACACAGATTTTCAGTGCCTAGACAAAGCAAGAATGCCAGAGAAGCAGAATAAACTCTCATAAGAGGCTGCTTTGTTACTCCAAAGTTGTCTCAGACCAGATTAGGTGACCCAAAATGTGTTCTAGATTTGTATTAAATATGAATGTATTTTTATGTACTTTATGACTGATACCTTCCTTCAGCCCTCCTTTATCCTAGCTTTTAATTTCACTTGTTTATCAAGTAAAAATTTGCTCACAAGGTACTTAGAGATGCTAAGAACTGATGGCTACAATTTCAAATCACTGTGCAGTTATTTCCAAAATTATTCTTTAGAAATATCTATAAAATAATTCTTGATGCTCATGTAGGGTTTTGTGCTTAAAACTCAAACCACAACAACTTTTCTGATCTATTAGCCCTATCAGAAAATTATATATATCCTTTTCTGCCCAGCCCTTTTATCACCTCCTGTACTGTGTGCCTGTGCTGATAATTGTCCAGAGTATCACACAGGAAAATACAGTCTCTCTGATAACTTGGAATTATTCATTGAGATGCTATAGATTTTAACACTGACCTGGTCTCCACTGGAAAATTCCCTGGAAGTCAGCAGTGACCCTGAGATGCAGAAATATATAGGTACTCTCCATCAGATATATCTCATTAGACAAGGACCTGAAAGGTATTGTCTGCTTTGGAAACCACAAAAAAGTTAGATATGCAACTGAAAAAAATGTCTACACTTTTCTTGTAGAAAGGACAAAAATCTTCTCTCCTTTAACTGATCCATTAATAGCTTGACAGTTGCTGTCATTTTCAAACTCTGTCCTGAATAACAGAGACAGATGGAGTCTGTGGGACACTAATAAAATCTCTTTAAAATTATTGACATTGCAGCTGTCTGATCTTCTTGTTAAACTTAAAGTAATGTCCATGGATCAGAACCCTACTACCTCAAAAAACTGGACAGTTCCTATCCTGTTGGACTCATAATTTGCATTCCTGATGGGTCAGACAGGATCAGCACAGAATATATGTCTGGAGATGGGGCCAGCTCATGAGGGAATAGAGAGAGTTTGGACAATATCTCATCTTGACCCTTGCTCAATCAGTGGTGAAGAGGAAGGCATATGGACACCACTGATGAATTAATACAGAAATGAAATATTTACCCAAAGCTAGTTGAATACTGGTTATTTTGATACTAGAAGAATGTCATAGTATTCAAATGAAAGCATAGCAAATGTGGTTGAATGTGATATCACTGGAAAAGTCAAGGAGTCCTCAAATGTCCCAATGCATTATGAGGTTTAAATAAGTAGGGAACACTGGACTGTGATAGAGTTTATGTTCAAAGATTTTATGTCTGAATGAAGCTGAGGGAGGCCTAACAAACTGTATAAGATGAATTAAATGGTCAGTACTTTTTCAAGTGCCTTGCAACAAAACCAGAAGGTCAAAGCTAATACAGACCAGAGGAATCAGTGCTTTGCTGGCTGAAACTGCTGGGAAAGCCTCTGGTACACCAGAGACAGGTGAAGTGTACAGAAGTGAGGACAAAGTTACCTCAGCCTGACTTTCCCAGATCTCATTTGGAGAAAGAGTTGGTTGACTCCATCAGTTAAGGAAAAGAATATGGATACTAGAAATGGGCTCATATTATCTAACTGCTGGATCTTATCCAAGCATCAAGTTATTGTGGAGACATTCAGGTTCCTGCAGAGATAGGAGCACCTGTAGTGAACATCATGGTCCACTTCAAGTCTGTCTCTCCTGATGGATTGTGAGAAGCTTGGAGATACCAGCTTCAGTTCTGTAGAATGAGCCTTAGCAATGTAAGAATAAAGACTAAAAAAATCCAGAAATATGTATATCCAGAATATGTAGGCAAACACAACTAGGTGTATTTGGTGCAGTGACAAGAGTTTGAGTCTGTAAGAATTCTCTGCATTTTTTTTCTAAATAGCTTACCTATGTAGACAGTTTAAGAGTTAACTTTATTCCTTAGGCTGATGATATGTGTGTGAAATCTCTGCTCACAAAGCAGTTGAAGTCCAGCTTACTAGTTCAGCAGAGAGACTAGTTCTATTCTGAAAACCAGAATATATTCAGTGAGCCAAAGCTTTACAGTCTGCTCCTGTCAGTAATTTCAGGCACTGATCCTACTTGCATCTGACTGTATTAATCCATTCCTGTGCCACAGCCTGCCATTAACAGTAGTCCAATTTGAATACAAGCACCTACTTACAAAGATCAGGTTTCACAACTTGGCTCTCTCAGACAAAAATGTGACATTCAGTAACATCATTATTCCCTGACACAGGAAATCATTAGGAAAAAATCAATATTTTGGGCAAAACCTAATAAAACTAGGTATGTTCTGCCAGTAAAGTGCAGTTCATTTTTATTTACAGTGGTATTACACACCATTTGAAGAGTTTAAAGAAGCAACTGTTGATATTTCCCCATATGTGACCAAATGATGAAGAAAAAGCTTGAAACTGTAATCTTGGTAAATCATGGACAAATGAAATGAACAGCTGTGGTTAGGATGGGATGGGATTCATCATGCTTGCAAAGTTTTATGAATGATACTTTTTTCCTTAATCATAACCTTAGGGGTGGGAGGGATTGAGAACAGGGCATGCATTAACGTTGGACTGTTCAAACTTAACTTTGAATTTCCTGGCTTTTTATCAGCATGTATGAAAAAGTGTAATGTTATTCAAACATAGCTTCTTTAATCTTGATTTTGTTATGTAAATATTTTTTGTTGAAATGGAATTCAACAAAATATGTGTTCTTTACCTAAAAGTCTACAATTTTTAAAAATCTTTATTACAATTATTTCATTTTATTGTTTATGATTATGTGCTAGAGGCATTAATTAATGCTTTCTTCCTCTTCCACTCCTCACAACTTGTAAAATGTAGGGAAATGTTAGTCTGAAAGCTATTTTTATGTGAAGATCTTACTTATATATCAACAGAATAAATGTATGTTTGATGGGGGACCAAGATTCATCCCTTTCATTTTTTAAAAATTTTTTTCTGTAATTTACAGACTTTTTTTGTAGTTCACAGGTGTATCTCCTGCAACTAGCAAGGGGACTGAACAGATGGTCATTTCCAGAAAACAGAAATCATCTCCAGAAAACAGGTCTCCTTTGCCAAGCTTCTCAGCCATCCATTGCCTAGCTAGCTTCTGACCCTGGTACTCTCCTAAGGGTATGTAATTTCTTTTCTTCTAGTCCCTCTCAACAGCTCTTAACAGCTCATGTCTTTGTGTGTGTTTATGACAATAGTCTACAACTACAGTGTCACACAGTATCTTTCCAACTGAATTTCCATTTCATTCCCATTCAGCACATTGGAAGCAGCTAATATTATGAATAGTGTTTGCTTGGTTTTGCTTAGTCATTCACCCTTTTTATTTTTTCTGTGGTAAATAAGTCATGATTAAATATAAGATTTATAGTCTTGCTTCTGAAAACATTTCTCAGGCTTTAGCAGCTGCCATATCAATATGCTTGGTAGATTTGTATTGAGTATGTATTGTTTCTCTTTACAAATGGAAAAAAGGAACAGAACAAGTGTCAAACAGAAATAGAAGAATTATGGCAAATAGAACAATAAGGTAAATTGGAATTGAGAGTTTGATTTATCTAGAATTTAACTTCTGGGACCTTTTGTGTTATAGAGACTTTTAACCTCAGGAAGATCCCATTAAAGTATTCAGCTGTAAGCACTTGATTCCTCCATGGAGGGTATATGATTTTTATATTAATTATATGTAATATATGTTAATCAAGTGATTTATTAATATATCTCTGCAACATTTTTTTATTAACAACATGGAGTAAGCTTTGATTGCTTACTAACCGAAAATGTTTGATTCTGCAAATGTAATTTTAAAAATACATACCAGTGTTGCTGCTATTTGTCATATTTTTTTAAAGTGAACTATAAAATGAAAATTTCCATCCTATGTTCCATCCTATTATTCCCATGTGTGTCAGTGGCAGGCAAGGTGGGGCTGACTGGCCTGCACTTCCCTGTATCCTCCCTCCATCCCCTCTCGTAGCTGGTTCTCACATTTGGTGACTGCCAGTCACCCAGGACCTCCTGGTTAGCCAGGGCTGCTGGTGAATGATGAAAAGTGGCACAGGGAGCACTTCTGCCAGCTCTCTTGGTACCCTTAGGTGGATCTCAGCCAGCCCCACAGACCTGTGTGTGTCTAAGTGATGTAGCAGGTTGCATTTCCCCTTGGATTATGGGGTCTTCATTCTGCTCCCTATCCCTGTCCTCCAGCTGAGGCCTGGGTACCTGGAGAACAACTGGTCTTACTACTGAAGACAGAAAAAGAGGCTGGTTACCTTATTTTCCATGTGGAACATGGTTTAGCCTTACCTTCCTGGGCTTCAGTCTTCTCACCTCTTGAGGTTCATTGGTCTTTTGCCCAAACTCCCCCTTCTCACTGCTCTATTTGCCCCCTTTGTCTCTCTATCTGATCATAAAGCCCACTCCCACTTGCTGTTGGGGCTATCCAACCCCAGGCCTTGGTCTGGCACAACACTCAGAGCTGCATTAATTTACCATTCTCAAGCATGAGCATTAAGAAATTTGGCAACGTTAATAGAAAGGTATAAGCAATCTAGAATATTTGAAGCCATATAACTTGTAGTGTGGTCTAGCAGGGTAGGTCTTAAATGAGGTATTTGAAAGTGTACTATGAAAAATATGCAATTTTCAGTATTTTGAAGGATGAGGAAATCAGTTCACTTCCCAATTGCTTTGTTTACACACGATAATTTTGACTGGATTACAGAATAAAAGGGATCATCAATGTCAGTGTAATTGAGTTGTAAAATTAATGTTGTTATTAGTAATAAAATTATTAACAGCAATATTCAAGTTACTTAAATGGGCATTAGTTATATATATTCTTTTTATGGGTTTAACATTAGAAGGTAAAGAAGCCCAAAGCCATTTTCTTAAATCATATGCTTTTTAACCAATTTGTTTGATTCATGTGTATGTGTGTAGGGAAAGAAACTAACCTAAATGTTTTTATGATACCTTTAATGCTCAACTCACAGTAAAAACTT
This sequence comes from Dicaeum eximium, assembly GCA_013396995.1. NCBI lineage: Eukaryota > Metazoa > Chordata > Aves > Passeriformes > Dicaeidae > Dicaeum > Dicaeum eximium. The sequence goes on along the minus strand of VWZP01010350.1, from coordinate 85,725 downwards.
TGCCAGTCTACTACATCTTTAATAATCTGTGCCATAGAAAACACTAATTTGTCTTTTTTTTCCTTTTAATATTTTTCGTAAGTAAGAGATTAAATGTTTTGAATGTTCACGAAGCTGCATTTTCTTTAGAAAATATTTTAAAGGTGGTGAAAGATGTTGCTCAGTTCCAGCTGAGATGAGAAAACCTACCATTTTGATAGAAAAATCTTGGGCAAGGTAAGCATTCAACTACTTCAAAATCTTGTGTAAGGTTGTCTTTTCCAATTACATGATTCACTACATTGTAAAGATTTCACATGTAGGTTTTTAAACATTATTGGAGCTGCCTTTGTTTATTCTCATTAGAACAAAAATAATATCTCATTTTCAGGAACCTGGTCAGGCTATTCATTGAAAAAAGAAATTTGCATGAAGTTGTTCCATAGGAATACTGACACATAGATGCTAATGTCTATAGTGCAATTTAATTTGTTTTGGCTAAAAGTAAAATAATTTGAGGTAAAAAGTAAAATCTTTTGAGGTTATTAGAAACACTAAATGAGTCAAGGTGCTAGATTTTTTTTGAACAGCTACACTAAAGCTATCTATCCTCTTCCCGATATGTGAGTCATTGCATCACTTTTTATCCTTCCTCCTATTTTCTATTTTAAGTTCCAACAAAAGTGAAATATTGGTATGTTACAGAGGCTTGTGCTTATCAGTAGTTATAAAGCAATAAACACTATGAATGAGTAAAAGGTTTTTGGAACTAAATAATGAGCAGTTGATTATTAATACCTGGGAAAGGGCTACCCTGGCCCTGAGGATCAAGGAAGACCAGACATGACTCTTGTGGTGGTGAAGTGTTTCTCCCATTCCCTTCCCAAGATGAAGAGGAAGGGGAAACTTTCCTCTATTATGCCTTTTGATTTATGACAAACATTGCTTTGCATCACATTTTAGATTAGAAGGTCTTTCAGGACTGAATCTTCATATTTCTTTTGTGACTAGTAAGAGGTAAAGCTCAGACATTACTGGACACTTTAACATTACCAGGAGATGAGACAGAGATCAATTTTTATGCATTACATGACCAAGAAAAGTGTATTTTAAAAGGAGGGAGAGCTAAACAGAGTCATAGTCTAGCTGGAGAAGGGGAAGGAGGAGTTGTGAGTCTACAATACCTTGGTGGCAGTGGTGTGGAGGGAAGGTGGACTCTTTCCTACTGCACCAGTAGATTGGAGATTTAGTAGGAGGATGGAGTTAGTTCCAGAACTAGCTACCACACACAGATGAAGCCCAAAAACTTTGTCATTGAAAATATTTTTAATTTTTCACATTCTGAATTCTGTCCAGTGAAGGGGAAATATAACACAGGAAGGCTGAACCTAAGAGCCATAGCAACTGCTGTAGCACTACTCATGGACACTGTGATCTGTGATAGCAAATAAAACTATATATAAGTAGTAAATTTTGAAAGCAAATAGTAAATAAAAAAATGTGTCCAAGTGTATGTTAAAAGCTAGAGAGTAAGGAATAAGAACTCATAGTCCAGCTATCCTATAAACTGATAAAAAAGCAGTTTCTTCATGTCCTTTCCCAGGTCATCTTTGCCTCAGATTTGCCCAGCTTCAGAGAATTACTGAATAATGAAATCTCACTCCCCGTTAGGGATTTCCCCCAGGCTAACAACTGGGAACAGCAGCGTCAATTCATTTCCACAAAGGACATTGTGAGTCATGGACAACTCTGTCCTTGCATTTAAAACATCCCCAGACCACAAGGGCAATTATGTAACACATAAAGGAGGACCTGCAGATATTTACTGCTACCCACATAAATACAGGGTCCTGGCTATGGCATGTTTTGCTAACACTAGAGTGAGTTGTAGAAAGTACTATTAGTCTACTATCCTGTCTTTTCATATCTGCTTCTATTCAAACATTGGTAGAAAGGGTCTGAATTGCAAGCATAGGCATGCAGATAACACATCAGCAAAATATGTAAATATATCACCTTGTGAAAGGATAAACTGAAGAGAAGCAGGGTCAATAATTTCCATGGGGTTACCAGAATACATTAGCTGCACAGCTAAGAACAAACCCACTGTCTCTGGTCTACTAGCTTAATTCTTTAATTGGTAGGTAATCCTGGCTCACAAAGTCAGGGAAAATCAAATCATTCGCTTTTGCTTTCAAAGCTAAATCTCTCTGGGATTATCTCATTTATGAGACCAGATCCAGAGAAAATAAGTTAGGAATGGAACAATCCATTTTATCTTTAGTTCCAGAAAGATTGAATAATTGAGGAAATCTACTTTCTTTCCTATTTTTTCAGAAGTAAAAAAGGACATATAATCTCATTTAATTTAGCTCGGGACGAAAATCAGCATTGTGAATTAAAAACTTGATATACCTTAGTACACAGTAGTCAGTCAGGAGTGTCCTAGGATGTTGAAGATTAGCCATGGTGGTTTTGGTTTAGTCTTTATTGCTATGAGAGATTTTTTTCCAGGATTTCTTGAGTCATTCTTCTAAGCCTGTGTTGAAAGGGAGTTTCTTAATGCATTCTGAAGCAATCACATAATTTGTTCTTTTTCTTTTCATTTGCTATTTAGTAATACAGTTAATTTCTTCAGAATATTTTCAACCACATGTTTTAACTGCATTGTGCATTTTTGAGAGAGTTAATATTATTAGATTTATTATTCAAAGACAAACAAAATAATTTAAAGAAGCTGGGAGAGCAGGGTGTTCTAGCTAATAGCCTTTTAATATTTAAAAACATTATCTTCCAAAAAATGAAACTAAAATTAATCATTGGATTAAACCAACTGCAGACCTAGGAAGCAGCATAAAGTCACTAACAGACATAGTTAACGTGGTGCTCTTTATAGTGACAATAGATTCAGCAAAATTTCCCACTGGCCATATATAGGCATGTTGGAACTCTTACAAAATAATTCTCAGAGCGGTGAAAAAGAAGAAATTTGCAATACCATTTGGCAGCTACAATCACAGGTGGTGTTTTCAGTCAATGATAGCAATTTATTGGTATGTAGCTTGTCTTGAGGTTGGCAGAAAATTCTTGGAAAAATAAGAGCTTAAAAGGGGCAAGAAGTCAAAGGTTTAAAAATAAACTTTTTTTTTTCCTCAGCTGAGAGAAACTCTCAAACACTGACTGAGAAAACAAGACTAAAGAATGAGTGGGTTTCTTCTGGAACCTGGACTTTTCAGATTTTATGTGCCACTGTTTCCCATTTTACTCTTCATGTTTCCTGATTGGACTGCTTACAGAAAATCCCCAAGAAGACATAGGAGACAATTTTGTCTATCATCCTATCCTTTCTCATTTCAGCTTCACAAGTCAGAAAGTGATCATTGGAACTTCAGGAACCAGTGCAGCCTAATGCAGCCACTTGACTGGTCTAAGACCTCTTACTAATTTGTTTTTTTGTTTTTTTTTTTTTTTTTGCTAAATGAGAATCTTTCTGATTAATTGAAATGCAATGACACCATGAAAGAAGTGGAAAGACAACAAATGAAAAAACACATTTATAGTAATTAATTTCTTTGGTATTTAGACACAATGTGCAGACCAATATCTAGTCTGAGCTAAAAGTAGGCAGGGACATAAAAAGTGATGGAACAAGACTCTGACGTTAATTGCAAAGTAAAGTTAAAGAAAAATACGAGTTTTTTGAAGTAGAAAAGCTACTGAGAGATGATACAGAAGAAGATGAAGTAGCCTTTGTGGGTTTTGTCTTGGTTTTCACAGGTATTGCCTGATCTCACACCTCTGCGTTGACCAATGTAATTTGACAAAGAGATGGAAACCAAATAATGCAGTAGAAACAGGGTAAGTATTACTGACAGAAATTTAAAGATAGTGCAGATGTATGGTATTCATCCAAGGCCACTGGAAGAGCTGGCTGCAGAGATTGCAATGTTACAGTCTCTGAAAAAACCCTGTGCTTATCAGGGAAATCCCTTGCAACGAAAAATGGCTAACACTACATCAATCTTTAGGAAAAATGAAAGGAGGACTTGAGGAATTTTAGGGCCTATCCATCCCTGTAAAGATTGTGAAGCATGCCCCTTTGGAATCCATCTTCAAACACATTAAAGCAATCAGGATTAAGTAGTTCAGACTTGAGCAGCTTGATTGCCTGCTGTCATGAGATGGCATGTTGAGCAGGCAGGAGGAAAACAATGGACACCCGGTTGTCAGGATGGCTTTTGGCACTGTCCCCAAAAGGATTCTCTCTGAATCTGAGGAAGCATGGACTGAAAGAACACTTTGTTAAATGCATTGCAAGTTGGTTCTACCACCACAGTAAAAGTGTAGTAGAATCAATGCTTTGGGTTCCAGTTGATAATAAGCAAAGTACCCTATGGCTTGGTACCGGGACTCATATTGTTCAGCATTTCCATCAACAAAATATGTCCTCAGGTAAATCTGCAGATCTTACTAATACAGATGAATGATTGATTTGAAGAGTTGGAAAACTTTAATTCAGAGGATTCTTGAGAACTTGAGACCAACATAAACATCATGAAGATCCTGAATCTGGGTCAGGACAGCCTCGTGTGCCCATACAGCTTGGGAAATAACAAGGTTGTCATGGACTACAGGTGGAATGCAAACCAGTACTGCAAACTACAAAGAAGGTAGACCATGTATTGGACTATATAAGGCAGGGCATGGGAACAACCTAGTAACCTGCAACTGCTGGAAGGGGAGATACAAGGATGACAAAAACATACTATTTTGGCAGACATGTAGTGCAACACTCAAACAGATTGCCCAAAGAGGATGGGGAATCTTCAATTTTGAGCATCCTGGGCAGGGTAGCAATAAAATATGTCTTACCTGAACTCGTGCTAGCTAGCAAAAGTAAACTTTTTGCTGGAGAGACCTCCAAATATCCCCTGCAAATAGCATTTATATGATTCTGATCCTTGGAATCTGGATTGTTCCCCATTGTCTTTTTCCTTTGAAAAAGCACACTTCCCCCCAGGAGTAAAAGGCATGTCCTCTCATCCTCAGTTTCTGAAAAAGTTTCCACATAAGAGTTTATTTAGTTTAATAAAAAGGTCTTGAATTTATTTGTGTTCATGGCATCTGAGGAAATATATGTGAAATATAGCAGAATAGTTTGATATAATATGTCTGAGCTTTTTAGTACCAAAAAGGCAAACCACTTATTTGTGTTCATGGATATCCATACAGTGCCATTCACTTCAAGAAGCAGTGCCATTCACTTCAAGTGTGATGAGAACTTATTAAGTCATAAAGTGATTTGCTGGTTTATGGCTTTGGTTCTTCTTTGACATGAAGTATTGAATGCCTGGGGGCTGTGTAAATTGCTCACTACACACATTTGAGCAGCAACAACAACAAACAGTCAGTTAAACTATTACTATCTAAAAACTAATCTGGAAGATTAGTCTTTTAATATCTTATTTACAAAGCTATTCATGCAAACCGAGTATAATTTCAGTGTTCAGTTTCTTACCTTGGAATTTGTTCCTATTCTGTCATTTGTAGAGAACAAAGAATATACACCTGGAATGTTGCATTAAAAGAAAACATCGGCAAAAAATTGTCTTAATGATTAGAAAATATGTTACCAGAACACACAGCAGAAACTCACTAATTTGTACCGTACAGGCAAAGATATTGCGTGTCATATATTTTTCTCTCAACTTCTATTGTACAGAATTCCAGACTGAACTACAGTTTTTACAACATACAGAGTACTTCACATGTGTGCAGTTTGGATTTCACAGGACTGTAAATAATTTTAACTGTTTGCATTGGTTGTTAGTTTTAATCTTTTAGATGCATGAACTCTTAAATTTTTATCAGATTTTCAAAAAACTTTGATACAGGATAATGCATCTTAAAAATTTCATGCCTTTACTGTAAGTCTGAGAAGAATTTATATCCCTAAGGCGTTCCTCTAGGATATCTTCTGACATCAAAAAGGTAAAATTAGAAATAGATTCTATTTCTTTCAGATGTCTATTTAATTTTTTTTTTCTTCCAAACACTGTAATTTAATCTTAAAGTTCACTTTGAAAATAAACAATAAATGAATGTGTTTTTGGAGAAAATGCTTTCTCTTTGCTCAAAATGAAAGCAGACATCTGGTTTCTAAATTATTATCTTTTAATTGTCGACCTAATCACTAGGTTTGGTGAATTTAAAAATGGCATTTATTTACCAATCAGAAAAATACATTGCTGGCAGAAACCTCTCTTTTTATGCATATGCATGCAACTTGTTCTCTTTTATTTTTCATATGTACCCCATTTGCATCCACTTACAAAGTTATACATTTAAAATGCTGCAAATGCAACAAACATTGCCTAGTGCTTGCCATTTTATTTAATAGCAAAACCAGTTTATTCCGCCAATGAGCCTATGTTTGTAGAAGTAAATATATAACATTCATTAGAACTCCACTCTTTCTGCTCCTTGCTATCATTCACAGTCCATCGATATAAAGCAAGTTCTATCTATCCTTCCACCCAGATGGTTGACGTTACATGTGATTGCATGAAAGCCCTGATATGAAATGCCTATGGCTTACTGGATTACCCTCTCCCCACATGTTTCAAATTAATAATAAAAAAGAAAGAAAAAAAGAACCAGTGCAATCTTGCTACAAAAGAACAAGAGTTTATTGTATAACAGGATTGCAGATGTGGAAAGGTGCTCATAATAAGGCTACACTATTTTTGTTTCATTGTGCATCTGGAATGCCAAAGGATCTTTAAAGCACTAGGAGCTCATACTAGACAGTCTTGGCTTTTTGATTAACTTAATATTCAGAGAAATGATTCATTTTTGTAAATTCTGTGCCATTCATCATCATATTGTCATTTATGTAATCACAAAATGATTTACAAAGTCAAGATTTTTTTCTAATTTCTGAAACAATTTTAAGACATCAAAGACTTTCAGACATAAACATCAAAGAGCAGCCCAAATCAGAGATTTCTGGCTAAGACAGTTTAGTTCATTTAATATCCTCTGGTTTTCTAAGGATTAAATTACAGCACATAAAATTCTTGGAATCTGTCTTAGGAAGCTGTACTGTATATTTATTATTTATTACAGTATGGCTTTTTTTGGTGGGGCAAAGGACTTTGTGGTAAAGAAGATGCCATCTTTTCAATTTATCAAACCAGCAGCAAATTCTTATGAAATATTAGACGTACAATGATCTAATCCTACTGGGAATGGAGAGATGTGTTAACTGAGGAAATATTTGCACATGAGCTCAGGATAAAATGCAGTTCTCTTTTAATCAGCCTTTTACAGAGGGATGCTTATATGAATTTAATAAGAATGTTCTGGGGAAAGGTAAGACAAAACAAGAATAAAATTACTTCTTTACAGGAGGAATAATATCACTTGCTATAGCTATTGAAAACAGTAGGCCAGGTTTGTAGTACTGGCTAAGGAAGTAATTTGAAATTATTTCCATTATTTCCACAATTTACAACAGGGTGACACTATAGAAACTGGTCATATGGATACCAGGCATTGCTGGTGACTGGCACAGATGCAAGCCCTGGCCAGAGAACTTAGAAAGCACAACCGTGTAAATTCATCTAGTCAAGATCAATCATTAGGGACACCTGAAAGTTTTTATCATGCACAACCAAGAATACAAGCAATGTAATAAATAATAAACATACAGTACAGCTTCCTAAGACATTCATTATCCACCTAAGAAAGACGGGATGTTATAAGTTGCCTTCAAGTGAGCAAGGTAGATTGAAATGTGTGCCTGGTTTGCCAAATATCAGGGAGGATCTTGGCACAGGGAACAGCTACTTGAAGTACAACCTCTCTATAGAATCTGTTGCTATAGCTTGAATAATTAAACTTCCAAATGCTTATCCTTGAAAGGCATGCAACCACCCTTTCAAAAGCAGACTACCGAGTAGAACTGAGTTTCTGGGAATATAACCTCATATTACTGTACAACAAGGTTTTGCCCAGCTGGATTTCTATTGTAATGCTCATAATAAGCTGGGTTATGTACCAAGACAATTCAGGAACTCAGGCAAAAAAATGCATGGTTTCTAAAGAAAAGCCTCATCGATATTTACATTCTTGCTTTCTGTGATGGGAAGATAAAAAGATTACATGTAGAACAGTTGCATCAGACCTTGAATGCAGACTTATTGTTCAAGATAAAACTCCAGGCAAAAAAAATATTCTATAAACAGGAAGAAACACTTGACTTTTTACCAAGATTTTATCTTTCAGATATTTCAGTGCAAAATTCTAAAAGGCATTGCTGTGTATAACCAATGAAGGTTAATTATATTCCCTTTCCTGATATCTGTGGAAATTTGTTTTAGGCAAGTACTTTGTAAGACACTTCTGCTGGTCTCCTGTGAGAATGTGAGAAGAAGACAAGGGGGAACATGTACCATGCTGATATAACTCCACTGCCAGAATGAAAGAGATCCTGCACATCTGATCTTATTTCTAGTCAATATTTTATGGTCACATAGACTGCTGATGAAGGCTTGTGCTCAAAGCAGAGAGAAAACAATCTGGTATGTGTGAGAGAGAGAGATGACTGCCTCCTCTTCTGTGCGGTTAAAACCCATCTTGGACAAATATAGTTAACATATTTAGGTTGAGAATTTCTCTGGCTCTGGTTCCTTAACATATTTGCAAGGTGCTCATCATGATGCACTGCACAGAGTTGGTAATTTAAATTCAGGTATAAAAGAACTTCTGTCAGTGGCTTGCATTGGTGTAGCTTAGCTTGAGTCCAGGTTAGAAGAGTCTCTTGGGGTAGGATGTGAGGGAGGAATGGGACAAAGGCTCCTCTCAGCCTCCATCAGGATTGGATTAAACCCAGGAAAGATAACCAGAGCTCTGAAACTTTCAGTGCTGATCACAAGAAGCAGCCAAGGAGGAAGCCTAGGAACAAAAGCTTGATTTCACCAGGGTTTTGAAGATTAATTCTAACTTAGGCAGGGGGTGGGATTTTCCTTTCATTGCTACCACGTAACTTATAAAGAAGGTAGAGACTTTGATACCTAATTTAGCTAAGAAAATTTTGGAGATAAGGTTATAATTTCCTTGGATTTTAATAAATTCTTGTCCCAATGTTAATACAGGGAGTTTTACTGAGCGATTTCTACTGTTTGACTATGCTTCTCTGTTTGCATGTACTTGGATGGTTGTATATCTGCTGAAAGAGTTGTGGTTCTGTGAGGATTCTTTGAAAAAGTGTTTATAACTGTGGTGGACTGAAATTTTGTAAAAGGTTTGGTTGCATTCAGAAAGGACATACAAATTTTTAAAAAAACAACATTTTGATCACAGTGCTATTCATCATTCCTCAGAATATTATCTGAGAACAGCAAGCTTTAGCAGGCTTCATGTTTTCTGAGACAAAGGCCATTTTTTAGGTGTTTTGTTCAGTGCCTCCATGCAGTTAGGCTCAAATTCTGCCTTCAGGCATAGATAAAATAAAAAATGCTACATTGAAACCCATGTCATATTTGCCTCACTCCAGTGAATCAGAGAAGTATTTTAGGATTAACAGCCAACTCTTTCCACTGCCCAGTAGCACTCCCAGAGAAGGCATAGCACCGAAGGCATAGCACCTGTAGTTCTCTCTCTCTCTCTCTCCAAATATACACACATTCTACTCTTACCCTGCAGGTATCCCTCCTTTCTTTAGGTCCCCTAAAAGTGACACCTGCTCCCCTATACTACTAGCTTGTCCTAAGGAGCAGCAGTCCACCTTACTCAGACATACCTGACATCTCTGTCCTTTCCCTTAGCCCTGGTTATTAGCAGCCTTGTCCTTGTCCTCTTGCCGCTTTTGATTTCATTCATTCCTCCTCATGGTCAAATGGACACTGAGTTCTGTATGCTCTTGTCCAACTGACCATTTATGAACACTTGCTGATGTATTCTGTAAGATTACTTTTTATTTTAGATTCTAATTTATTGTCCTAAACAGATGCAGTGGCATTCCTTCTCAGTTGGATCAGCAGTCATTGACAAGCAGCTGGCTTTGCCTAATAATACCGATGTAACTAATAAAATGTTGTATTTGGAGAATGTAGATTTAAAAACTTCAGTCTGACATTTCTTGCCTTAAATGTAGGCAGTGTTATGTTCATATGTTTATAATTTTAAATATTAGCAGTTCCAATTCTTTTTAAACAACTTACAGAATTCAGAAACAGCAGATCTTTTCATGTTTTCATCTGCTGTATCCTTTCCTATGAAATGCACATAGGTTTTTTCCAACCCCAAATTAAATATTTTAATTTGTGCGATCAGTCAGAAAATGTTGCAAAATTTTGGTTTTGAGTTAACTTAAATCCCCCATGTGGATTTTTTATGGGTCCCCAGTCAGCAAGCTAAAGAGAAATAACTGTTATTCATGAGAGACAACACATTGTGTCATTTCAAATAGGCAGTGTATAATTCTTCACTAATAACATTGGTTATGTAGTCCCTGAATGGTTGTCTCAGGAGATTTATTTCAAGAGCCTATGAGATGAGTTTTGACATATGAATTGCTGGTATGGCTGTTTGGACCTTTTGTGATATCTTTGTGGAGGATGAGAGAGAAAAATTTCTACGAACAGGTCCTGTGGCAAGACATGATCTCTTATGGTGCTGCGCATGAGCTGACCCCAAGAGGAGAGCCATAGGGTGAACAGAGATTTGCAACATGACATCCATCTAATAGAACAGCAGGCCTGAAACCCTGAGGGCTGAAGGGGTGAGGCTGTTCATTCTGTATCAGTTTCCCCACACGTGTTCCTTTTCCCATGCAGTTGTTTTGTTCCATTTAAAAATTAAGACTATGGTGGTTTGTTGTGAAGACCATGTGAACTGGGTGCAATTTGTTTAATTGGGTTTTAACTCATATGTAACATGATCCTTTACAACATCAAGTGATTTCTACCCTGTTGATCAACTAGCCCCATTAAATAAATCACCTATGCAGATGTTCAAAGGGCATTGTTGTGTAAATGAACAGCATCAATGGGGTGGTGAGTGACTGAGAGGCAGTGAGCTCCTGCATGTCATGTGTGCTCTCTGTTCCTAGTGACTTCTGTGAGCATTGACTGACACCTGAAAGTTGAAGAGCAACTCATGGGCCCAAACCTAAATGTACTGGAAAAACTCTTCAGCTGAAAAAAAAATTTGCCTGTGTCAACTTCCAGCTGTGAAATAGTTGATCTGATGTATTGAGTCCTCATGGCTCATAACGATGTTTAAACCTTGGTATAATAAAATCAGTGCTTCTTAAGGGCATAAACAGACTCCACATGTTCTGTTAAATTAGTTGCTTAATGATTGAATTATATTTTAAGGGAGACCATTCTAGTTCATCCTTGTTGGAATGAACTCCTTAAAATATGGTCCTTTTGAAGATGTCTCAGCTACTCTCGTACATGCCAGATGCTCACCATGGCTCTCCCTCCAAATGCTCTCATTCCAGATAGGTTAACAAACAAAAGTGATGGATATGCATGATAATAATGCCGAGTTTCATATTTCAGTAGTCAGGCTGTTCACCCTTCATTCCTTGGAAGTCCTGGGAATTTAAACCTGACTCACAAAAGATGTATGCTCTTAACTTTTGGATTTCCTTTTAGATCATGTATCATGTAAGTACAAAATTCATTATATCATTGCCTGTAAAGTCTGTGCCAAATTGCAAAACTTTTAACTTACAGAAAGGATTAACCAATCCTTTCTGCTTCTATTATTTTCTTGTCTCAATGGCTCTGCAGGGATTGCTGTGGTCTCATTATTTGTGAGACATGATGCAGTAGGGGACATGATAAAGAAAAGGTAAGGAGGCCCTTGATAATTGCCCTAGGCAATGCTATCTACATCTCAGACAGTTCATATGATAATTGTGTTTATGTGAGCTCACCCTGGAACTATAAATCTCATCTCTTATAGTAGAGGGGATTTTGAGGTGTCTTGGGCTGGCTTTTTCTGTTGCTTCAGTTATGACATTATACCCATATAAATAAGAATGGTGTGCTAGCAAAAGTGATGCCTAAAAACGGATGAAGGAAAACCACAACTAAGATGTAACCTTGTAGCTAGTTGGAGCATAAAATAGATGCCTATAATTCTAATTCAAGTAAGTAATTTTCAATAGGGTACTGCATAAAATAAATTTATTGTTGTACCTCAGCTGTTTCAGGATTTCACAAAATGAGCAGAATGTTTCTTGTCAAGTGGCATCTATATGCTTTTTTGAGACTGATAAATAATAATAAGCATGGAAATAGAAATGCATTTTAAACACAGAAGCAGGATTCAGTTAGAATCTTATCCATCTTTCTTAATATAAAATATTTGGGAAAATTTGCATGGGATTTAAAAGATTTGGAAATGACTGGGCTTCGAATAAGTTCTTCCCTATTTTCTGTAGCTAGTGGAAAAGATATTTCTCAGCACATCAGCTGCCTCTAATTACAGAGTACGATACAAAGAAATAAGATAATGATGGAGACTGTCAGCAATAACACTTTCTGGTGAGCCACTACTATCATTTTTTCTCCAAAATATGACTGACATCTTTCCTTTAACCCTCCCACCCCTAACTCTTTATGTACATTGGCATGATGCCCCTGTGTGGGGCACCATGTTTTTGTTGCTAAGCACTAGGAGAGAGTGAGCCATGGGACTCTTTAGCTATAATTTGTACTGAATTCTTTGAGGCTTTCCTTTAGCAAAAACAAAGAGTGGAAATTTTAACTCATTCATTGGCATTATTGATGAAGTAGTGCTTGCCTTTTTGCACATTCAAGGGCCAGTGCCAGTGTCTGCTGAGTGATGGCTAAACAACAGATTCAAAAGACAGTTATTTATAAAGCTTTTAACATGAATGGTGAATAATATTCACCATTATGAGGACCAGGCACACTTCCAGTGTCATCAGGAAATGACATGCACTTCAGCTCAAGTTAATTTGTTCCTGAATCTTCAAAGCACCATTGTAAATGAAAACTATTCTAATTAGATTTGATTAAAAATTAGGATGGAACTTAGATTTATGAATAGTTTGATTTGACAAGAAATCCATGGGAATGTTGGAGGTGCAAAGTTCTTCCAGGCAGCATGTTAAGAGGAATTGTTATCCCATACAAATTTGTGGTACCTAGATTTTGCTTTAGTCTGAAAATGAATACATCTATTTTATTACCTGTACTTCATTATTTTCTCTCTTTCTTGTCAGCACTTACTCCACATTTAATTATTTTTACTGAAATGGAAACACTAAATTAATTAATAAAAAACATTACCACATTGGAAGAGCAACTCAAGAACTGATGATCCATTTCTGTTAGGTCTGTCTCCAGGTCCAAATGATAATTCACCATCTGTCACTTCTTACATGGAAGCTTTTTTTTTGCAACACTGAAGGACAGATACTGTTTCCTTTCTTCTTTTTATTTTTTACTCCATTCTTTACCAGAAGAAAAAAAAAGCATCAATGATTAATATAATTTCAGGTAGACTACATACAAGAGCAGATATTGGGGTAATAATGTATTGATTGATAAAATTACATCTTTACATAGAGTGCACTGCATTTTTGACAAATTGGGTGGATTAATAGCAGTTGCAACTCTCTGAAATATACGTCTGAAATATTTTGCATAATATACTTTCAGAAAGAAAATAATAAATTATGCAGGGATATTTTTCCCTGTGCGAACATTTTTGTAAAAGTTAGAGTTATAGGAACAATCTCCCAGATATTCAGCCATTGCTTCACTATAATGCATAATGCTAAAATTTAAGTCCATTCACCTATATGTATTATTATTATTTAGAAGACTCTAAGTATGAACTTACTGGTTATGAGTCTGAGGAAAAGGACAGGAAAGTATTAAGGACGAAGTTTCATCTTTGCCTGTTTAGAGATAGATAAAATAGATAAAAATGTCAGTAGCCTAAATGGAAATGGGCACCTAGATCCACCAAATATTTGCCTGAGTAAGTACATCTTGATGCTAATAAAGTTACAAATATTTTCTCTGAAGTAAGAGCAGAAATAGTTTAAGACTTTTTTTTTGCAGGATAAATTATAGATTGCTAGTAAGCCACAAATATTTAATTCTGTTTTTTCTCAGTATGGATTTTTTTCTTTTCTGAAGATGACAAGCTTGTTACTGTTTTCCATATCAGCCTCTCAAAAATTTGCTAACATCATAATGTATTTTGGGATTTTTTTAGTTTTCATTTCCAGAATTGATGTCTACAAACTACCTGTTTTTCAGTATTTCAACACTGGCTTTTAGTGATATGAACTTTTGGCCCAAAACCCAACTGACTCAGTAGTGTCTTTTGCTATGCTAGGTGCTGTTCTTCTCTGGTATATTCATATTAGGTCTTGCCTCCATAACATCTTTCAGGAAAGCTAGCTTAAGTTCATATTTCATTCAAGTAGATTGTTTAATTTGAATTAAATAGCAGTGTAGAAATAGTGTGGCTTATGTCATTTCTCACCCACATGAACTTTCCTGAGTGGCCCTATTTGTTCTCTCTTTATAAATGCTTTGTTAAGGCCTGTCACACCTCTATCATTCTTCAGTTCTTATCCCTGCACTGTAAAATGATCTACAATGCATTTGTTTGTGATTTTGTTTGCCTTCCTTCTTTATTTTTCTCTCCTTTATTACTTTTTCTAGTAGTTCTGGCACTCTTTGAAAACATGCCTTCCAGGAAGGGGCACGTTTCCCCCTTCCCGGCAATTCACATGAAGATCTTGTTCTGGACTTTCCCCAAGACTCTGTGTGTGATTGAATGCCCAAGCAAAGGTCTTCCAATTTACATGTACTTAATCAACCTTCTGCTACCCTGTGTTTCCCTGCTCATTGCATCAGCTGGATTTTTACTGCCTTCTCTGTAAAAGCTTTGTCTTGGACATTCTGCTGTACATAAGTATAGTGTTTTTCTCCATATCAGGTTCTATCTGTTTGACTTTAACAGGACCATATTCTCCACTGATATAAAGTAATTTGTTACCTTCAAATTTCTTTGTATCAAGAAAACTTTTAAGCCTTTTCTACTTCTCTTGAGGAAGGAGGTTTTGCTGTGTTAAAAAAGCCTTACTGCTTTCTCTGTTATTTTAAACTGTGTTCAAACCTTTTTAGCCTTCTATTTTTGAAGAATGAGGCTAAAACCTTTGGACTGTAGGTCACGATTGTTAAAGAACTACAAGCTTATCCTTTAACTCAACAGACTGAGATAATCAAGTGGGCACTGTGTAACAAAGTACCTTGGTAGCTAACAAAAATACTTAGGTACTTGATAATGAATTTTTATTCACTTCATAGAATATCCTTAGTTGGAAAGGAGCCACAGGGACTACTGAGGCCCTTTTGGCTGCCAGGGCACAGCTGTATCATAGTATTGAGATGCTCCTACAAACCTCAGTAAGGCCAAAAGGGCCATGTGCTTTTTACTTTCCTATAAAATGTGAAACTTCATAAAGTCTAGTGCTTGAAATTTGGCAGGCAGTTGTTGATTGCGCTCACATTAAAAGAGGTTTCCTTGTTCTAAATCAAAGCATTTCAGATAGTAACTCTCATCTTCCCCAAGATGCTGAGTACACTAAATTATGGATATATTACCCACACTACTATGTGGTAAATTTGAAAAAACTTCTAATAAAAAAAATTTAGGAGGGGAACTGAATTTGGGGTTCCCCAAACCTGCTTACTGGTTGTTACTTTGTGATGCCCCTTGCTCTCAAGTGACCACGTACCACATAAGGAGTGAGGATCTCCTGTTTGGTGGTTGCAGGCATAACAGTAGTGGTCTGACTGTTAAGAATAAAGCTGGATTTGATGTTCACTTACTGTGCCATCTTTTTGAAGCAACTTGCCTGAAATTGTGCTGAAGAGGTAAAGTTACAGGGTGCAAGTGTCACCTGCAAGTGTCACCTTCCCCATTCCCAGGGAAAAGCCCAACTACCATGGTCCTGTATTTTCTACAGACTACTATAATTAACCCTATAGGGTTAATAATCATGTAATTTTCACCTTGCTATGTGTTTGATATACCATTTTCTAATGGTAGCTAGACAAAGGCATGAAACTTGCACATTTAAAAGATACCATGTTCAGTGTCATGTTAATTAAATTCAGTACACATTGAAATCAATTACATCTTGGGCATCCAGTCCAGTAGGATTTGCATTTATTCCTTTATCCTTATAGATCTATTGGCATATGTAGTGAATAATTCTGCAAAGTGAGAAAATTACAAGAAAAAAGGACTGCAAGTTATATAGGAAATTCATAAATCTATTAGACATGGACCTGGAGAAAGTTACCACCTTTCTACTTTGTAGAATAGAATCCTGGAATGATTTGGGTTGGCAAGGGACCTTACATATTACCTTATTCCATCTCCCCTGTCATGGATAGGGTCCCATCTGTTCTGGTCTTGTTACTTCATTAAACTGACTTGTCTTTCTTTGCCTTACACATATTTTCTCTTTTGTTCTCTAGTCTATTTATTTTATTTATATTATTTGCATTGAAGAGAAGGCATAAAGAAGGATGCTGAGCCCCAGATACTACAAATATGAAATATTTAGAATGGAGTCTAAGCTAGAAGAGGTCAAGAAATTCAGAGATACAATTTCTTTAATCTTAGTCCCCTTCCTTGATCTCCTCGCAACAGTGTTCTTACATCTTTCTGCCCAAACCACCCTTATCTTGGTTCCCTTGTGAAAATGAATTAAGATATGACTTTGTGATAGAGAAATTCCTGGATGTCAATTTACCTGTACAATCTGATAACTTACCAAAATCAGTGTAGGAAATGTGTCTGTGCTCCTGGTCTAATTAACTCATATCTGTAAGATAAATATTACCTATTGCTCAGTGCTAAGTGGTCACATAACCAAAGCCTCTATCGTAATTCTGAGACACAAGGGATAAAGATAAGGGTGCAATGTAATGGAGACCAGAGAGAGAAATAGGCTTAGTCTTTTTGCATCCCAGACCTACTCCAGCAGTGCATTTTTGTGATCTGAACATGCCAGTAAAAAAGGAAGGTTTGCACAAGGAAGGTGCTGTACAGCCATCAGTGAAACTAAAAAACACGTAAGAACCCATTTTGGGACTAAGGATCTAATCTGTAAGTTTGGCTAAGAGTAGTTAGTGCTGAGTTTTCCAAACAGCAAGACATGCATTTGGAAGTAGGTAATGCTTTTATTTCGTGTTTGGTGATGAGAAGAATTCAATCCAGTGCAAGTCTTGAGCAATATGGTGTCTTTATCCAGCTCCATATTATTCCAGTGTTTGGCTTTTCTATTTCCTCTGAATTATTTGGATACATTTTTCTGATATCTGACATGTGTTATACCTAAAATAATTAGACAAAAGCACCACAGAGAGGTGTGATGGGGATGAATGACTGCATGGAATTTTGAAAATCATGATTAGCTGGTGAATAATAATATGAGACAAAGCTTCAGTCAGCATATATCTATTTATTGATGGGTGCATCAAGTATAAATTAGGTTCTGTTTGAATTGAAATCAGAATAGTCTAGCTTAGTTTTGGTTTGGTTTTTTTTCTTTCAGCTCCAGTTGAAATAATATCATATGCTTTATGTCCAAAATAAGAATGCCCAGGACTGTGTAAAAATAAGGTATACTATTTCATATGGTGTGATTTCTTTATGCCCTCCCCCAGGCTAAAATATGGTAGGTTACAAAAGAAATGCTCCAACAGATTTGGCAAGCGAGCCACGGCGAGTGACGTGAGTTACGGAGTAGTTGGCAGCACTGTCGGCTGCAGAGGTAGTTAAGTTCAATGTGAGATGTTTATTACAGCCTGCAAACAGTGATCTGATCCAGCTGAATTAGAAACTGATATGAGTGCTTGCTTCACCTCTTTATTTGTTGACCTGTGTTTGCAACATTTGAAAGTTTTGAATAGTAGAGACAAACAAAAATAGAGAAAATTCTCTTCTACTTTGTTGATCCTACATTTTTACTATTATCTTTAAGCAATGAAACATTTCTTACCATTAAATTATTAACTTAAAATGATCCCTCCTTGACATTATTCTGATTGGCTTTGCAAACCTGAATTTACTGTACTGAGGTTATGTAGCAGATCCTGGTTTGGCACTGTAAATATATTTGCTTTGATTTTTTCTTCCTCTTCTACCTGTCACAGCCAACTGAATAAAAATATAACATATTAAGTAGGTTATTGTGCTAGAGCAACTCCTTACTATTCTTTCTGTCAATGGAAAGTTGAGACCCAGTCCTTTGTCCCACAAAACCACCGTCCCGTGCTGTCTTTCACAGGGGATGAAGATGAAGAAGACTAATAGAATGGTCCCATTGACAATTATGGCTCAGAAATACATATTTATTGAAAAGAGCTCTTCCAATATTCATGGCATCATGGAATAGTTTGGGTTGGAAGGGACCTTTAAAGGTCATCTAGTCCAAATCCCCTGCAAGGAGCAGGGACATCTTTGATTACATCAGGTTTCTCAGAGCCCCATCCAACCTGACCTTGGAGGTTTCCAGGGTGCAGAGTTTTCATAACAAGCCATAATGCATTTCTTCACTGCCCCACAGTTACCACCACTACAATAAAGAGGAATTTGCACTGTTGGAGTTGCCTTTGATTAAGATGAATCAAAAGCAAAGCCAAAGATGACTCTGCCTGGAATAAAACTCAATAAATTAAAAAAAATACTCTAACAGGCATGATGTAGTAGATTAAATTTAGAATTACTTGCTGTCTGCAGCTGTCTGTCTTGCTCCATCTAAACAGATGTTGCTGCTTTTGAGACAACAATGTGAATCAGCTCTTGGACCCCTGCAATTGCAAGCCCAGTCTGCCTTCAACTGCAGTTTATCTTTATATACTGGCTTAGAAATTTACAATGGTTCCATGGCAGAATTACAGGAATAGCAGATGTTCTTTGTTCATTGACAGGTGATATTCATCTGACAGGTAAGGGGAAAAGCAGGAGACCTTTAGTTGAGTGACTTTATTCTGTGAATTGCACACTGAGGGGTTGACCCTGCTATGACTAAGGTAAATTCTACAGTTCTAATGCAGTGCTTCTTCAATTTAACAGTGACTCTGTAGGTTTGAGGACTGTAGATTGTATGCTCAGGAGAGAAGCATAGACTCAATTCTAACTAGGGTGAAATAATGTCATAGATAATATAATTTTCCCCTTTTTTTGTTTCAAGCAACCCTCACAAGAATAGTCTATTATAACAGTTACAGATTATCTAATACAGTAATATATGTCATTTCCCTATATTAAACTCTGAGACTAGGTAAATAATCAGCAGTGTTTTATGTTCCTAGGAAACTCATTTTCCATGGTACTATGGTCTGATATCAACACTCACTGTGTGTCCAAGTTTTGTCTTCATAGCTGAGTAATACTTTGTCAGGCTTAAGTTTTAACAGTGTTGCCAAAAGGCAAATAGCAATCAGTAACACTTCTGCATTCAGATGAAAAGTATAAAATAATCTTTATCCAAGAAATACAGAATATGACATTTTGGTTGCTGTGATTTTCATGTATAGTAACAGAAGCAACAAAAAGATGTCATTGTGCACTATGGAAAGATATCAGTATTTGTATTTCCTTCCAGTCATATGGCACTGTAATGGGAAGGATCACAGAAGCCATTTCAAAGCCAAGTCCTATCAACTCTGGGACTAGAGTTTTTTCATCTTTTTCTACCTCATTTCTTGGCGTGGCTCAAAAGATATAGTTCTTGGCTCAGAGAGATGCAGCTTTCACTCTGCTTAAGAATTCTTGAAATAAAAAGGGGCCAAGATTTTCTAAAAGAACTGTAGATTTTCCATGCCTTAGTGTCTGGGGGCTCAACTTAACTAGTTGAAATTCAAATGCTCTATAAGTTTTGTGTTGAACTTTCAAATGAAATCTCCCTATAACCACCAGTTTTGAAAAACCAAATGGTTTTCCTCCAGATTAATTAAGAAAAATTAATTTTAGCTGTTGTTGATCTGGAACACCCAGATGAACTTCTATTCTGAGGACAAGTAAGATGTACCAGGTACTGTGGCTGACCATTGCCTTTTGGGGTATTAAAGTAACTAAAAGTCACCTATATTCTACTTAATAATGTGGCTTTAGATTATTAATTAGTTACTTATAAAAGCATTTATCTGTCTTGGTGGTAGTTGCTACTTCAGCTTCCCTTATTTTTCTAACAGAAAAGGAAACACAACGCTGCATTCCAGGCGTTTCTATGGTGAGGCAAGAGACTGCAGCTGTAGACCTGAAGCAAAAGGGTGAGGTAATTTTAGTCCCCAGAGACTTGGTAAATATTAACTGCAAAAAAGAAAGTTAAAATAAAGTAACCAAAAATATACTCCATTATATTGATGACTCAGTTTTACAATGGCCAAAAGAATGTTATCTTGAGATTAGCTGTGTCTTGTAAATATTTTTATGGGTTTTCATGTATTTATACAACAGCAGTCATTTCTACCCATTGCCCCCCCCTCCCCATCCCTGAATCCCCTCAGGATTTAAATATTTGGTTTCAAGTTCAAATTGGCTTAGTTCTGACCTCTCTGCACTGAAGTTTCTGTCCAGAGCCAAAGTGTAAAGGCAAAGACTAGCAGTGAAGGCACAGCCTGCACAAGGGGAAGCCGATCTAATCCAACCTTGGAATACCCAGAACTCCGACAGCCTCTGGGCATGTTGGGGAGGACAGCAGTCGGTGCCCCTTTGTTGGGGGCAAGGTCCCTCTGCCAGTTCATCCCATATCTGGATGATAATGCTCAAAACGTGAGAAAGGAGGCTCTGTTGCCCCTTCTCTTGATCCAGCCTTGCATTGTTGAGGTACAAGGATACTCATTCCCTATGGCCAGGGCACTACAGATAAACTCCCACAGCAGAGTGTGATCTAGCCATTCCCACATCAAAACACTTCCTGATCATTCAATCAATTAGTAATTTACCATCTGGCTGAGATGATTTCAGTGAGGCAGCTAATGCCTAATTTAGGTTATGATTCCATTGAAAGGTTTGGAATAACACAGTGTAGGTTTGTATAACACAGTAGAGACTGTTGCTGATAACTTTAGGCAATTCCCATAGTGGTATCAAGAAGCCAGAGCTAAGCATTAAATTTCTCACACATTGCCTGAGAAAAGAGCTTTTTCTGAGTGGTCATGAGAAAAATGCTGCTGGTTTGTGAAAAAATTGTTGCCCAAAATACGTAATGTTGACAGAAAGTACCAGAGCCTAAGATGCTGCCTACCAAAGAACCTTAAAAGTTAAACTACTCAGTCAGGCTGCTTGTAGGTTATGCTGTGAATCCTGAATTCTACTGGGGGATCCTTCCTTATAGGAAGAGTGGCTGATCAACAGTGCTTTCAGGAGCCTGGCAGCTAAGTGTGAAACATGCACATGAATCTATTTGGGCTTACACCCACAGAAAGGGGAATATAAACAGACATCTCAGTTTTAAATATAAATTCCTTGAAGTAACAAACTTCATAGGAGGGGAATGCTTTTATCCTATAATTTCTCCTCCTGTGAACAGCTTTTTTTTTGTGAACAAGCATAATGATACTCCTCTTGCTTATGTTTTTTCACCCTACTCCTCAGTTCAATCCATTAGATTGTCTTTAAGGATCACTGAGTGTGCAGCTTGGGAGAAATGTGTAGACAGACTGCCCTTATCAGAGGTGATGTTATCTATGCAGAGAACTTCTTCTTCAGAGAAGGGTAGCAAAATTCTCCATATTTTCTGACCAAAATCTACCCTTTGACTTCGAAACCTTACCATTATTTGGCCATTTAATTGTTTAAGCATATGTGCAATACTCAAACCTTTCTAAAGAATCTCCAAGGGATGATGCTTAGAACCGTAAGTCCAAAGCATGAAAAGTTAACAAGTTTTTATGTAGAAAAAAACCAAAGGAAAGATTCTTGGAAATGCAGTGTTGGAGGGCAATATTCACGGCTGAAAGACAAAGTACTTTGAAAAGTCTTGGCCTAAAATATATGAGGACAGAAAATATTGAGGAATATATGAAGAGGAATGAATTATATGTGTAAATTGACATTAAAATCTGGAGTGTCCAAGGTGAAGAAAAAAATAAAAGTAATCCAATGTAAAAGATGGTATATCAGGTGACTGTCACAGAATATCTATTTTTTGTGCACTAACTGGTTAGCTAAAAATTGACCTGCACTGAATTTAAATTGAATTTAAATATGAAAGGACTTTTCTTTTTTTTTTTTTTCATTTCTTTCAGGCATGTGCAGAGGACTCTGACAAAAAGGGTTTCTAACAACCCAAAAGATATAATATAATCACTAGCCATACCTACTTTTATCCCATTGATGAAGTATGACCCAAAAGAAAAATTAAGCTAATCTTGCTTTATTTCATCCCTCAAGAAACTATAAAAGAACCTGCAAACATATTTTGAAAAATTTTAAAGTGAGAAATGGGCTCATAATACAGTATAAATGTCTTACAAGAATAAATGTATTGAAATAGAACTCATTAAACATAGAATTCATATAGAAATACAGGATTTTTCAATAGGAAATATGGACTTTATGCAAAGTTCTGTTTAGGAATTCGGTACTATTTTGTTCTTGCTTTCCTCTTTAGGCAAATATATCACTCTCCTCAAACACAGCTGAAGGGGCATTAGGTGGGTAATATAAATCACTTGAAAAACAGGAAACGGGTAAACTCAAGTCTGAATTATGTCTTATCATATACACTAAGGTTTAGTTTCATGTCCTCTAATTTCACTGTTGTAGAAGTTATATGTCTGGTTGAAGGTAGTGATCAAATCCCCCACACTCATTAACAGAGAAAGATGCCTATTTCCAGAAGACTTTCCTCTCTGATATTACATACCTATTTTTATGCCCTTGGATCTTCTTGCCTTTCTTTGTTTTGTTTTTCTTGCCTTTCTTTGATGTGGGGGACTAGATAATTGATTTTGGTTTAGACTAAAAAACCTAAATAAAGTGTGGTGAGATGAGACTGAAGCAATTAAGGGAGTAGAAAATACAGAAAGATACTCCAAATCTTTCAAATAATGGAGGTATCTTGACTCAATTTTCATAGTTACATTCTCAGCTATTTGAGTATAATTTTGAAGATGGGTCATGTGCTCCTAAAACACAGCAATACTTTAGAGAATGTTATTTTCATGGGTTAAATGGTGTTAATGAGATGCTATCAGATACCTACATTTTCACTGTGTCCTCTGATTCAGAAACAGAGTAAAGCTACAACAGTTAAAATCATCTCATTTTATGTCAGTTTTATAGATTAATTGATTTAATTGATTAGTATGGACAATATTACCAAAGAATATGATGAATTTCTGCCACTGTCAAGGCTCCTTCACTGATTTCAGTGGGAGTTAATTGGACTCCAGATGCACAACTGTAGTAGTTTGTAACTTGGAGTCTTATAGCAAACTTCAGTCCAACCCCTCTTGTCTCATCTGCTTGTCTAAGACTTCCAGTTTTAGATATCATGGTATTTCTTCCTCCCCCAGTTCCACAGTGACACAGGCAGTGTGTTGATAAAATGATCAGAGATGAGCACAGGAAGTTGATCCCCAATTTCCTGTGCTTGGCTCTGAAAAATAATGATGAAAACCCTTCTACCCCTCTGTCTTTGAAGTCAGGAGAGCAAAGTGATGGCAAATAAATACAGCAAAGAAACACAACCAATGAATTTGTCAATAAAATTACACTGATAGGGAGTGGGGACAGGGAATGAAAATGCAATTTGCTGATTAATTGTGCATTTGAATTTTAATATGACTTGTAGCTTAAAAACTGAATCTTGGCAGAAAATTAAAAAAACTATCATGAATTCAGGAAACATATTTATGGCAAAGAGGATTTTTTGGTATCAGTTGCTTTAAGTGTTAACAAACGGCCCACCAACAGAAGGCTCAGTCCAACACCCTTAGCATAAGAAAATATTTGTTATTGATTTCACTGCTATTATTATTTCATCCACTGTCTTCAAAACAACATGATGCTCCATAAGCTGTTCTTTTCTAGATAAGAGGATTTGAAAAAAAAAAATAGTGGCTGTGAAATAATAATCTCAGTGGCTGGAAAGCAATTAACTATTCTCCTAAACTGGGTTACAAAGATCTCACCTTGAATAAAGACAATTTTGACAAAACTCTCCACAGTTCATTCTACCGTTTTTGATGGTCTCAGTATTACTCTTCTTATCAGAGAAAAGTTGTTTGCTTTATTTGTAAAGGCAGCCAGCAGGTCTATTCATATTCCAAATATTCTCTTTGCAGAAGAGACTTTTTTTTTCACTGTCTTAGTGTAAGAAGTCAGGTTGGATGTAGCTCTTATAACAAAGACCTTTTTTTAAGTAGTCTTTTGCCTTTGAAGAGAGAAGATATGAATTTTAGTTTTCTTCCAGCTGCCAAAATGGACCACGAAAGAAGAGCCTTCAAGCTCCTGCACTCTTCTAATCCAAAAACACCATGTCTCTGTATTGATGCAATTTGAGCTATTTTATTTTCCTCCCTGCTCTTTTCTGTCCTTGCCACCAGAAAATATAAAAGATTTTTATCCTTTCCTCAGGAAGATAAAAAAACTAGAAACAAACCAATGAGGAGATAGGATCACTTTCAGCAACAGAATACTGTAGATAAGGCACTTGAAATATGTCCTGCACCAAGGCAATATTTCTGCAGGGCTTTCCCTAATGACTGGCCTGAAACTCTCCTGTGTAACTAAGATTTCAACACATAAAGGTATCTCAATGAAACATTAAACATAGTTTTGGTGGAAAGTAGAGCATTATGGGTACATGAGAGAATGAGAGATAAAATCAAAATAAAGCTTGTCTCCTAAACTAGTACAGTAGTTGCTATATAAAAATGTACACACTTGAATATTACATTTATGCAGGACAAAAACTTATCATAAATCTACTAATAAGGCCTAGACTGCAGATTTGCAAACGAACTGAAAAGCAACCCTGAACCTACAGAAAACTGCATTACCAGTCAAATCTGTCAAAGAAATGTTCTATGAACAATGAAGTACACATATACCCAGGAATCTTCTGGGACTTTATGAGACAATAAATCAGTTTGTTGTGAAATTTTCTTTCCAGCAATAGCAGAGGTGCATTAAAGCTATGTGGTTTGCTGCTCAGATTAATTATTTGCCTTTGAGGATGTGGGTTGCATTGGAAAGCAGATGAAAGCCAAGTAATCTATGTAAGATTTTTAATTGTCAGTATATGTCCTAGTCACTTGCAAAACAAAAAGGCAAAACTAAACAAGCATGTACTGAAAAACTTGATTAACAATCTCGTCCACTGCCTTATAAGTATTTAATTTTATTCATTCTACCATAACCTTTCCATCCAAATGATTTACACACAATAAAACCCTTGTGAATTAAAGAAATGAACAGGCTAATTCAGGGCTCAGAAAATCGTTGGTGGAATGGCACAACTGCTGGACATAACTTGATGCAGAAATGGTAAAAATGGGTTGTGATGATCAACCAGAGCTCTACAGATGCTGCAAATGATGCTGCAGTGGAAATATCATAGGGAGCTTCTGGAACAGTACGGAGCCATGATTGCCAAGATTGTAGTCCCATAACCTGTTGCTCCTGAGCGAATTTTGTCAATGTGGGAGTAAAATGAACTAGAGAGGATAAAAGATTCCCTAATTCAGTGTGAAGAGTGGATGTCTGTGTAGTCAAAACTGCCACAGCTGAAGCCAGCAAGAATGTACATACTAAAATGAGTATGTTGAGGATGCAACCCTTTGTACTCTTTATCTTCTATTATAGCCCCAGTTTTGAATAATTTATATGCTCCAATGCAATGATTATTTTATGCTGTTAAGTAAACCCAAGGAACGGCTTCCAAATTAAAAAAAAAAATCTTAATAAAATAGAACCGTTATTAGAGAATTTGTCAACTTTTCCACAGATGTTGAGTAGCCCTTGCTAATAGGGTTTTTATATATTTCCCTTGTGTTAACCTTTTTCCCCCCTTTTCTGTGTAAATAATGAGCGAGTGTCTGTGCGCATGTGCACACAAGTGTGGCACACCGAATGCAGTTACATTTTCCATTTAGATTCCTCTTGCCCTTTTGGTAGTGAAGCTGGGAAATATTATATTACACACAAAGTTTTACTCCCAATAAAAGTAACTCTTTCTGTGACCGCCTTCTGTGCATGCTCTGGACCACCGTGTGTTTTAATGAATTTCCACTCTTTTCTTGTAATGGAACACTGTGAGGCAACGTGTAATGGTACCAGGGCTGAGCAAGTCCCTGTTTCCTCCCAGGCCTACACAGGACTGCATTATGTTATGTCATGCTTCTGATAATGTCCCAGTCAGAGGAATGCCACATGTTACAGAAACTGCTCTGCCATCTGCTTTGGCCAGGTGTGTTCACTGAACCTCAGTGACATCACTTTACAAGTGCCTCACTGTTTCCTTTTTTCCACATATATTCCTTCCCATCTGTCCCTTAAAATATTCACACACTTTCTCCTGATTAATAGGTGGCGTTCATAGCATATATTTTCTCACTGTTCTTTATTGTAACTTTCCATGGGACATGTCCTATTCCTCTTCTTTTCTTCAATGATCCAACAAACTTCTGATTTTGCACATTCAATTCTTCTTGCCTTAGGTGACATTCAAGTGATACAGTGAATAAAAAATAATATGAAAAAGAAGACATAAATGGCAGGAGCAGAGCAGCTGGGGAGGTTCCATTTCAGAGGAGATTCTCATTTAAGTGCCTTAGGATCCAGAACCTATCTTAATTTTTTCACACCAGTCCCTCACACTTGTCCTGGCAGCTTAACAAAGGAATGTTTTGAAAAATTCTCCAGTAGCTTGATTCAGCTTGAGGACTTTGCATGCTACAAAAGGAAGACAGAAGACGTGAAGAAGAGTTTTGGAAAGTCTGTTAGGTGTCTTCAAACAACTAGTTTACTGTTATATGGAAATAATAAGAAAAAGAAATATATTTTATAAGCTACAATGTATAAAGATTGTTCTTATGTTCTAAAAGAAATACCTGAAAATTCAAACCTGAGACACATCTGATCATAATTTCCAAGGAAACAGTTTCATCCAATTTAATAATTGTTAGGCTACCAGCCAGAGTATGGGATCCAAACTTTAAGTGGACTTCTATCTTCACATTTTTCCTTTTCCTGCATAGGACATCAGTCTGAGGGCCAGCTTGCCTTTCATTCCTGTTGTCTTGCAAGGTTCTTTTATGAGTCTGATCTGAAGTCTTACCCTGCAGATGACTTCTGCAAATTAATTATATAGTACCTCAGAAATCAGGCCCCAAGAAATTTTACCTCACTCAAGGCGGTTACCTGACATCATCCAATATTTTCCTGCCTTTTTAAGATTCATTTGAAATGCTGATACTCTTCAGATATTTTATAAGGGCTTACGTCTAAAACATGTATTTAAAGGTGAGTGCAGAGCATACAGTGTTTGCTTTCTAACCAAGTCAAGTACAAACAATTATTTTATTCTTATCACAGCATTACCCCTGCAGGTTGACAAGGAAAGTTTTAAATCTTGTGATTTAGATCCACTAGATTTTCTCTTGCAGGTAAGCCAATTTAAGAGGTTTCCTCTGTTGTTCTTTCTCATATGTCCCAACCCCTTGGATTACTTCCCATTTCACCCTGCTAGTTCACTGGGCTGCACTGTAAGGTGGATGAGGGAAATGACCCAGGTTTATAAATAAAGTATAAATTGTTCCATTATACCATGTACATCTAAAAACATTTGCATAGGAGTAGCCAACAGTAAAACAGAGATGAAGTGAATGACCAAGTGAAAAAATACAAGGTCCTTTTAAAAAAATTGAAGGTTCTTTATGTGGTCTTTGTGTGATCTTGCCATAGAGAAGAGCTTTGTCTGTGTTTAGCAGATAAACAATATATAACAATTATACGTTATATAATAATTATACATTATATAATTATATAATGTATAATTGTTATATTATAACAATTCAATGGACTTGGAAAGCTGTGCTGGAGCATTCAGAGCACACAGATGAAAGAGTATCATCAAGAGAACTGGTAAAGACCCATAGAGATGCAACTCTATAAGAGCAACACCAACCAAGAATCAGCCACGTAGGTGAAATTATAATGGAACTGCATATTCTTAAATCTGAACAGACAGTAACAGAATCTTCACTAAGCTCTCCTGAGATAAGCACAGAGCAACAATGATGTTGTTTTGTTAATTAAAACAATAAGCTCAGGTGACATCGCTGAAGCCATGCTGGAACCTTTTTATGACTGTATTGTTGTGTTTCAAACAATAAACTAGCAAAAACTTCAGTAATGACATAGAAGGGATGTGTCTAGTTCAGGAGTTCCATGCTGCATGGAAACAAGATTATTTTCTAGTTTTAAATGTATCTGTAATGACTTAAAATTTCTTGAGTTTTAAATTAGACTATTTTAAAATTAAATGCCCTTAAAATACTTTTTTTGTTGTTTATTATAAAGGCCCATGTATTCCCACGTGACATGATCTGAATGGCACATCTTCATACACCAGTGATAGATCTGATCATGAGAAGTCATTCCTATCTGATTTCATCAAGAAATATATTCTTCAGATCATGAGAAATATATTCTACTGGGTTATTATTTTAAATAATGGATATTGCAAGGGAGTAGCTAATAAGTAAATTTCTGCTTATGTGAAGGTGAAGATATGTTCTAGGACTTTGATATCCAAGGTCAGTGTTTCTGATAAAATGACTAGTTGAAAGACCTACAGCAAAGAAAATCCTGTTAACCAGTTTTAAATATTGTCTGATTGGAATAAAATAATGTTCAAAACTTCATAATACTTAAGAGTGGGCTATATTCTCAACAATAACACCCCTAGCAGCACTACTTACATCAGTTTAATAGTTGTGTGAAACTCCTCAGGAAATGGATCCAAAAGTAAGTACATTTTATTGGCAAAAACTTCATTCAGTCAAATGGATAACCTGCTTTTCCATAAAGGCCTCCTGCAAGGCCATCTTTAATCAGAGTGGCTTATTAACAATAAAAGCTGGAATTTGCCTTGCAAAAGGACAGAAGGTCAAGTGATGTCTTGGCAAGTTGGTATAACCACATAATCACAAGTCATGAGCTACAATAAGATCTAAACAGAGCTGGAGGCTTTAGTTCCTGCTGAAAAAAAAATGATCCCCAATATGAAAAAAGTCATTACATTTGGGAAACAGTTCCAGGTTCCACCCAGGAGATGCTTAAATTTGGAATTTCACACTTCTTGGACTGTTGTCCAAAAATTTGATGACTGCTAGGGCTACTTAATTAAAAATAATAAGAAAACACCATGAATTTTATGTCAGGAAATAAATTTGGAGGCCCACTGTACAATAAGGAAATAACTTGAAGTGTTACAATCCAGAAGTTCATGAATGAAAGCTGTAAGACTACACCAGGAATTGCTAAAAATAAAACAGATACATTTCTGATTGCTATAAAAAAGCCAATACTTCCTAGTGGCTACCCCACCAACTTTTAAATTACCTTGCCTGTATTCATGTGTGTCTTTAAGCATTGCCCTTCCAGATTTCCTTAATGCTCTGGCACTGCAGGTTTTGATATTAAAAGCTAATGCAAAAAAAAAAAATTGCTAAACCCACACATTTTCAAATATAAGAAAAGGAGCACAGAGTATGTATTTATACATTATTTATACATTATTTATATATTAAAGTATGCATATCTTCTGGGCATGTATTTCTTGTACATAGATGTGCACACACTTAATGGAAAGAGCAAGACATTACCAATGAGAAAGGAATAGAACAAATACACATCCTAATACATGGAAGATAAGTACTGTTAATGTAAGCAGTAGGGTTTGGAATGGCTGTGTGAGTCTGGAATGGATTCATGGGTAACAAAATCAGGACTGACTCACTCTCAGCAGGTACAACAAGATCCTTAAACTATAACACATTGTCAAATACTCTGTCCGTGTCACTTACACTAGAGAAAAATATTTTGCAAATGTATAAACATCTCTAAAAATATACTTTGGGCTATTTTTCTACTGAAATGGGTCTTAATTCCTGTAAGGTGTTATAAAGAATTCATATGATGTCATAAAAATTCATGTCTTCATAAGGTTTTAAAATGCATTTTTTTCATTCCAGAACTGAACTATATACTGCATGTTATGGGGAATGAGAATTTTCCTCTCAAACCAATTTAAAGGTCTTACTTGTATTCCTACAAGGCAACACCCCCCTCCTCCCCCATTGCACTTCAAATGCATGTAATCCTGAAGATATTGAACTTAATTATACATTAATTAAGTCCAGCTTCTTAATTAGGCAAATAGTGAATTGCATACCCCGAATAATTCTGAGTGACAGCATTAGTGTATTAATGTTTTTCATAGATTTAGATTTGCCTCCATTCACAAAGTGTCTGAGACTGGAAATTTTCTGCACACTAGACTTCAACCACTACCTTACTTCTAGAGAACAACAAAATTAGTTTAAAATCTATTTCTAGTACCTCTGCTAAATGACACTGGCCCACTCTTATTTTGAGAGAAGGGAGCTGCTTGTTTTGTTTGGAAAAGAAGTCACTAGTGAGGTGCCGGAGATCAGCTGATATAAAGAAGTTCTGGAGCAGGTTGCAATAATGTTGGAAATATTGTCAAAACAAGTCTGTGACCATAATTATGTGCTTGCTCTATAATGATGGATTGCTCATCCTAAGGAAGGTCATCGTGAGTGGGAACATTATACAGATGGCCAGGTTCAACAGCCATGATCATGTAAGCATGAGCCCTTCTTGTTTTATTTATGAGCTGAAAATTCATCCTAAGGTTTTTCCATTGTCAAGTGTCTACCACAAATGTTACAACATGTTTGCCAACATGGTCTTGAAGGTGAACCTCTGATGCACTCTTGTTGCCAGAAGGATGCCGCAAAATCTCAACCTCTTAAATAAGGATTCCAAGGCTTCTGGCTCACATTCACAAACAACAATGACTCAAGCTGAGCTCAGGCTCTGATTGCAGCCTGCCATTACAAAACCGTGGGTTAGCAGTCATATTCTTAGATATTCCCGCAATCATCTGTCAATCAAAAGCCTATTATGGAAGAAGGAATGATGCAAACACAGAAAACATTCACTTAGAAGAAGCCAAATTCTGGCTTGTCTAGAAATGAAAGGCTACATTTGGTTTCCTTTGGTTTCTGAAGAGCTTCTGAATTTGAACTGCCTTTTCTTGCACTCCTTATAAAAGAACATTCTCATTGTTGCTTCCACGGCAGACAACTGAGAAGTACGAGCTGTTCCAGTTTTATCTCTAAAGTTTTGCTGAGTTGATATTGGTGTCACATTTGCCTGGAGACATAAGATTAAGAGCCTGTCTCATCTTGGAGGAAGTTTTGAAATGCTCCAAGAGAAGTAATGAGCACTGTTTCCCTCTCTCTGCAGCTATGCCTCTGAGAAATCTGCTTGGCCCCCTCTAAACATTTTCCCAGCATGTCAAGTACTTTAACAAGGCCAAATGCCACATCCCCTAATCTGGTCCCCTAATGTTACCCTAGTTTACCCCACAACAAACCTGATCTTC
This sequence comes from Dicaeum eximium, assembly GCA_013396995.1. Classification (NCBI taxonomy): domain Eukaryota; kingdom Metazoa; phylum Chordata; class Aves; order Passeriformes; family Dicaeidae; genus Dicaeum; species Dicaeum eximium. The sequence continues at coordinate 54,008 of VWZP01010350.1, read as the reverse complement.
TCATGACTTTATCTATGCAGGTGGATTACTAGTGCCAGTTTCAGACATTAATTGGACAAAAATTTGTTTGACCGGACTTTCTGGCTAAAACCACACAATTAGCTCTAACTGCAGATTTTAGTCTTCCCTCTATATTCTGACCAAAACTTGGCTCCTTGTTCTTTCCAGAGCTGATGTCAAAACCAATGGCAGCTCCCTATGAAGCAGGATGCCTCTCTGATCCTTGTGTAAGCCCAAACTGAGCCTTCACATTAGTTCTGTACACTCTTGTCAGCTTTAGCTGTGAGCATAATATATGCAAGGTCAAGTGTAGTCAGCACAACTTAATTTAATTTCAGATCCTAGGCCTAAATTACTCCCAAAAATTCCTGAGTATAGTGGCCATACTGGCAGGCATTAGTGTGTTTGAGTTAGGTCTGAAGTTGTCAGTATATATTAGTTTAAAACCGGTATTAGGTCTGAGCTGGCAGGGTTATGGACTCACAGAAAATGTACACTGAAACTACTTATACCATATGGCTACTGTCTTTCATACAATGTATAACAAGGTTTAGAGAACTGAAAGCATGCATAAATCTTTACAGAAATGTCTGGTGTCAGACTCCCCTCCATTGCATTCAGTGTCAAAGGGATTTTTGTCTTTATGGACAGATCTAAAAACTTGGGGGAAATACTTCACTTCTCAAACTCTAAGAACTATTTAGCTCCATTTTGATTAGAAATATATTCAGAATTAATTTTATCCATTACACTTAAACTTTAAAGACCTTTTTTGTAAAGCAGGGATGAGTTCTGACAAATTAATTCTGACAAATATACTCCTTTTGGGGAGTAAACTCCTGTAAGTTTAGCTGGGAACACAGAGTCCAGCACAGACAAACTTGCTGTTGATTTCTGCTTTGAAGTTTTGATTACTAATATTTGCAAGGGTGTTTCTAGGTCCTTTATATCAGGAACTCTGAAACCAGAATCTGTCTTCATTAGATCTCATTTCTTACTTAAAATTAAGGCTAAGGGGCCATAACCATATACTAACTGTGGTCAAGAAGAAGGCACTTTGAGCCATGTAAAACTAAGTGTCTTGACAGACAAATTCCTCTTGTGGGGAAGATGCCTATTTCCAAGGGTGATCCCTAGGAAAACCAGATTCTTGTGTTTCCTCCTCCTGTACTTCAGAGCAAATTTTGTGAAGTGCCATTTACCTGTTTCTCTGCTAAAAATATTGTTTGTATATCAATATTTTAAATAAATGTGAGATATAAATAATACATCAAAATAGTTTAGATTTAGGACAAAATATTTTTGAGAACTGGGATTGTATAGGCAGATGGAATTTCTTTTCACTTTATAAGGCAATGTTTTGTTTAGTGATATTGCTTACTTAGCTCCTCAAAAACCATGTGGTGGCACACAAGGGTGACATTTGTGATGTTTGATGCTGTCAAGTGCAGCAAAAAATATTTCCCAATATTAGCTAGATCTTGTCAGTAGCTGTCCCTAAACATCCCCTTTCTGGGATTGTAGCTGGACTGGCACCAAGTCAAGAGTGCAGACTGTACTGTATAGCTAAAAATGAGCCTTCAAAGTGAGCATTGAAACTCTGGATCTTGTGAACACTTGGTTCTCATAACATTTGGCCATAAAAGCTTATTTCTTACTGTGAAAAAAACAAAACAAAACACCCTACAGTTTGGAATTTTCATGGTACTTATGAAACTGTAATAGGCTTATTTGCTTCTCATTATATGCCTGATATGTTTTTACTAATAACATCTATTTTGCATCAATAGTGGAGAAAAATAATTTAGTGGCTTACTGGGAATGAGATGGTAATAAAGGAAAAGAAAATGCAGCAACTGCTTGCTGGTGGAACACCCCACTATTATTAATTGTGCAGCATGAGATCTGGTAACCTTTTGATTTACCAGCACCGTCCACTCCCTTGTAAATTCTAGCTGGCTTTCCCATACATTATTATGTGGATTCCTTGCAACCACTTCCCTTTCTGATTTTCCAGAGACAGAGTATAAAGTTTCCCCAAATGCCAATAAAACATGAAATTCTATTCCACTCTTTAGGTTTGTTTTGTGTAGTCATCTTCTAAAATAAAAACAAACAAAAAAAGGCTTTAAAAATTGCTCTTTTCTATTTTTACCTTCATTCAATAATTGCTACTCTTCATAAACATCACAGTTTTTGTTTCAATGTCTGTATGTTTTTAAACTTTTAAACTGCTGGCTCTAATACTGAGAAAAATTGTAAGTATTTCCTTGCTTCTAAAAAAAAATTCCATGAATGAATATATTCCACTTCATCTTGATTTTGCTTACAGATATACTGTGCCATATAACACAGATGTCTATAGGTGAATGAAGTTTGAATAAAGCATGTCAAATAAACCACATTTAGCATGTCAATTTATAGGTAAAAATAACCCAAAAGCAATGCACAAATACCTGGCGTAGCAGTTCTGCTTGCAATATCCTCTACTTGTCAAATGCATAGTAATAATGCAGAAACTGTTGTTGACTGAAGGAATGAGAACATGAGCTATTTTCTATCAATTTATTTGAAAAATAATTGTGGTGGAGGAGAGAAAGGCTGAGTGTGGGTGGGTGGTTTGCAGCAGACTTCATCTACAATTTATTCTTTGAGGTGAAAATGCTTTTGCAGGACACTGGCATGTAAAAACCTGAACACACTTACACAGCATTACATCAAACCCATGAAGTTACTTCAACTTTGTGGAAGTCTACTCAGGTTAGCACTTGGACTCATGGAGCTGGAAGATTATGAACACTCATTAATTTCTAGAGGCTGCTGCAGCCACAATGGTCATGTGTCATGAGGGCTGGCAGAGGGAAACCAGTGAGATGGGTTTAGTTCTAATTAATAGTTAAGAAATGAAAACCACCTTATCATTCTTTTGGGGACAGTGGTTCCATATCTACCTAGGGCAAGATTTCTCTGCTTTCCTGGGAGGCAATAGGGACTGAGTACTTGAGCCTGGGATAGATCCCACTGTTCTGTCCAAAAGGGAGCATACCTGTGCCCTGAAGGGGGATGCAAGCAAGTTCTCATAGTCTCTTGGAGCAGGTAGATATGTAGTTAATCAGTAAATTAAATTTAAATGAGAGAGGGATATTCTCCAGATATTTATATATCTTTATACATTGAAATAGATGTATACATGTTAAGTGCTTTGCAAACCATGGAATTATTTCTTAAAGATATTCTTATCTGAACAATGTCAGAGGCCACATTTGAAGATTTACACAGCACAGAAGTAGTCTGCTAATGCTCTCAATACTTCCCTAGCCTCTAAAGTCAGTCTAGTAGTAACTCTTGCAATTGCTGCTATCCTCATGGTAAGCAACACTAATTCCCACTTCCTTCCATTACTCTTGCTGCCTATTACTCTTGTCTCAGACACTAAGCCATTGTGCATTATTTGTCTTCCTCTAAAACTGCAACAACAACCAACTGGCAGCTTCTGGGGCCAGAAGTTTTCAGCTGGTGGTTCTGTGTGCCTGGTTACGTGACAGAGCACACAGAGGTTCAGCTGCCTCGCTGTTTGCTCCTCAGCCCTTGATCAGAGCTGGTTGCTTATCTTCTGATTTTTGTCCCCTGATAGCTGGGAAATGCTAAAAAGCCCCTTCTGAGAGCAAACTGTCCAATTTTAAGAAAGAGTTTTGAAGACAGGTGGGATAAATGCCCATTCCTATGCATCTACTTCCTCTCTTGAATTATAGGGGAGATCCTATGATTTGACAGCTTTTAGGTGCTAAAATGAGGTTCTGATGATAAGTTGCAAGCTGGTCCAACAACAAATTAAAAAATAAAATACTGGCACATACCACGGGTGAAGAGTTTTTGGGAAAGTGCCAGCAGGACAGAAATGAACGTAATCCAGTATAAGGAAAGCAACAGTCAAACTGAGGGGATTTTGTTGGTGTGCATCCAGCTCTGCTCCTGAATTACACAGGGGAGATCATAAGCATCTGTGATCATTCCCCAGGTCTCTGAAAACTAGAATATTAGAATTAAGATGGTCAGAGAAGTAGTCTGATGAGTTCAGAGGGGTTTGTAGAGCTTGGAAAGCTTCCTTTCAGCTAGTGCAAGCACTTCAAATTTGGCTGGCCTGCAAGATATCCATGTTCACTGCTTTCCAGATGGGAGTACCAGATAAAAGGAATTACTGCTGGCTAGACTGGCATTTTAAGTGTGAATTGGGCATGGGGAAATATGGAAGATAGGCTTTCTTTTTTTGCTGGCTGGCTGCTAACTTCACACTTTGCTCTGGGCCTGGAAGTAGAGGAGTCAGTGACAAGAATTTCACTGTGGCCCTTGGGGACATTACAAACCCTGTGTTCATTGGGAGCTGCTGTTAAGAAGTGCCCAGTGAGTCATGGCTACACCATGTTAATGGGCAGAACCTGACTCCAGACGAGTGCCTTCTGCTTTTTCTATTCCTTTCAGTTTAGATTAGTTTCTTCTGACCTTTTTCATCATTATGTTTGCAGAGCTGGATCACTGCCTGCCTGTCTGTGCAAAGATTTTATTAGGTTCTGCAGTATAGGCCTTGGAGTTTAAATAGTCTCAAAATCAAAGTAAAAACCTTTTTCTCTGAAAAAAGAGCAGGCTGCTTCACCACAGCAGGTGCAACAAGAAGATCTCTTCACACTCCATTTCATCATGTCTTGTTCCAAACTCACACTAAGAATGATCCTTTTTTAAACAGTGGTCCACAAAATAATGGAATCAAAAATGAGCAATTTCTGACATAAGTGATACTACTTTAGCTGCATACACTTGCATGATACACTTCCATCAAGATTTCTGTGTAATATAGTTTAGTGGTTTAGGAGTTGCAGTTGTAGTGCTGAGTTGACAGTTGGACTTGATGACCTTAAAGGTCTCTTCCAACTTTGGTGATTCTATGATGCTATGAATATTGCATGAAAAAGAAACTTTCTATTTTTTAATATATTGTCATAGATGGCTTTATTTTAAAATGCAAAGATTTTCAATTCCTTAGAGGAAATTTTTTAGGTAAAAATTAGATAGACTTTACTAAAACTGTAAATACCAAGTGGCTATCAGAGGCTGAGCAATCTTTTGTTCCCAGGAAAGATCCCCACTTGCATGTGAGCCATTGTAGGATACCCAGACATGACAATCAAACACACAGTAAGTCCTTTATTGGGGTTGGTCATAAGCAACTTGTCCTAGACAGAGTGAACCACAGCTTGGCTGATATGTGTCCAAAAACTTTCCTCTCTCCTAAACAGCAATCCATGCTGCGTGAAGTTGAAATAAAGAATGTTCAGTGATTGCATTTACACGTCATCCAGGATTTCCTAAACAAGTGGCAATAGAAAGAAATCACATGTAACTTCCATACTATTTATATTTATCTAATTTTATGAAGTCTTAAGCAAATTATTTAAATATGCCTTTTTTTTTTTTACATACCCTCTTAAATATCTGCAATGGATTTCTGTCAGAAACAGGGTACTGGAGCAGACATACCTTGGGGATAAACTAACACATGGGTCCTATGCCCTAATATAAGACAGCAAAACACATCTGAGTTATTCAAGCAGGATGACATAGAGCATCAACCCATCTTATGCCAATGAAGAATTGTTCTGCAGTATTGACTTTATTTAAAGTCCCAAATATGTGTTTCCTTGAGCTGATTATTCCTTGAAAGCATCTACTGGCAGGATTTTTTCCTGATACTTAGCATAAATTCTTATTTTAATCCTAAATAATTAGTGCTTATTGTGTGTATGTGTGTTTCTCATTCTTTTCATCTTCAGTAATTTTTAAGATCTTGCAAGGGTAGTTCTGTGTAACTCAATGCATTAAGAGCTTAAGACTTAGATTAAGTTTTCACATATTAAAGAAATGATGTAAAAATGCAGAAATTTTACTTTCAAGGAACCAAACTTTCAGACAGAGAGGAGATGAAGGCAAATGAAGCTAAACAAAGCAATAGTCTGAATACTGTTGCTTTCTTTTCCCATCATTGCTTCAGCATTGCAATTCATCCAGAGTTCCCACCTTTTCTTTTGAGAAAAGCAAGACATATACAACCTAAAATTTTCTCTAAAACAAGTGAATGCACATAGGAGCTAGGTCATTAAAGGAACATGATTTAATTCATTTTTTTCTTACAAATTCTCACAACTGATTTAAATAAAGCTCTTCCTGAGTAACGGTGCCCAAAAGTCCTGTCTATACTGAATGTGAAGAGAGTTAATGAGTACATTTGGGAAAAAAACCACTCAAGATGACTACTGACAAAAACCCAGGGAAAGTTCAGTTTAACAAAGCATTAACTGCAAAGATTAACTGCAAATTGAGGTTACTTATCTAAATGTTAGTAAACTTTTAAAAAAGAACAAAGACCCTTGGAAAACAGCCTTTAAATTAGGGCCACACAACTTTGTATAACAATCCCACTGTTAATTGAAAATTAGGCAGTGTTATGGTTAGTTTAAATGACACAGCTAGAAACTCTGGGCCTATGTGAAAGAGACCCAAACCCAAAGACAGACAAGCTTTGCTTGATTATAGTGATTACATCATGGTCATTAGAATTTAAACCAACTAACCCAAACACAGACATCATATCTTCATTTGATAGCTGCAGTCTAGTAAATAGTGGGAAAGGATGTTCTGTACGGATTAGCCCAGCTGAAATGAAAACAGACATTCTTTTTGAACCTGTCTGGCATTGAAAACGAGAACTTAAAATCAGGCTGTAAATTGGTCTTGTAAAGCCAGAGGCCTTTGATTCTTAAAGATCTGCACAGTGTTTTAGCCAGTCTTTGTTTTGCAGGAAAACCACCTCAGCACCTGGGTATGAGGCATCCTTATGTGCAGTCTATCACTGTGCAAGACATTGAGTTTATCTGTGGGAAAACATGAATATTAGCAATGTCCTCCTTTGTGCTCCACTGCTAGAATTCCCTTTGAGTTTGTGAGTCACTGTCAGCTGCTTGCTAAAAATAACTCTTCAGTACTGCTTGGACTCGTAGTCATTATGGTGACATGTTGAGATTACTAGGGACAGCATAGACACTGCATATTTAAAATGCATTTTGCATCTGTTAATCTTTAATTTACAATTTGAAAGTGTGTGTGTGGGGGGGGCATATCACTGTCTAACATGAGGCATCCTTGTCACCACCTCAAATGAGTTGTGTTCTTGGTCTCCCCATATACACAATGTAAAAATCCTCCAAAAACCTCAGAGTCATGTTTGGTCTTCCAAACAAAGACCTTAACACTGAAAGCTTCTCTCCCTTTTTGAAGTTAAAAGTTATCATATTCATAGAAATGAACGTATGAAATACTTTTTTCTTTTTTTGTCTAATAAACCTGTGTATAATAAATTGCAAGGATCAAGGACATTCCCATCCACACTTACAATATCTTTCTTCAGAGACTGCATATAAATCATAATAGTTGCATTGATTTTCTGAGCGCTGGGACAAAGTAGAGAGGCAGGAAGGTCTTCAGAACATTGCCTTTGCCTAGTTTCAGGGTAAGGACATTTATTATAGTGCTGTTATCATTAATACTTTAAGAAAATTACTCCTGCACCTGGGACATTCAGGTTGTTAAAAAATGGTTGTCTTGCAATGAATTGTGCTATTGTGAAATATCTCACACCAGAGACAAACAACAGAGACAAATTTACCACATACTCGTTTAACATTTGATAGGAGATGGCATTTCTCAGAAACTCCCAAACTTGCTTCACAGACAGACTCATCTCATAACCATAAACCAGAATCCCTGTGTCAGCTAGCATGAGCCTTACTCATTTCACCAGTGTTACTTCAACTTTGCTTAAATTCTGCCATCTAGAAACTGTACATGGCTGTTTGACATACTAAAAGTGTGGGAAATATAACTCTGAAGTAGACATCAGAACTAAAGGAAATATGGCCATTTCACTGGCTGCACTTGACCATCAATCTCAGATCTCAAGACTTTGCTACTTAACAAGGAATTCAAAATGCAGAATATTTCATGCTAAGCATCTGAGTCTTTAGAGGCCTAGCACACTGGACTTTTGTAAATATTAAAAAGGTATGAAGTTTTGTAATTTTATTNCCCTTCCCATTCTACTTAATTGCCCATTCTAGTTAATTAATGGAACTGTTGGAAGTGTAATCAAAAAAGAAGAGGCAATAATGTGCAAAAATATTAATTGCTTCATAATGCCATGCTACAAAGAGTGCTGTAGAAAACATTTTGGCATCTTACTGCATATACAGCACAGCCCAGATATTGCTAGAACCTTCTAGTTTTGTACCTACAAAACTTTTCCAGGGACTCTTCATGTAAATAAGTCATGTGTATTTACTCAAAATAGATTACCTTTTATTAATTGTTTTACTCCATTAATACGAAAAGCATACAGTGCTCTCTGTAGTTATCAGTTCTGCCAGGATTTTTCTTCTGTAAAAACCTTTTTCTGCATATTTCAGGTTATATGGCAGAACCTCCTGGCAACAGAAATATTTAGAATATTTATATATTTAGAAACATATTTTATTGCTCAAAAATAAGTTGTGATTTCTGGGATTCAGTGGTAAAGAAAGTTTCAGTCCAAGAATATTTTGTAATACGTGTGACACGAACAGCAGTTAGAGCAAAAATTAGCAGGGAAGAAGAAGCTTCAGATTTGCAGGGCAAAATATTAGCTATGAAATCTTTTACACCAACACTGCAAAATGTAGGCTTTTACCCCACATTCATCACAACTTTAAAATACCTTCACCAGCCCTGTGTGAAACTCAACATTCTTGTGTCACACAGGGTTCATTTTGCTGTGTGAGGGTTTGCACCTTCTCGTTTCTCTGCTCAGGTTTCAGACCTGAAAGGTCTCAAGCTCTCCAGTCACAGCATGGAATGGGTCATGCTTCCTGCTGCCCCATCTGAAGAATTGCCCCCTTTAAGGAGAGAGAAAGAACAAACAATGAATAACAGTGCACTTCTGTCACACGCTCAGAAATCTGGGGTGATTGGTGGGCACCTTCATGAATACCAGCACGAAATTGAGTATCTGGTGATAAGCAGGATCATGAATCCATGAATAATGTCGAGCTGAATTAGAGTAATTTATTTGGGGATGCATTTCCAAATCTGACTTTAAGTTATTTGATAAGATGTAGCAAATAAGCATTTATGTGTTTGCTTATGGAACAGGTTCTATAACATAATCTGTTAATGAAACCCAGATGGCATAAAACACAGTGCATTACTATTTTATCATTTGCCTAAGAGATTTTTAATGTACTATAATTTCACCTTTCATCAAAAGTCCCATGGCTACATTTCTGCTCAACCTGGGGACTGTTGATGACTTTTCTGTAGCTCTTGCAGAGGCAGGTGTCCTCCCTGGTATAGGGCTTCAGCCCAGGGGCAGTGCGTTGAGGAACCAAGTGAAACAGAGAGATGTTAAAAAACAGAGATTATGTACCATTCCTAGAAACAGCATCACACCAGCTCCCAGTGATTTTTGTGGCCCTAGATTTTAATGCTATTCATCACTATTCCTATATATGACAGATTCACTATTCCTATTCCATGACAAAAATCTGGGCCAGCCATCTTCCAGAAGGATCTTTCTCCTTCCTATTAAATAACTTGTCTACAAGGCAAAGAAAATGTACTGGGGCTAAGTACAGTGTTGACATTCTCCCACAGAGTATAAACGTAATAATTATGCTCTTGCAGTTATGTCTCTGGTTTTCTACATTGATGATGAGAGGATTAATTTTTGAATTTTGCAAAGAAGGTGTAAGGTGTGTCAGAGCAATTGCCAAAAATTGCATCAGTGAAAGAATAACTCAGATATTACCTTACCACCTCTCTCATCTGATTCTCAATTCCAAAATGTGTAATAAATCAGACTAAGACTTTAAATGGGTGCTGGTATGCACATCTTGGGTGATACTGCAGGTGATATATATCCTTGGGTGATATACATCCTTGCCAAAAGTGATCACCATCTGATGTAGCCCAAGAAAGGCATGGAGCATGCACCACTTAAAAATGATCTTTTGGAGTTTTCTGAAGCTGCCCTTTCTTTGGCTGCTTTGGCTGGGATTTCTATTCCAAACTTGCTGTGCCTTTTATCCCTTAAATATCAGTTGGAATAGTGAATAGAGGGAAAAATAATTTTTCCTCCAACATCTATACACTCTTTCCCTAGATATACTTTCCAAAAGCAGAGGGTTACAGCCAGAGTTGAAGGCTGACATTTTTCTTTTAAAATCAAACTGTCTTTTACTCACAAAGGCCCCACAGTCTATTTGTTAGAGCAACATGGCTGTATTCTGGCATGGATATCTCAGAATAAATGACTTGAAGGAATCCTGCCAGGGAAAAAGGAAAACTGTGTTGAAACCGAAATGATAACTTCATTGTCAGTGTGCCTTAAAAGAGAAAGTGTGTGGCAATAATTTGTGTGAGAGACAGTTCAGGAAATCTGTACTGGTAAAGACTGAAGTCTTTAATTTTTGCGTTCTTCAATGTATCCTTGAGTACAGAAATAAGAAACATCAGACAAATAAAAGAAAATGTTTCAAGGAAGACAATTAGGGGAGGGGGAAAGAATTTATTTCTAATATAACTGTTACACAGCTTTCATAGCACCTACATCTGAGAGAAAATGTGTTCAGCAAAACTATATTTCCTGGTATCCATACCAGTTAATACATTTTACATTAATGGCAGAAGCTACTTTTAAAAAGTGGTACTGTTTTATGAAAGGTGCTAAGTAAACATCACTGTCTTAAATTTTGACTTTGTGCTTCCAGTCTCACTGACTTCTTTTGTTTGAGACCTACTGTGCCATTTGGATATATGGGAAAAATTCTAAAAATCCCAAAACCCCAAGCTTTTGAAAAGAGGACCTTTTACACCTTTTGAAAAATATCTCATGGCCATTTTGAGCAGTTGTGATCTGTAAAGAAAACAGATCAGAAAGTTTGATAATAGAGGAAGGAAATATTATTATCACAGCTTGAAATCTGTTAACAGGGCCTTCCAAATGGGGCAAACATTAAAGTCAAATAGAAACTCAATTACAGGAAGATTTTCAACTTGTCAAAAATAATTGCATTAATGTCAGCAATGCTGAAGGTCTAAAACAAGGAAACTATTGTACAGTATCTCTAGAAAAAAAGATTAAAGGAATGCATAGTGTAGTTTCAGCAAAAGGTCCAAAATGCTCACATTTATTTTGGTTTTGTTCTGAGGCCAAAGACCACAGTACTGAATAAAACTGAAACATCAAGCTATAAATTTCTGACAGATGTTACATCGCATGAAGACTGTGGAAGAGTCAATAAGAGGAATCATTTATCTGCTTTGCTGTGAACCAAAACTTGTAATAAATATGTGTACAGGACAGAGAGCTATCAGTTTGGATGAGCTGGACCTTTGAGACATTAACTTATTTGTGCTTGAATGTTTAGCTAATATTGCAGGAGGGAGTGTTCTGCATTTGCAACTAAAGCTTATGCAAAATAAATTTTATTTTTAAAAAATCTATTGAACTACTATAGAAAAATTATATCCACTACTGATTTAAATAGGATTTTAAACAACTTTTTACAAGAAAGACTCTTTCTTTGCTCCCTGATAACCTAGCCAAGGCTGAGATATTATTTATAGTACTACTGTCTTCATAAGCAGTTCCTGTGTTCATTCTGAGCAGGAACTGCAAAGACACAACAGGACAAACTAGAAAAACAAAGTAACATCATCATAAGTGTTCTTTCTTGTTCTTTATCTGTGTGTTGTATTATAAATGTTCATATATAAAGTCCTGCAATGCACGGAATTATCTACTGATTCTTTTTCTTTATCTTCTTCTTCTTCTTCCACGCCTAATTCCAATAATCTGTTGTGGCTTGGACCTCTACCTATTCAGTGTCAATATTCTGCTGAAATGAATGGATATTAGAATTATATAAACAAGGACCTGATGAGCTTTTCAGAAATACTTAGGCAGGATAGTCTTTTTTCAAAAATCTCACTACAGTCCATTTTTTTTTTTTTGTTTTAAGCCTCCTGATCTCTTTCAGGAAATAAAGGGGGTTTATAGGAAGAGAGGGCATAACTTTTTACAGAGGCAGCTAGTCACAGGACAAGTGGGAGTGGTTTTAAATTGAGAGAGGAGAGTTTTACATTATATGCTAGGGAGAAATTCTTTACTCAGTGGACAGTGAGGCACTTCAAAAGGTTGCCCAGAGAAGTTGTGGATGCCCCATCAGTGGCAATGTTCAAGGCTAGGTTGGAGGGGACTCTTGTCTAGTGAAAAGTGTTCCTGCCCACGGTGGGAGAGTTGGAACTAGGTGATCTGTAAGGTCATCGAACCAAAACAAAAATGGTTCTATGTCTGTGATCATATCCTAAATATGCAAGTAATTTTCACAGGGCATTAGGTGTTATGAAATTAATTGCTTTGAGAGACTGATTATTTTTTTACTTAATTAATCCGTTGAAATATCTCACCTCAGTTTTTTTTTTCTGGTTTTACAAAACCAGGAGCTGATTATGTCATATGACTGGAATGGGTTCTCATGAAAGCCTGATCCATGGAAGTGCCACAAATGTTAATTTTTCTTTAATCTTCTCAAACTATTGAAGTTGCACAACATTAACACTCAATAGCTCATACCACTATTTTAATAGCCAAAGTGACACCCACACTGTAAGAGCCAGTATTCTGCTAACAGCCAGGGTCAGTAACACTTTTGCAGGGCCAGACCAAATACTTTCCCCAACAGTACATTTCCTAAAATTATTTCAGGGACCAGCGATGAGAAAGAAATGCTTCACCTCTGGTATTGTTTGTTGAAGAGTCATAACAGGTCCTCTCCTAGCATCCTTTCACCTTTGGAAATCTGTTCTCATTTCATTATACCAGATCTGCTTCCAAATTCTGTGCTTTGTTACAAGAGCACAGGACTTTTTAATAAACAAAGTAAATGTACACAGCAGAAACACTCTGAGTTTGTGCTAGCTATTTATTTTACTCACATCACAAAGAGATTTGCAGATCACCTTTTAAAGCTGCATGCAGCTGTATTTCTACACCAGGTGTGTAGAAACCAGTCTGAATAAGTGCTGAGCTAGGAGTCAAGAAACCCTGGCTTAGCTTGTACCATAATTCTTTGGGCTCTCCTATTTCAATAACAGTTGCTATGGTAGTTTTGCATCAGAAGCAGCACATGACCCTGATAACATAACTCACTTTGCATTTAAAGTGCAAGGATTGTCCTCCTGCCAGGGCACCAGGGCAGAGTATGTCATGGCTCCCTCCACCTCATGCATGTGAATTTTTTTCCTTAGAAAGTAGGGCATGGCAGAAAGGGGATTGGACTGTGCCTCATTTTTCTCTGGCATGAAAACACAGTGTATTGAGGAGGTGCACCAAGATGAAGGAGGTTAAGAGCAACCACAGTTCCAGGAACTCGGTGCCTCTGGGACAAATAAACTTATTATTCCACTCATTTCACACTCAAGCATTACTTTAATGATGTGGATCCACTGAGTACTGGGCTCTGAAGCCTCAGATAGTTGTTACTTGCAACGGTGTCTAGCCAGTAGGGAGAGAGTAAGGGGTGTTCCTCAGGAGACATCTAGGCCACAGAATTTGAAAGTAAGCTTAGAAAATAGCCTCCATTCCCTCCTTCCCACCCTGACTAGTTACACTGTTTCACATATTTGCAGTTTAGGGGAGCAATGTGGAGATTTGCGAGCACAGATTTGTTTCCCCATGGAAGACAGTTACCTGAGGCAGCCTCAAGCAGGGAAATTCCTTGCCCTGAGATGTGCTTCCAGGTAGTAGTCAAGGAAACGAATACCAAAATGACTTTCTGAGGGTAATTGCTTCTCGTCAATAACTGAGCAGCTCAACCCAGAGAAATGCCTAACATTGTGTGGGAGGAGTCCATCCCATGTTTTCTCCCTCATGCTCTCAATGAGGTCTCAATGAGAGAAAAACCTCACTAGCTTGTTAAGTTTGTGTAGAAAGATGGAAACCTGCATGAGCAAAGGAGTGTTTGTGGAAACACAATTTTACCTCTTGGTGGGTAATGACACACTTGAAGACTTCACCTCACACAAGTCAGATGAGACTGTTCTGGCCCAAAGAAGCCTACTTTTGTAGGCAGCATACACTTTTGTCCTGAAAATGTTTACTCTTTCGTTTCTTGTCATCCAGCTGTCAGAAATCAGATGTCAGATGTGCAAGGGAAGCCTAAGCAAGCGTGAAGTTCACAAAGATCTTCAGACTGAACTTGAAACCTCAAACCCTTTAGGGAAGACTTTGGCTGCTTATATGCTGCTTCAGTCTTGTTACAGATACTTAGCTCTTCTACTCACTGGGATTTGCATTGCTGACCATTATTATTTGGACAGATCACAGACAATATAATCAGTGAGGTTTTAATCTGTTATTAGTACATGATTGTAACATACTAACATGATTGTGAGATGTAATTTTGTCCTACTTCAAAATGTTCAAGTGAGTGAGTTACATATAAAACTGTGTGTAAGACATTTTTCTCTCTTCCCTTAGCCTAAGAGAGACATTCCAACACATTATCAGAGTGCAATTTAGGAAGGACTCATTCAAAATGTTGATAATAGATTAAATAGTTTCAAGCAGAACAGCATAAAGAATCTCCTCCTGCTGACTAAAATGTATAGCTGTGGCTTACATAGTAGCTTAGCAGTTCACATATGGCTTATGTCAATGGCAGAAACCATGTTATTTTCTAAATCACATTGATTTGTTATGTGGTACTGAAAGATCTAAACCAGAATCATTGGCTATAAATTACAGCATCTAGTCTTCTACATTCTTATCTGTGTTTCAGATCCATCAAAATGAGCCCAAGAGTCAAGTCTTCTATGTACACAATGCTACTAGTCAAAGAGTAAGAGCTAAGACCATTCAATTTCCTCCTTTTTTGGAGCCAAGCCAGATTGACATTTTCCTTTCTGTTATTTTTGGCAAAGAGGAAAGAGAGGGAAAACTTTACTGCTCTGTTACTGATGGTTTTTTTATTTTGTTTTTATTAAAAATGTTGAAACATGGGCTCTCTGTCAAAATTATTTTATTATTGAAAGCTGGGTGGGGTGAATGAACTGGCAACATTTCAGAAAGCCATTAATGGTACTGATAACGGGGAATCCTATCCAGCCTCCACAGCACTGCAATACTTAATTGCAATAAATTTTACTGAAATCGGGTGACTGATGTGCACAGTTAATGAATCGGTAAAGATTCAAAGGTTAATCTGCTGGGAGGTAACAAGCTCTGCCCATCTGATACTGTAACCAAAATATGATATTTGTTAGTTACATGATGATATTTTTTGGGCATACAACAGAAAAAAAAAGTTTTTATTGGCTGCAGCTTTGTTAGGTCTCCAAGACCAAAATGCAGAAAAAGAAACAACTCTAATGGTGATTCTTGAATCACAGACAAAACTTAAATATATTAGAGGTGAAATGTGACTCCCTGAATAAAATACATTGTCAAACATCAAAGGAATTGCCCAAGAAGCAGAGTGTTCCCTGAAACAGAGTTGCATGTGTGCCCAGGAGCACCCCCACCTCAACCCTCAGCCCTTTTCCAGCCAGAGCACCCCCTCTCCTAAAGGAGCTGAGAGGCATGATGGCCGTGTGGAATTTGGGAGGGGTGGGGGAAAGTGTGCAGTCAAACCTCTTAAGAACTTTTCTAACAATGAGACAGCTTTCTAGAAACAAAGGAGAAAGGTCCAAGCAGACTCAAAATTTAAGTGAAAACAGGAATGCAAAGGAAGAAAAAGATAATTCAAGTCACAGCAAGAGGAGTGGGTGAGGTTAAGAAAGCCGATGATTAACGCTCTTGCTTCGCCCTCAGGAGGCTCACACTCAGATTTTGTTCTGCCACACCTATTTTGTGGTGCTGGACATGCTGTTTACACTCTCTGGCCCAAAGCCTCTCTCTTCTCCCCCACCCCTTTATATAAGGATAGTGCTAGCTACCACATAGTGAGCATAAAAATGCTGAAGCCTGTGAAAAGGTGCAGATCCTGCAAATATTTGTGAAAGACAGAAACCTTGACATGAAGGAGCACACTGCCAGTGTCTTTGAAAACACATAGCTTGAAAGTTACCACTGTGTCCTAGGCCTTGATTGTCAGCTCACAGCAGACAGACACAGTCTAAGTAAGGCTTCTAGGGAGTGAAATGTGATGATTCCTCCAGTATATTTATTCCCCTGTCCAGCTGACCATAGGACAGCAAAGCCTGGGAACAATCACTGCTGACAGGAGCCTGTGCAGCATAAGCTCGAGCTTGGTGCCTCATCTCTTCACATCTCTTGACACACGGTGATAGCCCATGAAGTCAAAACTTATATCCACATCAACTCAGTTTTAGGACTTCTACCTTTTCCTCCTTTCTTTCTGTGCATGGAAAGGTTCAGGTGTTGTATTAAAAATACATCAGTATTTTGTTCTCTGCTTGGATAGACCTCTCTAGTGCTGGGGGCACAATAAAATAACTATAAATTTAATGTGGTCTAATTTATTCAACAATGAAACAGGGATGATGAATATCACTTTCCTTTTCTGCAGCACTTCTACAAATAAGTCTTAAATCACTTTCTGAGCAGGGTTCTGCAGACATTATTACAAGACTTAGCTGAAAGACAAGAAACTGATGAACGTAGCAGCAAAGTGCCTTGCCCATGGTCACTCAACAGATCAGAGGCAAAGCTGCTTTGTGTTTCTCCAAGGTCTTCCTAAGGCCAGAAGACCTCCTCTAAAGAATTATGCTATTGATTTGTCAACAGGTTACACCAGAGCCAAGCTGTACACGTTCTGGCTCAAGCTAGCAGGATAAAGCAGGATGTCTGTGTGCCAGGTTGAAGTCTTCTACTTTGGGACAAATCAACACTTCCTTTCTCCTGCAGGACTTGCCAGGAAACAGAACTAGCATATTTCAGTCCAACCCAGATGCATGTTACCTGAGACCCAGCTTGAATATGTCCTAAGGCTCCAGTCTGGAATTTAATACAGGCCTGGGATGATTCCCAACAGATAGAGCTAACAACCACCAGACCTTTTGTGCTGAAAAGAAGTAGTTACCAAAGGATCATGGAAAGGCAATTGAAGCATTTGGAACTTACTTCCAGTTTATTTTGAGTTCTGAATTTCCTGTGTCTGGAAACATCCTTCCCTCTGTGACCATCTTGGTGACAAAGAACTGTCAGCTACAGTGCTGATGGAGAGTTAAAAGAGGAAGGAAGGAATCCACTACTGTGTCAGAAATCTGTGTGCTTCTCAGCGGCCCCTCATCCCTTTTCTAGGCTTCAAAGTGGTTTGTTATAATGTAGTTATTGGTTAGAAAGTGATGCTATTTAGTAATAGCCCACCTCCAGGTAAATCTGCAGGTAAAATGTACCTGCAGCAGGAAAATTCTGGTTCCAGTTTAATATTAATGCAATCAACTTCCCGTTTCAGAATCTGTAGATGTCAATGAAAGACCTCTGAGGTCTGGACCAGGATCTAACTAGATCTAATTACAGCTTTAGATTGT
Organism: Dicaeum eximium; assembly: GCA_013396995.1. Taxonomy (NCBI): domain Eukaryota; kingdom Metazoa; phylum Chordata; class Aves; order Passeriformes; family Dicaeidae; genus Dicaeum; species Dicaeum eximium. The sequence continues at coordinate 36,374 of VWZP01010350.1, read as the reverse complement.
GGGGCACAGCAACATTTTCATTGGCACAGGATGATGAGCAGATTATGATAATCTCACACTAAAGCACTGTCCTTATTTTCAGATAGCTGTTTGCATAGATATCAGGACAGGTTTTTAAAATTAGTAATAACAGAGATTTGATTACGTTTTCAGGTCTTTGTAGGATAATATGAGAAGACATTAATGGCATTAATAGTATTGAAGAGATTATGTGCTATCTTCCAAGTTCAAGACAGACACATCAAAAAACTTAAAACCATAGTATGTAATGGGACTATTAGCCAGGATATAAAATTGGATTGAAAGGAGATTAGATGGGGAAGAACAATTTTTGCTGAAAGTCAAGCAGGAAGCTGGGATGCTGAATTTTAAAGGTTTCTTTTCATCTTCTACCTTAATATACCTTGGATACACAGGGCCTGAAGGTAATCAGCAGGAGTTCAGCATAAGGGTTTGAAACAGAAAAAAAATATGTCTTTATAGTTATATTACTTTCTTAGTGATGAAGGAGGATTTATAATGTGAGAAAGAGAATTAGAAACTTTATCATGGTAATTCAGAACATTTTTGGGAGAGGTAAAATAGTATTTTGTTTATATTTTATTTCATATTCTGTGCTTATATTAAGATTTAATTAGTATAAAATTAAAGGTTACTAACAATAATGAAATATGATTGCCATGGCTACATATTTTTGAAGCAAATATTAATTTATTAAAAACAAAATAGCTTTACATATTTGTATAAATACATATGTGTATCAGGTAGATCAGTTATGAAATGTAAGAAGAGGTCACTGCAGAAGGCTAGGCTAAAGGTTATAAAAATATTAAAATTGTAAAATAGTAAGAGCCATAGTGAAAACAACAAGCTCCAAAGAATATTAGGGTAGCATGAGAAGAACTTAGTATACTGGAGGGTAAGAAGTCAGAATTCAGAATTGCAATTCAGCACAATACACTTGAATAAAATGAAATATTCCTGGAATACCCCCTAAATATATTTTTATTATAACCTAGTGATCAAGTTTAGCATCCTACCATCTGTTGACTGACTCCATGTACTAACCTCTTGTGGACTATCCCTGAACTATCTATGAATAATTTAATGCCTGTGGTCTGTCCAGGGAATATCATGGTTGACAGCAGGAACACATGGTAGATTATGTATAGTCAGAGTCTGTATCCTGAACATGGTCACACACAGATCAGCTTTGTTCATCTACAGCAAAGTGGCTGGGAAGTGCAATAAACTGATCCCAAGCAGTGTTTGGCTTGTGTGATCTTTGAGGGATGTGAGGAAAAATAGGTAACCCTGTCTTGAGGGAAAATACAAAGTTGGCAGGGTGATGGAGCAAACATGCACTGCAGCTCAGGAACTGTCAAGATGCTGAGGGAATGACAAAAGGATGATCACAGGATATCCTTGACAAGAAAGGACAAGAAGAGATAAGCATTTAAAGAAAGTATTGATGTACTTCTTTTCTGCTCATCTAAAAGCTTCACAAAACATTAAAAGGAGAATCTACTCTGAAAATGTTAACAAACAGATTTTTACAATCAGATGGTTTCTATTGTGAATAAAGTTGTCACTGATACATCATACAATTCACAACTCAAGCATACACATCACCATTAGTGATATATTCTGTGAACATCATTTTCCTAGTTCAATTAGTTTGATTCTGATTGTCAGAAGTAACTGGTGCCTCTGAGTATCAAATATGAGGGCCAAGACTCATAGTAAATCATCACTTTCTAATGTGTCTTATTTAAAAAAAAAATCACTGGTTGATTTTAAGGGTTGGGAAAGTTTGGTTTTGAACAAATTCTCCTGGCATTCTATGGTACCAGTGAAAAAGCTGGGCTGTGATGTCCCACTTCAGTTCAATCCGTCCCTGCGGCACTTTGTGGCACCATAAGCAGAATATTCAAACATCAGGAGCAAAAAGAAGAGATCAGGTAGTAAAAGCAACATATCTTTTAAAAAATAAGTATATAAGACATTGTGTTGTTTTAGATATTATGTGAAAGTCTGTCACTGAGATACCTTTGCTGAAAGACGTGTTTTTTCTCAGTTCTTAGGGATGTTTCCCAAAGAAAATACCATACTGCATAGTACCTCTAAGTTTATTTACCATCAAGATGCAAAACAAAAAAAAATTTCAGGCTGTTTCTGTCACATGAAGCAGGTGGAACATTTCTTCTTTGTCTTTGTCCAACATGAAAGATCATTGCATCTCTGAAGTTTAAGGCATGTGTCCTTTGGAGTAATGCCCCTTCCACTGGATCTCCTCAAATACTGGCAGCTGCTCAATTTCTTTCCTTGGCTTTGCCAATGACAATATTTTGAGCTTCAGTGTTTCCTTTGCGTGTCTGTGTCTGACATGATTTTCCTTGCATGCTGAAAGAAACATACAATATTTTGGTTTGAATAGTGTAAGTAAAACAAGTTGCCTGCAGACTTTGCACAAACAAATTTTGCAATGGGTAATAGTAAAAGAAGTCCACAAACAAGTTTAAATATAAAATTTGCTCTGAAACAGGCAGACAAAAATATGGGCCTTTTCTTATGCTGGAACTTTTGGTTCTGTGGGAAGAAGTGGGGAAGAAGACTGAGATGCTCCCTTCTGTCAAAACCATATGTGTGTGCATCATTAACCACAGCATAAATCACTTCAAATTTCACAGATGATTTCCTGTTTGTCCTACTTTATCTGCTTGTGTCTTCTCTTCTCACCAAGCACCAGTTTCTCCCAAACAAGGTGAAGTATATAAACACTAAAACAGAATGGACTTTTTTTCTTCTTACTGTTGAGTTTTACGAACAAGTTACTTATGACTAGGAGTAGAACCTTTCTGGAAAGAAAAAACAAATGTACCTTTAGGCCTTTAAAAGGCAAATGTCCACAGTGGCATATTTTTACCATGAGCAATGTACTACTACAGAGCTAAACTTTGACAAAATTATCTGGGTTTAGGTCTGCTGTTATTTTTTCACTAGTTGTGACAATGCTCTAATTTTCATCCCGCTTGGATCACAAATTAGGTAATGCTTAAGATAAGGGGTCCAGGATAGTTTCATGTTTGTAAGACTCTTTTATGCTTTTGTCTGTTTTTTTTTTTTTTTCCAATAAACCTAATGTTAAAATATATGTTCTGCCTTTCTTGACAGATTTTATTTCTTTTTCTTTTTTTCCTAATATATAACAGTGGTCTACATTTGAGCAGATGGAAAAAGATGTTGAAAGTGCACCCAGGAACATGCTTTCATTTTTACCTGCAGAAGGAGTGATGACAGTGGGTAGCTCTGTATGTAATTGTAGATTTGTCTTTCGTTACATTTGAAATGTTTATAGTGTTGGCTCCAAGATTAGAAAAATTTTGCACAGGAAATCAAAGTGTTAAACACATACCTCTCAATTTAACATCAAATGTAAACCCAAAGTTTTCTGATCTCAGTTTACAAGAAATTCAGATGATGATATCAAAATAGGACAAGAAAGGGGAAATAAAGAGAGAAATTTTAGGATTATCAAATTGCAGCTCTGGACCAGGATTCGCCTGCCCAGCACAATAAAGTTCTTACTGTCTATGGGACTTCAGAGAAATCAGTCTTTTTACTTGGCCTTTGAAGTCACCAAGACACCAATGCCTGTGATAAAAGAGTTTATTTATAACTTGGTGAGCTTATGTCTTTTCCCACTGAACCAGCAGGATTTCCAAGGTTTGGGGATACAATTTCAAGGGCTGTTAAACCTCTGTCAAAATTTTTCTGGCCCCCTAAGGAGCCTGACTATCCAGTGTTCTGTTTGCTATGACAGGGCTTCATGTGGAAGCATTCACAAAACTGACAGCTTCAACTGCTGCAGTTTTTGTAACACAAAGTGGCATTTAATATGAAAAATAACATTAACAAATCAGGATATAATTGGGTTTTTATTTCCTGCCTTTTTCTCCTTTATTCCCTGCCCTAAGAGATAAGACAAAGCCCAATAATGTAAGTTCCTGATCTCTATGGGAAGATGTTGTTTATATATAACCTGGAAAACTGCAAGAGGCAGGAATCAGGGATTTTTTTGTTTGATGAAAATTGTTACAGCAAATCCTTAAAAAGCCTATAGCATACAATGTAGCACTGGTTTAGGATAATATTGCAATCCTTCTGACAATTGTTGTCAACAGCAAACATAAAGACAGGCTTAAATATCTAAAGTGGTAGTTCTCAAAGTACCCAGTTTGTCATACCACTCTGAACACATCTACTCAAGAATTTCACTGAAAACTCTTCATGAAGTGTTACAAAGAGTTAACACTGAATCACTTACTGTGGTCCCACAAGCCTCTACATTTTGGGAAGCGTTGATCCAGAGGTCCACTCAAAATGAGCAAATACCAACTGGGTGAATGAAAATCTGCCATCTGGAGCTTTGGATGGTGTTTTGGTCTTTCTCAAGTCAAAATCAGTCCAATGAATGAGACTGCCAGAATCATAAGACTAGCTTAAAAAAACAGTATGATTTGAAAAGTACCGAGAAATGCAGGTTGTTCTTGTGATTTGACTTCCCTTTTTGATCCCTGGGGATCCCTATTTAAAAAATTTTCTTCATAGTCTTGTGAGCAAGAAGTTTTATTTTCTTCTTTTAAATTCAGGCCAAAGCTCTCACATAATCTGACTCAAGATATTGGCCTTAATGTAAGCATCACATTTTATAAGAATGAAGAGAAAGTCATGGAAGTTGTCCACACTTCCCTGAAAATAATTGTGCATATGTTTACTTTCAGATAGCAAATAACAGAGAGATAGGCACAGTAATTTAAGCAGACTGCCAGCTTAGTAGTAGAGCAATTGTTAAAAGTGGCTGTTTGGGGGACAGAGCAAAGGTCCATTCCAACAGATACCCCACTGCTGACAGCAGTCAAGGGCAGAAACACTGGCAGGAATGTAAGGGCAGGACAGCTGTATTGTGCTACTTCCCTGGCATACTCCTCCAGCTTTTGGGGACTCCCTGGGCCTGAGCTAGTTAATTCAGTGGATGTTTCAAAAAAGTAAAAGTAAAAATAAAATAAGGACAAGGAAAGAGAAAGACTGACAATAAGATGATGGGGACTTCAGCATTTATTCAATTGAATAAGGAATGCTGGTGGAAAGGTAAGCGATGCTTTAGTCAAAGTATCACAATTCTGATAGAATTGGTGCACATACTGTTATCATAACCACAAAAATATTTTATCAGTAAATCTATTCAAATACCTTTGCCCTGACAATCACAGCCTTTGCACATTACTTACTTAATTACTACTGTTGACTTTAAACAAGGTCCTTGTGAATGTCATAATGCAAGAAAGTTTTCATCATCATCTCTTGTTGGTATTCTGTACCTGTTCAACAGGTAGCATCACACTGCTGCAGGAGGTGATAGTGCTGTAGAGCTGCTCTAGTATGTTTGTCTTTTCCTCCCTTAATATGGAGAAGATCTTAAGACACAGGAAAGAAATCATTGTCCTTCAATGTGTATAAGGCATTCTGTGTTTGGATACATTGTGTGTGTAAAGTGTCTTGTGCTCACTAGGCAAGAGGTGCCACAAAATGGCAAAGTATTTTTATTATTGTTAAGAAAGAAAATTCCACGTGTCTCCAAAGGTTGAGGTGGTGTAAAGAAATTTTCACTGTGTTGAGGCAACTCAACAAAAGCTGCATTAACACTGCCTTGCTTTGATGTCAGAGATCTTGAAAAATATTATGATGTAAAATAAATACTTTGTCCCTATAGCTGTATCTGTTTCCACTGTGAATCTATTAAAATAAGGAGTTTCTTTTACAGATTAGTGGCACCCGGAGCTGATTTAAGCAATGACAACTTTGGAAGTCAATTTATATTTGAATCAGGAAATGACTCAGTATTTTCTGAAGTGTTACTTCAAAGCTCACTCTTTTATAGTTAGGTAAAAATGATATCACATCTTCAGAATGTTAAATTAAACAATTGCATAGAGGCCAGGACTTATTTCTGATGGTCTGATTGTGCTTTAAACTGTTTTTTTATACTGTGTATATATATATATATATATATATATATATATATAATATACATGCATCCATATCTCCCAGGATGGTTTTTGTGGTTTTTGTCATATCTGGACAAATAGTGAATAGTGTCATGTACACACTTACCAGTTCTAAGACACCTTTTGTAATACTACTTGCCACTCTGCTTTATGTTGCCATACATATAACTTCTCTACAATGTGTTAGAATTAGAGGTCTTATGGTTTATGGATCTCCTGACATTTTATCCCATTATTACGTTAGCTGAAATGTGAACTTCATGTGAAGGTGATAGCAAAAAAAGATGTTAGCCAATAGGAATGGTCAAATGACAGTGGAAAAGGAAATATTTTAACAAAGTGATGTTAATACAGCCCAGGATCAACTCAAATGAAATCCCTGAGGAAGACTATCTGAAGAAACATACCATACTTTTGGCACACTGTACTTTCCTGCATGCCCGACACATTTTCCACAAAGCTCTTGTATATTTTCTGTATGAAAATCTGAAACATAGAGTCTTACACTTTGCAGTTGAAAAAATACAGGAGATTTAAACCAGCAAAGGTTCTGCCATATGCCTTCAGATTTTTTTGGCAATTAGATCTGAAGGAAATGGTGTATCTCAAAGAAAAAAAAAAAGAGAGAGGAGGGGGAAGGCTGATGAACGTGGTCATATAATATGATTGAAGTCTTTCTTTCTCTAACAAGTAGAATGTTTGTGTGAACTATAGAAACACCAACAAATACCTACTATTGTTATGATTACTAAGTGTATTTTCAATATGATCAGCTCCAGTCTTGGCACCTATTGAATTAAGGAAGTGCTGGACTCTGTGACTGGACCTTACTCACTCATGCCATGATCCCCTTATGGGAAAGACACCAAAATTTTCTCCAAGCTGGTGCTGCAGTCTACACTGCAATTATTCTTGAAATATTCTTGCCAGGTAAATCATCAGAGAGCCTCAGAAATGTTATTATTATGGAGATAGGCTTGTGGGCCAAGGTTAAGTTGAAGTCTTCAGCATTGTAAACAGCCCAGTGAAGAGGACACAAAATGTGGCTGTTGGAGCAACAGTGTCGAGTATCACTCCAAATTTTAGTTTGATCAGCCACTATTATTAAGAAATCAAATGTAGTTTATGGATAAAAATTTGATCCACTATTATTAAAATGAAAAAAACAAATTACATGAAATTCAAAAATTTTGAGAGATGAAATGTTGACAAGTATCCTACTTAGATCCTCAACATAGCTTACCTCAATCTGGGTCTAGAAAGCCAGATGTCATAGGGAAATACCGGTAGCCAGTTTCCTTATTTCTTCCCACAGTAACTCCACTATTGAGGCGCAGCCATTATGATTGCTTTTTATTTATGGTCTTATGGGATCAGATTCTCTCACAAGAATCCCAGCAATCCACAGGTGTCATATTTTAGATAATGTTCTAGTGTTACTGTTCTTAGAAATTATATTTTTTTCAATCACAATTATTCCTGAGTTTTGGTAGAGACTTAGATTTATTATTTTTCCAATATGATTTAGAAACCATGCTTCTCTGCTGTTTCAGTAGATCTATGGCTATAGACTATGTCTGTATGAGTACTGAATTCCAGACAGTTGTTGTAAGATAGGAGAATAGAGTACATGACCTTCAAAAGTACCTTTAAACTGTTTTCAGCAGTTGTCTTCACTGGATTTTACCCCAGCAGTATTTCTGAAGGAAAAAATTGTCTCAAGATTTCAATTGGAATCCAAAGTGTATTTTACTTCTATATCCACAAACAACTAAGAGCTCAGAGGTCTTTGTAAGGTTTAGATCACTTGCATACATGGGGGAGTTGCAAAACAACAAACTGAATCATATTTAGAAAATCCCCTGGGCTGAAAACAGTTTGTGATCTGGAGGGGTTTCTCCTCCCTCTGACTGGGTATGGTTGCTGGTGGGTACCTGTAGTTAAAATATTTTACACGTTTCCCGGGTGCAACCTGCAAGCTTTCCCATGGAAGGAAAAACTCAACAGGTTTGCACTCAAGAAACTTATAAAATATTATAACTACATGTCATGGTTTGAGGTCCTTTCAGGACTTTTGCCCCGCTATTTTACAAGCCTGACAAACTGAAGATGACTTACATTTCTCTTGGTGTCCTGTAGCAGATATTGAGCCTCTTGACTTTTTGTAACATAATTCTTCTATTTCTTAGAATGTTGTGAAATACAAAAGGCAGCAGGGTGTGTGTGTGTGCAGAGAGGGAGGGGTTAGGCAGACAGAGATGTGGAAATAAATATTTAAGAAAAGTAAAATAAAACTTTCCCCTGGACTACACATTTCCTACATGTTTTGCTGAAAATAACGAAATTGCAATTCTACTCTTATTCAAGAACTTGTACTTTGCAGAAGAAAAACACATGAAAATTTTCACTTTCACTTGTAAAGTCTCTCTGCTATATATAGATAAATGGCAACAAATGGAATTGCCCATAACATTTTATTTTCTATGATCCTTGGGTCATTTGTAGAGCTCTGACTTTTTAAAGAGGTATGTGAGAGGGTGTCCTGGTTCAGTCAGGACAAAAATAATTTTTGCAGTAGCCAGGAGAAGGTGTGGTCAGGACATGGAGGTAATTCTGTACCACCTCACTTCCTTCTGGGCAGAAGGGATTCCTTCCAGTTGAGTAAATGTGGTGAGGAAGTCATCTGGTATTGCTTGCTGTCATGGGGTTTCCATGGGAGTCCTTTCTTTTCTTATACCTTTTGTTATTAATATTGTTGCTGTCACTGTTGGTTTTGTTATCATGTTGCTGTTTCTAGCATATTGTTCTTGTCTCAGCTGATGATCTTGACTTTTTGTGCCTCCAGCTGGAGCAGGGGGGAGTGGCAGTGGCTCATGTAGTGGGAGAATTGGAGAACACCATTCCTACACCATGGCAGAGGGAGAAAATGCAAAATGAATGAATGAATGTGACTGAACTGTTGAGCCTCAATGATGAAGGTGCAAGTGGGCACAGTGGCAAGAATGGTGCAGCATAACCATTCTGGATGTTGTAGAATAAATCAAAATACCACTTTTGAAAAAAAGCAAAATCCTCCTGCAGTGTAGAAGGAACATACATTTATTCCATCCTTTCTGGGATGAGGATTAGGAACAAAGACTTGCACTGCTCCTTGTGTCTGCTCAGTGGAGTTTTGGCTCAGAGATACCTATGCTCAGGCAAGACTGGTCAGATTTTTGACTTTATGGAAACAGCATTGCATAAATGTCCTAAAATACATCTCAATCCACCAAAAGAGAGCTTTGCCTCCCCTCAAAAAACACAGCAACAAACAAAAAAACCAATCCACAACCTCTACCCCAAAACCTCTTCCCCAAAAGATGAGAATTTTGTGTTTAATCTAAGAGGTCATGTGGAGCTATCCTTTCTTTCAGGTGAATTCCTGAGAGAGTTGAGAGCCAGCCACCACAGCTCCATCCAGAGCACTCCAGACTCCAGCTGGTGTGGTCTGCACCCCGTAACTGCATGGATGCTGAGCTCCAGGAGGAGATCACTACCCCAAGAGCCATTCCCCAAGTCCTCTATTTGATGTGAAATAATTGCTCCTGCTCTGGATTTGAGTATTCACACTTAATTTTAGGCAATTGTTCAGCACGTGTTTTTTAATAATGAATGACTGTACTAAATATTAAACGCAGGGGAATTGCCTCTTGGCACTTCTGCTACCAGCAGTTCCAGGAAAGATTATCCACTACTGCATCAAGAAAGCATTATACCAAATGAGGAGTCCAGATGTTAAATTTGTACTTTATCTTCCTGATTTCTTCCCCTATGCATAGTTCGACTTTTCAAATATTTTATCTCTTATCCAGATATTCAAAACCTTCTGCTTTATGGGGAAGACCATGAGATCACCCTGCCTGCCTGCAGCCTAAAGAACTGAAGACACTTTTTGCTCTTTCAGTCAGCTTTAAATCCTTAACTCATGGCTTAGGAATATAAGCTATTATCCCTAAACAATTTTGAGCAAAGTACTTCATAAATAGTCTGGCTGACATAAAGATTCTACCATTTAAACGGCAGAGTAAATGCATAAAAAAGACTAACTCAAGCTGTAAGCTTTGCCTATGTACGTGGAGTACTTTTTAAAGCTGCCAATAAATTGTAACAAATATCTTAACACTTTGAAACACAGTGGAAAAGCCAATTAAAAATACCTTGGAGCTGCAATTGGAAATACTGTGAGCCAGTTGGTCAAAACTTGCTTTCAGAAATAATTCAGAGCTTACTAATTTTACCGTTAACAGTCAGAAATACAGAAATTAACTGGAGTATCCTCATTTTACTTTGGACTGATGCTAGTGTCATAAGCAAGGATACTCAAATCAAAGCCATTCCTTCAATATGAATATCAGCCCAGAACTTTAGTCATCAGAGACAAAGAGGGAGTTAATCATTTAATGTTTTCATAAATGCATTCATTTCCTTTTCTTCATAGCATCTCTTTTAAACTGTGGATTACAAGCTAGCTGAAGCCTGGAACAGGGGGATCTCCCTTTTAAGTGGACATGTATGGAGCAGTGGCATCCCAGCTTATGACTGGTATTATGCAGTGCTAAAATGATATAAGTGATAATTCACAACACCTGTGCTGTCTTTTGGGAAGCATGTGTTATATTCAAAAATATAACCTTAGCATATTTAGGGTTCTCAAGTGACACATTTTGGCTATCTCCTGTCACTGCCACTTTTTTGCATTCTGCTAACTCAACCATCTTTTAATGCATTTTCCTGGAAGCTGAACCTTAAGGAAAACTCCCTGTTCTCTGTCATTATTTCTCTTCATTCAGAAAATCAGCTCTGTTGAAGGTGCTTTCTTCAGAGCTGAAGGTGGCAAAATCAGTAAATATCCAGCACTGCTAGTAGCAGGATTTGGTGCTAAGACTTCACAAATATAATTTTTCTGACCAGTCAGATCTATGAAAGACTCATCAGTCACCACTCCCTTTATGTTAAATTGGAAGATCTCACCTCTCTGTCTGTTCACAATATTTCATCAGTGAAGCTTCTTTCACTTCATGTGCCCCAATGCAGGGGAATATTTCACCTGCTGTTTTTCTGTTTTTTTCCCCTAAAGGTGTGGATGTGATAAACTGGTAAAGAGGCATGTGCAGTAGAGCTTTCTCTGTCTTTCACTTCAGCAGTAAACAGTGTGCTCCCAAAATGGGTTCTGGTCAATCTCTGAGCAGAAGCATTAAATAAACATGTTAAAAGCTGTTCCATTTATATCCTATGCAGAGGCAGATTTTGACATGCATTTTGACATGCATTATGCAGTTTAAACTGACACATTTTGAAATTATTTTTTAGTATCTTGGAAAAATATTTATAAAATAGTATGGACACACAATACATATAGGGATGTACAGGAGAGTCATACAGGCTATTAACACCTCTAACTTTAAAAAAAGGCAGTCCTAAATAGGACTTGTAGGAATACTGTTACAGTACATTGTGTTCACTCATATTTTTTGAACAAGTTACCAACTGAAACATCATTTTTCATTATCATCTTCTATTAGCATTCAGACTTACCTAAAAAATGCTTAGTCATGATGAAACATCAAAGTAGACAGCAGACTAACAGTATAGAAAAGCACATGGATCTCAGAAAGGACTTCAAACAATTTGAGTGGTTTGGTTCAGCTAAAATTCCCCAAGGAAAACAACACTTCTTATATGAAACTTGACCCTTGAAAAATGTTAAAATCTTTTAACATGATCACCACAGTGTGTTGTTTTATAGCACTTTTAGAGCTCTAACTCATCATTTCTATAAACAAAGTGACTTCCTGTCTTCAGTCAGTTGCTTAAGAAGAATGGAGCATGCCAGCTGATAGAAATGGGTGTAGCAGTGTAGCTAAGGAAGAACATTAAGAAATAAGAGAAAATCTCCACCAAGGGACATGCTACAAAACTGTGATGAATTTTTGTCTTTCATTTTTAAGAACTACTCTAAAAATCTAGAAAGACAAATATCTGTTTTAAATTCCTTGTCAGTAGGATTTATAGAACTATAGGTTACTCCAGGCTGGAAAAAGGAAAAGAAAAGTTCAATCATAACAACTGGATAAACACTGCCAAATCCCAAATCTTCATATTTTCATTTGAGATAAAACAACAACTCTTTTCTTTGATAGGATCTACAATCTCTATCTAGAATTTCAGTTAGGTTTGCTATGAATATTCACGAGTGCTCTTTCCTTCACAAAAAAGAACTCAACAAGGCACAAGATTACTAATGACTTCAAAGAAAACTTTCCACCTAAGCTCTCAGAGTCCATATTTGGAACCAAAATATGGGGTTCTTTTGCAAGGAAAGCTCTGATTCTTCAGTTTAGAGCAGTTTCCTCTAGACATGGACTATGTAGCACAAATGGCAAGCAAAGTGTTTAGTGCCATACTATGAAGTATGTAAGTAATGTACTTCCCATGTGGTAAGGATATTTAGTGACTACAAGTAAGACTATAACATCTCTATTGATCACAGCTTAAAACAGAGCTACAGCTATATTTTGTATGAAATCCTAGCTTCAGAGAAGCCAGTGTCCTTTTGCATTAGATTTTGATGGACCATTTCACCCCTTGTTTTTTGGCAGAAAAAAACATATTTATCATCTGGAGGCTCGTTGTCCTGGGTATGAAAAGTAAGTTCTGATGCACCAGCTGCAAAATATTTTGTATTCTAAGTAGACTTTTTGAGCCTCTAGTGGAACAGATGAAGGTAAATGGGGAAAGAATGTAATCCACTTTCATTTGGCTTTTGTTTTTTCAGATTAGCAATAAGTACTGATTTCCATCAGTAAGTAACATGTCTTTGTCAGGCAGCATTTGGTAACACTTTTCAGAGATGAATGAAAGTCATAGTAGTATAAGCATCATTATAGACTTGAAACAAATTTCAGCTAACAATTTTATAGTGGCCTTCTATTCTAATGTTATCATGAAATTGCACCTCCTCAGGTGTTTTCATTTTGTTAGTACAGCAGGAAGCTAAGACTTCAGTAAAACATTACATGTAGCATAAAAGACTAAACTAGAAATTGGCAATATGTCATTAATTTCTTGCCTTGTGTGCTCTGGCACATTTCTAAAGGAGTTAGCAGCACAATATTTACTAGTTTGGAGAGTTGGAGAGTTTCAGCTGTGATTGCCCAGATGCCATCTGCTGAAGTCCAGAGTCAGTACAGTATTTCAGTAAAGCAAAATTCCTGGTACAATTGGGGTCTAAGGGCATTTGGCACTTCATGACTTCTCACCATGCTACACAAATTTCCATTGTTTGTTCTCTTGGAAAGGACACTCTTTTTCCAGTGACCAAAAAGGAAAATAGTGAAAAAAAAAAAACCTCTTATAAATATTGAAGTATTGCTATCAATAAATTTTGTTGCACTTTATGGTCACACAATGACTGTTGTACAGAAGAGCAAACAGGCAATAAAAAGGCCATGCCATAGCTAGCAATGTCTCAGGCTTCCTTAGCCCTGCCTGTCTGGACCAACCCTACAGCTCATGGCCACTGGTTTGGGAAGCTCCTGCTGGCCCAGGCAAGGAGCAATGCCAGGCAGGGCCACCTGCAGGGCCAGCAGATGACTGATGGGGAAGGAAAGAAGCGCAGCAAAGGAGCCCTGCCATTGCAGGGAGGAGGAGTGGCCTTATTTTTGTTCCATTTTTCTGCAGAAGCTGTCAGTCATGCTGCAGCACGTCCAGCCCAAGCAAACACAGTTTGCTGTTCACAGTGACAGGCTCACAGCAGGGCTGGGGCTGGCTGGCATCTCTGGAGATGGCCTTGTCCAGCCCCCTGCACAGAGCAAGGTCAGCTTCAGCAGCCTGCATGGCGCTGTGTCCAGTTGTGTTTTGAATCTTCCCAAGCACAGAATTCCACAGCCTCTCCGAGTGGGCTGTTGTTGACTTGTAAGCTTTACCTGCAAATCTTGAGTCCCTTTGCTGTGCAGCAATGCCAAAAGGCACCTTTCAGTGGCTTCTGCAGACAATGCTGCCTTTCAGCTCCTGTGTAGCTGTAGATGTGTTACACCAGTGATACAGGGGACAGATGAAGACAGAGACTCCATGATTCAGAAGGCATAAAAGGCATTTATTAATAGAAAATCACACTCTTATAGAGAGCATAGTGAAGACCTGACTGGGCTTTTGGAAACTTCTCTCGCACTGTTGGTCAAGCAGGGAACAACTCCTTCTTGTAAACATCCCTCACAACACCAGGTTCAATGGATAAGATAGCAATTGTTTTAATTATTTTCTCTGAACTTTCCCAGATTGAGACTGGGAGAAGCTGTGTCTCTCTGTTACCAGAGAGTGAGGATATCCACATAGATGGTTCCAGAGGACACTAATCCCTGCAGGACTAGCCCAGGGAACAGGATCTAGCCTTTAGCCAGAGGCAGGGTGAGGTGACAAGATGAACACAGCCTCACCACCTACTTTATGTAAGCCACAGTTCAGGCAGCTTGTCTGAGTGCTGCTGGAAGTCTTGGCAAGGTCAGATCCCCTCATTTCCCATCTCTTGTCTCTGTCTTTACTCAGTGCCACAGCAGAAGATGGTCCATCTTAAAGGGAAGAAAATCTACCTTTTGAGAAGTTTTGGGTCTATTGCTTTAAAACGCAGAGAGAGAAAAACAATCTCTGCATGACCAAAATTCATTGTATACTCTGTATTTATGAATTACTTCACAACTAGTTTCACATTAAAGAGAAATATCATATTAAGCCCAGTAATTTCATCAACATTTAACAGCACAAATTATATTTCTTGAGACAGAGGGGAAAAAAAGACAATAAACCAGCCCTCCAGCACCTGCACAGTTGCCTTGCTCCTGATTTTTTCTTCTAGGACTTTATACGGCACACTTCCCACAGTTGTGATCCTTCCTGGTAATGTGAGCTTAGAGGATGTGGAGCTCTGCTCATTTAGCACTGAAATCCAGTTGCAAGCTAAAATAAGTACAGATGCAATGATATTTCAACTCTGTTTTCCTCTGATATACAGGATAAATATATGCAGCATAAATATATGCATAAGTAATTGACAGCCAATTCCCATTACTGAATTATCACAGCACTGAGGAGGTCCAGAGATTTTGAGAGACATTGGAGAAAAGCTCTAGCAGGACAACTCATGCAGGGAATATTGGACCCATCCCCAACATTTCCTAGATTTTTTTTTATTCCTACCCAATAAACGAACAAAATTATGATGCTTTACCCCCTCCTTAGTCCTAATATTTTCTTTCAAGAAGCCTGGGTGGAAATGCTTTTATTTTTCCAAATGCTGTGAGAATAGCTGGTCCTGTAACACTTCCAGAGCAGCTTTACTTCAAATGCTGCCACAGCAGCAAACGGGTCTGATGAGGATTAACACCTCCCTGTAATTGGTGGATTTTGATCATTTACAGAAGTGACGTTACTCCCACTGCTCTCATTGATTTTGTTTCATAAATCCCAAGTGTGATATTATCCCCCTGTAGTTTAACTGCTTTTTAGGTGGTGGGAAGGATGGTGAAAGGCAAGAAAATGGGGGCAAGTTGCACAGTTCATGCTACGTTTAATACTCTAATCCATATGTTTTATTTCAACATTCTCTGGTTTAGACTGCCTTATTTTCATCTGTAGCTCTCTTTGTTTCACTTCTTATTACTTCCTTCATCTTCCTCTGGTTTGCAATATGTTACTTTGCTTTCTACTGTCTAAACTTGCTACGTGTTTAGAGGTGCTTAGATTCAGTCGTAAAGAAGGTCACACAGAGTTCAGAAATGTTTGGAAAGGGAAAAAAAAAAACCTGAGAAAGATCCCCTATTTTTCTTTTGCTGGTGGAGGGTGCTGATGGTTTTGTGATTTGCATGGTAAGGGTTATTGGGGACTAGCTCTGGTACAGCTTGTCCACATGCACTCAGGACAGCGCAGGGTTGCGATGCTGTTTCCTCACATGAGATCATATCTGCAAATGAGCAGTGGGAGTTCTTCTAGGGGAGGCTGGGGGGAGGAAGGGAAGAGACAGACTGCAGTCCAATTTGAAATAATTAATCTAATCTTTCTGTTCCTACTCTGACCAATTCATATCATCCTGCTGCTCCAAACAAACTGCTGGATGTCGCGTTCTCTTTTTTATAGACTTCCTGTAGCCATTAGCCCTACGTCAGCTTATGTGATATATCACGTATCCTTTAAAATTCTACATTCATTTGAATGAGTTCTTGAGTTATTAGTTCCTCCATCCACCCACCAATCCCTCCCTTCCCTGCTCTGCTCCAGGTAATCAGCAATTCAGCAGGACACTCAAAGCAACTACTTGCAAAATTATCTATCCAGGAGGATGTT
Source organism: Dicaeum eximium (assembly GCA_013396995.1). Classification (NCBI taxonomy): domain Eukaryota; kingdom Metazoa; phylum Chordata; class Aves; order Passeriformes; family Dicaeidae; genus Dicaeum; species Dicaeum eximium. Next base: position 19,932 of record VWZP01010350.1, on the reverse strand, counting down.
AGAGGTTTTATGTATATACAGAGGAGGACCAAAAACAATTGGCTGGGTAAAACATTTACACAGAACTTCTGGCTTTCTCTCAGGCAGAGCTTTTGCAAGGGATTTATAGGTCAGATTGGCTCAGCAGTTTCAGCCAATTGCCCACCCTACCTTAACAAAGCTTGCATGTGTTTGTACAGCTGCGCTCATAGCTGTGGGAGTCCCAGGGATCCCACAAGCCTTCAGTTCCTCTACCTCCCCTTCATCATTTACCAGCACACAAATGTGCACAGAATGAAACTGTAGAAATCTGTCTGACTAGCAGGTTAAAGGCCCAGGATTCAAACCCTGTTTATTTTCTTTGCTTGATTTCCTGCTGCTACAGTGAGTAAATGGTATTTTTCTCCTTGCCTTTTTACCTGTTTGTCTATCACTGTTTGGCCAAGAATGAAAGAAACCATCCCTTTCAGGCTCCTTTAGAGGACTTCAAGGGACACAGAATGTTTATGTGCTGCTCTGGGTCTTCAGTGTTTTGTTCTGTTTCAGCAGGGGTGTTGGTATAAAATGGGATATAAGTCACACAGAAGTAAACCCACCTGCCTCTCCTGAAACTTCATGCTAAGGAAGGGATATGTTTTAATTAAACCAATTCACAATTAAATCCAGTAAATGATGCTGAGCAGTTTAGAGGCAGTTAATATACCTTTTTGAACTGGTGCCACAAATTACAAAGTCTGCCATCTGGGAAGGTATTACATTTGAAATTAAATAAAAAAAAGTCAAGATGTTTCTGAAAATTAGCTAGCAAATTCCAGCCAACCTCACGTACATTGGGCTTTTTTTTTAACAGAGAAAGAAAACAAGGAGGAAAAAAAGGTTTTAAAATTATATCTATTAACCTAATAAAGTCCAGAAACTAAGGATTTCAATAAAATGTTAGCTTAGTTAGTAATTTCAAAAGAAACTCTATTTGTATTTCAAGTATTATTGTCATTCCTGAAGTCTGATGCCACTCTGATAAAAGCTCTAATTCAGAAAAGTATAAACTCTACTAACAAAAGAAATTAAAAACTGTCACATTTTCAAAGGATCCTATTACTCAGTTCTTGCAGACATTTCTAATTAAAGAACTGTATTCATTAACACTTGATATGTTAGCAATCTGCCAAGATTTCTGCTTTCTCTTTCAGTCATTTGGGCCTCTGTTCTGCAATGAGCTAAGCAAAGACTCATGTCCACATCCAGCCTGAGTCTGAGGGTAGAAATTCAGGAGTGAGAGCAAGAGGTAGAGAGGCTCCAACATAGAGCTTGCAGGGGCAAAGGGACATTTTAGTTCCTTACTCTTATAACCCCTCCTTTTTTTTTTTTCTTTTTTCATTTTACAATTATGTAGACATAAAAAGGAAGAAGGAAAACCTCAGATGTTGTCTCCATTGGCATCTGTTTTTGAAAGCAAGTTCACCAAACTGTTTAAAGAGGAGTCAGTCACTCAGGATTAAAGATTGCACCTGTGTTTGAAAATTCACAGTGAAGTTTCTAACTAGAAATAAAAAAATAAGCCAGTCTCCAGTTTCTGTTGCATCAGTTGGAATTGTATCTGACATATTAGAAAATGTGAAATAAAAATCCCAATTCCTTTAATTTTTCCAGCCTGCTTTATACTAGTTCTGGTTTACTTTGTTCTTCTCAGATTAACCCCACTTTGCACATCAGGTAAGATGCTTGCTAGCTGAAATGAAGCCAAAAGAGAAAGAGGAAGTGTATGGATACACAGTAACATTCACTTACCAAATGACCATGTTAAAGCTTTTCATGGAGAGTCTCAATGAGGTGCCCCGGCGAAGTATTGTAAAGAAACAACAAAGGAAAAAATATTATTAAGCATAAGAAATCTCCAAACACAATGTTCTTCTGTGCAATTACCCATACTGTTGCTATATCAAAGTTTTTCAAAAATCTGGAGACTGACTTTTTTTGGGAGGGGGTGGAGGGGAAGAAGAAGAGGAATTACTTTTTGTCTTTTGACACATTTTCAGGTTCATATTTTTATTATTTCTGTTCAATTTTAATGGTTGAATTTTTTTTTCCTTAATTAGGAGCTGAAATTATTTTCTCATCAGACAGAGTCCTCACTTTAGGACAAGGGAATACTGGAAGGAAGAACTTCATGCCATACTGAACCAAAAATCATACATAGCACATGAGTACACTCTTCCTTTCTTTCCTCAGACATAGGCACAAGAGACCTTTAAGAGACCTCTGGTTGTCACAGCACTGCCTCTTAACTTAGGAGAGTTTCCTCTGTATCCTGGAAATAATTTCAGAGGCATTTCATGGGTAAGACAATAGGACTTCCATAGTCAAAGCTCAGGATAGAGCGAGAATAGTATTAAAATACCAGTGCATATTGTCAAATTCTGTACATTTTCATTAAGGAAGTAAGAAACACCACTCACTGCTGAAAGTATGACTAGATGAAGAAGCAGCTAATCTTCTTTTCCAGTTTATGAAGTTAGATTATAAGCAGACAGTACAGGAAGGGGTGAAGGACTGGAAAACTCAAGCCCTTCCCTTGAGATACATTTGGAAAAAATCTGTGGGAGAGCTGAAGGAGTTTTTGTTTGACTTTCCGTTTGTTTGGTTTGTTATACTCCAAAACAGAAAAAGAGCGTGGATATAACACAAACCTCTTCAGTGTTACAGAAGATCCACCTCCCATATTAATCAAAACATGCAAAGATAGACATTTAACTGAAGGAATGTACAGGAAGGCAAGAAGGAGAGATTATTGCAAAAATCTGGAATGGAACATCTCTGTGAACAGGAATAAAATGCAAACTTATCTGGAAGTAAATGAACATGTTTGAAACCCACTTTTGGCATGCATGCAAAATCCATTAGGTGTTTTATATCCAAGTGAGACAAGCTCTCCTTAAGGCTAGTAGCCTAAAACTTACACTTATTTCTGAGAACTCTGGGAGCTTAGTCCATTAAAATTAGGCCAGAAGGCTTTCTTTTGCTTTTTTTAATTTTCAAATTACCAATGAATTTTAGACCTGCCGCACCCAAATAATAATGGTAAAACCAGCTAAAAAAAGGAAGTAGAAAAAAATAAATATGCAGCCTGACAATTCCTTACCTCTTTTGTCATCACTGAGACTGAAATTTCAGGAAAATCCAAATATGCAATATTTTTTCATCACCTTGTGCCAAACATTTTTTTAATACTGATAGGGACCACATCTTGTCAAGAAGCAAGTCTTGACAACACACAATGAATACAGCTACACACAACATGTTAATAGCTTTCAGACCACAATGGAAAATCTTAATTACCATCTGCATGTTTTCCTCACACTTCTAAGGTGCTACAGATGTAATCCTGACAGCATAGGTCATCTGCATTTATAGGCTTCTAGCATTATTAAAGATATACAATTTCCAAAGTGAAAATGTGATGTGACTGAATGACAATCCTTTAGTCATGCTATCCAGAGAATAAAGCTTCTGAACAGTAGATAATGTATTAAGGTAGAATTTGCTTTTAGGTGATCCAAGCAGAGAAATTTTTCAGTTTGTAGAACAGCACAGTGCCAGGCAGTATCAGTCCTCATTTTTGTAAGAGGGGCATTGTGGAGAACACATTGTGATTGTTATCAATGCTTGCAGAGAAACCAAGGACCAAGGACCAATTTTCAGGCTTATACCTAGAATTTGTGAGGTCTTGAGATTTGCAAAACATTCTGGAAGAGTTTTTTAATTAGCAAGTGATACCATTCTCATGCTGGTAGGATTTAGATTAAGACTGTGCTTAATCTTTCTTTTTTCTTTTCAGGAAGGATATTGCTTCACTGAGGGCTCATTCCTCCTGTATCCTTCTATGGCTCTCACTGGCATTGTGGCATTTAAGCCTATTCCTGGTTATTCATTGCCTTTCAAACTTGAACTGGAAATGCTGCAGAACAGACAGCATGTTGGGGAGTATGACTGAGTGATTGGCAGGAAGGATTTAGGAATATTGGAAAAGCTAATCAAAGAAAAGCAAGAGAAACAGAGAAAGAAGAACTCAGAATTGAAAAACTGGGGCAAATTCTTACAGGATGCTGTAGAATGTTATAGAGATTCCCTCTGGGAGACCGAGGTTTCTCCCTAGAGTTCCAGGAAACACACTTTTCAGAAAAAGCTACTGGTGTGCTGATGAGCAGATGACAAAAAGAGAGAAGAAGAAGTAAGAATTTAACTGAAAACTATGAGGAAAAGGACAGGAAATAAATTAAATGCACCACAAAGAGCTCCAGTTGTGGTTTTAATGACACATGGGCTCACCAAATGTTACTTGGCTCTGCAGAGCTTCCACTGCTGGATTGGGCAACTCCATAGCTCCCTGCAAGGAGGTTTGTTTAAGAGAAAGTTTGTCTGCTGTATGTGAGAGATAAACAGAATATTGTTCCTCATGTTTGAGTCTTCTAAGTGACAGTTTTCATGTCTGCTCTGTGCCTGTGAACATTCTTGTAAAATCCTACAAACTGAAAAAATAGCAAAAGTGAGTGTCTGTTTGGGTAAAATAATTTTTAAAAATGTTGAAATTAAGGCTTAGGTGCTTTAGCACAGCAATGCAATGCTCTAAACTGCTTGAAACAAGATAGGTTTGTGGGGTTTTTCACTACTTTCTGTAGCACAGAAAGTTGCATCTCACACTGGGCAACGTCATGCAGCAATTTTATTTTCTACTACTGAAAAATTAGTCATAAGAGGCAATGTTTGTACCAGACTCCTGTAAACTTCAATCAGGTTTGGATTTTACCCTCAGCTTTTGTTTTAAAAAAATGCAAAAGTAAGTTTTGCAAGTATATAATGAACCGACATGAAGAAATCAGAGAGTTATATAGAATGGGGCTGGTAAAGCACAGCTTTTTTCTGTGAAGGTTTATCTAAGTTATTTGTACTTGTGAACATGAAACAGAATACAAGACACTAAATTATAAGTGAACATTTCCAGTTGTATATATTTATATATGAGATATATATATATGTATCTACATAAGGTTAGGCAGAATGTCACAATAAAATATACTGAAAAAGCAACACTTTTGTTAGAATTGCAATGTATGGAAATGTTCAAAAAGCATTTGTCATTCAGCTCATTTTGTATGTGCACAGTTGGCTCCCTTCCTCCCCATCCTCCTCATCCTTGAAAGCAGCATGCTGTTATCCTAAGTAGTCTGTTTCCGGTCTAGCCTCCTTTAATCATGATGAAAAGCCTAAAATCCAGAAGAAGATCCAATGTAATGATATTTTTTTAAACAGAGAAATACTTGGCAAGCATTTATTGTGATTGGCCTAATTATAGCAGTAGCAGAGATGTGTCAATATGTCCATTACAGTTTTCTTACTCACTGCAACATCTCATTGAAGAAAGTAAACTTCCAGCTCTAATTTATGGTGGCAAACTTGATGACTTTACTTATGGCATAGAATATCCAAAGCCCCTGGTTTTTTTTTTTAAATTTGGCTCTAGCTCAGACTGGTTCTACAGATTGAAATTACTCCTGCACTGTTTTTATTTGGGGGTGGAGAAGCACTTTAACAGTTATCAATTATACAATGCAATGAACCTCTTTCCACCTTTGCTACATTTACTATATGGAGAGGTTAAATCCTGAATTAGCTGTTAAAAATAACTGCTAAAAAATAACTGTTCAGATATTGTAACAATAGTCTTTTCTCTGAGTTTTATCAAAAGTGAGAGTGGACTCACTGCATTCTCAGGCAAATTTCACAGCGAGTGAGGGTGCACTGAAGGGGAAAAGTGATGTAGTCTTGCTTACCAGAAGGACCTAGAACGAGCACATCAATGAAAAACCTGAACTGAGAACTCATTATCTTGTTGGCTCTCCGCACAAAGATTCTTTCCTTTTCATAAAGGGTAGTAACTGTTTATCTGATTGTATTTCATTCATATACTACAGCACAACAAAGAGCAGGGCTCACCAAAAGTAAGGATTGCTGTTACATCCCCTAAAAGGGCTGAACATCCTGCAGCAATGTGAAATCTTCCATGATAAGCAGAATGTGATGTCATTCTCAAGGTTCAGCAAGATAGCTTTCTTCCTGAAAGTCAATTAAACAAGAATTTTCAAGCCAGGAACAAACATCTGCTCAGCTCAATACCAGGGAGTACCCTTAAACTGGTTATTCAGGTGGTCTTAACTTTAGTTTCTTCTTTTGACATTTTCACACTAAGAAAATAAGCTTGTGACAATCGTGGACACAATAAACATTATTATTTCATTTTCTTTTAGCAAATTTCATCTGCTTACCTGAATGTATTTATATGAAAGAGAGTTATAAATTTAACTGGACATTTAAAGACCTGTAAGCATATCCACTCTCTAATTCTTAGATCCCAAGGTAACAATATACTTTTATCTCTAGACAGCATGAGAAATACAATGCTATCTGTCTCTTTTATCTTTCAAAAGCAGAAATAAACAGCAAGACTGAATCTCTTTATGGCTTCAAACTAAGCTCCTTTCATTTTCATGTCTCTAATTCATATTCTGTTCTCTCTAGTCAATTTATGACAAAAGTGTCTTTTTCATCTTCACTTGTTAGGATGTTTAAGTAATGCAATAGGGAACAGTAGCTGAGCCATGAGAGACTGCTCCACATTTCCGGTTTTCCAGGAGCAAAAGGGAGATTTCATGTATCCTTGCTATGCCTTATGGACATAAGATTCCTTCTCATCATCCCAGAAAATCTTTTCCAATTATGAGAAATGCAGGGCTGATCTTTTGGGCACTGGAAACTTCCTGGGAACTCTCACACAATTTAGTGCTGTTACCTAATTTTTTAAAATAACTGCTCCTGAGATAGACACTTTTATTTCATATAAATTACCATTTCTAACTAAGGCTCCAAAAGTCTTAACTTTTTACACTGGATGATTTAAGACACAAGAAATGCATTCGTATATTTTCTGTGGTTTTCTTCATAATTTTTAAAAAATTTATTTTAGAAATACACATATGAAGTTGAGGCAATTATTGTTGTTTGGGTTGCTAAATTACCATTAATTGGTTTTCACCTGAAATCACAGAGCTTAATTTATCCAGGATATCATAATTCTGGCCCTTATTATGTGTTTTCAACCACTTCATAATTTTTATAGGAAATAACTGTTAGGATATAGCAGTCACCACATTTTTTCTCACCAGTCATATACATATATTCATATATATGCACAATATGCAACAGGAAAAGAGTAATTCCAAAGGGAGAATCCTGTATCACTCAAATATGCTATTGCATATTCACTATACGTGAACATTTACATGCCCAGAAAAACTGTTGAATCACTATGATTGTAGGTGCAAATTATGTCATTGTACATGCTGGTAATTGCCATAACTCTTTGCCTGTGAAGTCACCATATTTGTATGTGTGATAGTGGCATTGGCATTTTCAAATTAAGGAATTTACTGTGGGGAGAAGCATTTAAGAAAATAGAGTCCTAAAGGGTATCTCACGCTTCCATACAAATGTTTCTTACCCTGAAACGAGTTGGGAGAGGTATATGGAAAGGAAACAAAATTATGTCTCTCAAGAATGTTATTGGAAGAATTTCACATGGTATCACGACATTTTTAACAGCAATTGCCAAATGGCAATGCTGCAGGAATCAGGATGAAAGAGCCCTCACAGGAAAGACTGTTAAAACATCATGGATATGAAAGAGTAGCCATGCAAATGTCAGTTCCATTTTGCAGCTATTAATCTAATGCTTCAATCTAACAAGAAATTCCAGCCATTACATTTCTTCACTTGCATCACCTGGCCTTCTTCAAGGGTAAGTCAAACTGCTCCACAGAAAGACTTGAAAATGGGCTTGTTTAGCTGACTGACTGTGCTATCACAATCTCTGGCACAAGTTCCTTTTTCCTCTTACTCTCCCACAAAGCAATATTAAACTTCTATGCTATGGGGGAAGGTCAGTTGTTTCCTTAAATTAGCAACCTACTACTGACTGCTGGAATTTTAGAGAGAACAAATCCTCCATAAAACACCCTGTTTCATGGTCTGGATAGGCACATATCCAAAGTTATGATATTATTTATAATCTTTTGCTTGAAAGTGAAGCATGATATTAACCTAGCCTTAGAAAAAGAGCATTAAGAGCATGTCTATACCATCTGGTGCATTCTGAGGGAGAGCTTCCCAAGGCAGGGCCACAAAAATTAATTTACCTATAGACACTGCAATATAGAGCCAAGCAAGTAACACAGCACTGCTGCTCCCAAGCTAATTGAGGGATCAATGAGATGTTTTTCTGACATGCAAGTCCTCAGCAGGGTGGATTTTCCCAATCAGAGGACAGCACTAATAATCTTCCTTGAACTTATCAAGTTATCTATTTATCACTTTTACTTTAATCCTTAATGTCTGCAATTCTGTCTCTTTAATAAGCACTCTGATCATAAGCACTACTTCAATAGTTTAATGAATTGTTTCTTCTTGTGGCTGTGCAGCATTAATCTTACACATTTCAACAGGTGGGCTAAAACCACTGCCAGTCATGCCCACTTGGCTTGCAAGGTGGGTCTTCTCTCTACACAAAACCTGGCCAGGAAGACAGAACAATCCTATCTGTTATCTTGTTTTTTGTTTAAAGCCAGTGATGGGAAGTATGACAATTTTGTCCGCATCCACTGGCTATGTGAACAGCTCTGTTTGTTCATTTCTTTCCAAACCAAACTATTTTCTCCTCCCAGACTCCACCTCTCTATATCTTCTTTCTGGCAATCCAAAGACCTCAGAAAATGCTAAACAAAAATTGGCACTTGTGTCCTAACAGCATTTCCAGCCGCCTGCCTTTGACAGCTTCCAAATCAATCTCAAGTAGAAAATCAAACCTATAGGTTGTGTCATCTTCTTGGAGAGATGAAACCAGTGAGAGGGTTCAGAGAAGGAAATGTATGGAAATTCTTTCAGAAAAGACAAATGTTGCCAGAGGTAGCTTACAAGAGCCCATCTGCTCTAGTGAGCAGATACGTGGGCACGATCCCTTCTTCGTTATTTATGTGGGGCTTATATTTGTAATGTGGAGTGAGAACAATACCCCTGTTCAACACCAGCTGTATGATTTTAGATAGCACTCACTAGCCAATTGCACAAGACCAATTCCAATCTGTCAGTGTAGTGTGGTCTGTCCTGTCACAGGAAGTGTTGTTTTTGGAACAGTTTGAGCAGCCATTGCCATTTTACTGTCTACTGACAGAAATTAATAGTGAAGGCCTTGTAGAGCAATTTATCAACAGCTGTTTGAATTCACACTTTTTTCACCCCTCCTATCTCCAGACCAGAAGGCCTGCCTGCCTATTTATGTCAAAATGTCAGTGGAAGGTAGAAATTGAGCAGGATCGACTCCTGGGAGTAACTGATCTCAGGGACACAAGGTTTCGTTAAACTCCACTCGGGCTGGTTTTGAAAGGGGCTAAAAGGCTCCAGCCCAGGCTGGTCACAGGAGAGAGGCAAACACAGACACATCCAGAGAGCCCAGCCCTGCAAATGCAGGCTGCAGACAGCACAATCAGCGCTGCGCGAGACAAAGCGACGGCAGAAAACCTCCGAGAGGAGCACTCGTTTTTCCTTCAATTCAACCATATAACATAAAGTAAAAAAATACGGACATGTTAACAGGCATATGAAGGAAGTTTATTTTCAACATTTCAGCTTTTTTTTTGTTTTTAAAACCATCCACTTTTCCAGTCAGAGAGAAAATCTGAACTAAGGTCTTAAAGACTTTTATAAAGTCAGTTTCTTCTTCTGAAAATGCCAAGCTGAGCATTGTTCTTTTATATCCATAGACTGTACTTGTGACACAAATTGTTCTGCCATCCACCTTGAATGACAGTGTAATTCTGCTAGAATACAGCAGTACTCATAGATGTACCTTATTAGTAGTGACAGAGTGTATACAAGTAGTGCTAGGATGGCAGTGCAATTTCAGTATTCATAAAGAAATAGATTAAAATCAGAATTAAATTCAAGGACCATACAAAAAATCAAAAACGAAGAAGTGAATGGAACATTGACAATCTTGTGAAACAAATTTTTAGGGTTTGTTTTCAAGAAAATAAAAAAAATATTTTCTAATGAGAAAATTATTAAAAACAATATTTGTGTGTATATATGCAAAAATATAAATTTAAATGAAATCTTCATTGAAATAACACCACTCTGAGATATACAGTGGTTCTAAAAGGATTACTTTTTTAAGCATGAATGACATGTATGTAAAAATACATTTGTATGCAATAGGTTTGAAAAAGATTAATCTCTAGACAGGTTTGTCCATGCAGTTTTTCTCACAAGCTTGCATCACTAGAGAAATAAACTTTAATGTCTTGCAGAAACTTTGAAAGCACATTTTCCAGTAGCAGGCTTTATTTTCAGCAATTTATCTTTTGCAGCTTCCTTTCTTTGAATGCTACTTTTGATGCTGTTTTGTGTGAAGGATAACAGCAAATGGTCTGGAAGAACCTCAAAGGGGCGGGAGACAGGCAAAAAAAAAGAGGCTGCCTTCCTTGACAAATAAAAAGATGCTTTTCCATTCTCTCATGCAAAATGCTGATTTTTCCAGTATAGGAAAAAAGAAAGGGTGTTCTTAAATTTCTGGCAGCACCTAACATAACCTTCATTATTTGCTATCCTAACCACACCATCAAAGCCTTAAAAATTCAATGAGGAAAAATTTGGGCTTTTTTTCTTCAAAGGAACTCATTGTATATTTCACCATGAATACAGAGAGGAGTGATTTTCTTTCCTCTAAAAGGTGTGATTTTTATTGCAAATCAGAAAGACTGTGGAGGTCCAGACTATGTTTTACACCAAAATACTGGTACACAAGGAGCCTTCATGACATATTGCAAGGTCAGGAGCTGTAAAAATTAATGCAGAGAGCATACCCCAGTTAATAAACTGTTTTACAGAATCTGATCAGCTCAGGAATGACTGGAATATACTTTCTTCTTAATATAGTATTTGTTTGTGGTTTGTGACTCCTTGGGAATACTGGCTTGGTTACTTACATATTCTTTTTTCAGACTTGAAATGAAGTGCAAAGGTAGGAGCATGAAAGAAACATGGATAGGAACCATCAGAGCAGGGTGAAGGGTGAAGAAAGATTGTTCTTACTGAAGGACAAGCAGGACTTTGAAATAGCTTTATACACTAACTCATCTTGTAGAAACCCGTTTTACTGTGAAATGTAGTTAGACCTTACCTTCATTTCTCCATTCTGAATGTTGCAGGATGTGAATGTTTAACTGCTGTTCTGCAAGGGGGGCAGGAGGATCCTCTTTAGCACAGGAGGATTCAGGACCCCCTCAGCACAGCTACTGAGTTCCACTTGTGGGTAAGTACGGCCACAGAAGTTGTTGAATATTTTGAGACAATCTGTCATCTATCCAGGGCATTGATGTAGCAGAGTCTGGGGCATACTTCTTCACACAGAGGAAATCTTTTGCCCTTTCTTTCAAGCTGTAGATGTTTTAATAAAGACTACAGGCAGCACCTACTAAACTCAGAGAAAAAACATGGGTAAAACTTTTATGTGGTAAAACCATATTAATGTATAGGTCTAGTTGAAATGTGAAACTAAAAATGCAACTGTGGATTGACTGTAGCTCTACTGTGTATGTTATGGATCTGAAGACAGAAAATGCATTAGAAGAAAATACCTGGTACTATCAGCAAAAATGTGAGGTCACAGTTGAACCTGGGTGTTCAAAGTGTCCTGAAAACTGTCAGATCACCCCTGTGGGCTCTGTAATTGCCTGTTTATTAACTTTGTTTCACCTCTGTACACTTGCAGAGGTGCTTTACTTTAAGAGACCTTCTCTTTGGGTACTTCTTGTTTATCATTGCATAGAATTTTTTTTGGTGATACTGAATCCAAGAGAGAACAATCACTTCTCCCAGCTTCACAAAATTTGCCATCTCCGTCTGATTAATGTTACTATTCATCTCAAGATATTTTTTCTCTCATCTGTGTGTACCTTGCCCTTATAAGAGAGGTCACACTGTGATAGTAGAGGACAGCTGCTGGGTGGGCACGGATGGATTTCTGTCGCTCTGGTTTGGTGCAGTTATATGTGTGTGCTTTAGAGATGTTGATTGCTACTGTGTTGGACAGTGGAAAAAAGTGGCATCTTAAACTGGTATAATTAAAACAAAGCCCTAAATCAGAGAAAGCCTAACGTAACTTACCTTTTTCTAAAATTACATTTTTTTCAGCTTATAAGGCAACACAAAAAAATGGGACAAGTAAGGTTACTGTTATATTATTCCTTCTCAGGATGACAACAAAATGAGATGGCAAAAGTAAACAATGATAAATGTAGGTAACTAAAATGTGTTTCTGGGGAAAATTGCAGCTCTCTCCCTGACCTGAGCATGTAATGAGGGTGCTGAACCAGCAATGCTATTGAACGAAGGCCAGATCAAAATAAGTCATCATAAAATGAACAAGGTTCATCATAAAATGAACAAGGGAAACAGACAAATGCAAAAACAGGTAATAAGATGGTTGTTTACATTTTTCAATAAGTGATTTTTTTTCTAAAAGGTTTTCTTAATCCATGAAAAATCATCGTGATTTCACACTATTATTTGGTTTTGATGGTTTAATTTTTCTACTTAGTGTTGAACAAGTGTTCTGTGATTGTGAGACCTGATGAGATCATTGTGAAAGAGCTTGTACTTACACCTGTTTTACTTTCAAGACAGTGCACTCAACAGACATGGAAATAAGAGGGTCAAATAAATCTTGTTCAGAGCTTTGCCCACAACAGATCACAGTGGTTTAGCCATAAGGCAGTGAGAGATAATGTTTCAAAGGTGAGTAAGACTGTGCAAAAACTGCTTTTGTCTTGCCAAGAGACTAATCTGATTAGCAGACAATTCTTTCATGTTTTGAGTGTAACATCTTACAAATGAGGGTTTTTGGTCTTTTTTTTTTCACTGAATTCTACCAGTGGGAAGAGTTGAACAGGTTGATTTGTGTGCTTTCCACTGGGATATATAAGCACAAGTAGAGCTGGTCCGTAGGTTATTTCAGCTGGTAGAGCCTCTCTATGCTTTTTGTATGGAAAATAGGTGTTTATTACTTGGAAACCCAGTAGAGAGTTGTCCTTTAATCATCTGACTGTGGGATCTGACATGTTATAAAATGCACCTGTTAGAGGCTGTGCTGGAATTCAATTAGTTCTCATGTGACTTTTGCAGCTGAACTAATGGGCTGAAAGGTTATACTGGGTAAATACGAAATCCCAAATTGATTCACAGAGAAGTCTGGAGAAATGTCATGATTTCACTTTGTAAATTTTGGCAATACCACAATAATCACATGGTTATTTTGCTTTAAAAAGACCCTAACTGGAGTGGTACTGCTCACTTATTTTGAAAATTCAAAACAAAAGCCTTTTAGTTGATACTTTTCTGTTAAATGTCAGATCTTTCTCAGTAAGAAAGAAAAATTGCTGTACTACAACAGCTACAGTTTGATGAATGGTGACCATTAATTTTCACTCATTGTTTATATTGTCATGCTTGACTAGTGTAGCTATTCATAGAACAAATTCATTAAGAAGGTTATTATGACTTGTTATAAGAACACAGTGATTTTAATTGATCTGCCTAATGCTAACCCATAATTACATTATAAAATTTTAATAATAAATGACAGTTTTCTTTTAGGCATATCTGCTATAGAGAAGATTTTTTGGTGTGTGTGTTCACCAAGGATTTGGCAGATTTATTTCTCTTCGTGTTTTCTTTTAAGATTCTATAGCATGGTCTGATATCAACTGCACTATGATTTCCTACTTTTACATTGAACAAACAGAACTTCTACTGGTCTATTAATATAAAAAAAATCAATATCTTGGAACAGTTTAATGTAATCTTTTAGTGTCTTTCACATTTTGTATGTTTTAGATTTTGCATCTTGTAAACACCAAATTAGAAATACTTGGTGCTTACATGGATCTACATAGCAAATGCATAAATGTGAGCAAATCCAGAACGTGAGCAAGATCATACAAAAAGTTAGGAATCTATGCTAATATCTACACAACTTTTTTTATCTTGTCAGATTTTGTACAATCCTTCATCTGTTGAAAATTGAAGCTAACAGACTTTGGTCTCTTGATCTAACCCTGCTGCCTCCACAGTTCCTATATCTGCAAACTTTTCATGAGCTACTGCTTCCCTAATGCAGAAACCTGAGATGAGCTTTATGTCTTTCACAAGGCTCATGAACAGGCCTTATGCTAAAATTACAATAGCAGTTGATTTTTTCCAATTGTACTTTGTTAAAAATGAATAGATGGATGCATAGATGTTTATGATGCATTATCATGATGGTAAATTCGTTTTTCCCATGTTGAGAGGACCAGTGGAGCACTGCACCATCCTGGGGAAGCTGCAGTTCTCTTGAGCTGTGGCCAAAGCCCTTCCACCAGCTCCTGCTCCCCACTCATCAGCCTCTGAGAGCAGGGATAGGAAGGAGTTGCATCATTACACTTCCCCCTGACTAAGTTATATTTTCAATAAACTTGTTCCAACAAACCACCAATCCATTTTGGCTGAAACTTTCAAAATAAAATCAACCTGAGGCAGAGTCCTGGCAAAGAACTTAAGCCTTTTGCAGTGTTTTAAGTGGCATCTGAGAAAAACCTTAGGTGGCCTTCTAAATGGGACCTTAAGCCTAGAGGAATACAAGAAAATCATCAAGTAGTCTGCTTTTTACTGTGAATATCCAATATTGCCTGAGTAGATAGGTCCTCTTGTCCTCCCCGTGCTCTCCTGGTTTTAGATTTGAATTTATTTTGACTTTAGTTTTTTAATGTTTATTTATTAGCATAGTACAAAACTGAAGGTATAACCTTAGTAATCCTTCCAATGGGCACTGCTCACCATTTGTTTCTCTGTTTTTTGCTCATATTTTCTTTTTTTTTTATTTCTTCAAGTGGAAGATGCAACAGATTTTGACAGCTAAATGACTGCAAACCCTGGTTTAGTAGAATGAATGCATCCTTTATGAAGTTTTCCAGTGTTTGAGCAAATAAATCTAGCATTGCTTCTGTGTACTTAAGCTGCTTCTAGGCAGTGCTTGGAGAAATGCCATTCCCTGCTGGTTGCTGCTGTGGTTAGAAGCCTAAGTAGAGTAAAAAGTTATCAGGCAGCTGGATGTAATGTTAATTAATAGATCTTGAAAATGCCTTAACCCACAGCCTTAGAATAACCAAACCTACTTTTCCATTTGCAGTTTTCATGGAACAATGTGCACTTATAATTTTAAAAACTTTTATTTTGAAAAAACTACATTAAAAAATTTTCCAATAGTTATTTTTTCCAAGTTTTTCCAATAGATAATTGATTTTATTATTTAATCCATGGTGATCCCTGGGATTTCTTGTCTGGAACTGGTTATGATATAAATATCTTGCCTGTCCTGAGACAGTTACTGCACCATCTCAGGCCATGGAGAGCCCTTAAACAATTCAAATTATCAACAGTAAAACTGTTTGACCCCAGAATGACTAACCAAAATGCTCTTGCTGAACTTGAATGAAATGTCTTCTTATGGCTCTATGTTAATTATTACTTAAATATAGAAGTTAAAAAGAAAACAGAGAAGTAAAAAAGATTAGACAAACAGCCAAGGAATCACTGTGATCACTCTTAATATGATGGAAAAATCAGTAGTGCAAGAATCCATAACAGAAGAAAGTTTAGGATGTTCATGTTCATAATAAAATCAGCATAATGGTACCACTACAAGTCAGATATGCTCCCTTGAAAATATGAAACAATCCACTTTTTTATAGCAGATGTTATTGAATAATGACTAATGGATTAAAATAGGCATTTTTTAGTACATAGGAAATATATTGATTAAAACTGAAAAATGCATATCTTGTGTTTCTGTTGTGAAAATTTTGTCACATCAGCTTCAACATTCAAAATAATCTGCCCTCCATGGTCAGTGAAGATCTGGGAGATTTCCTTCTCCTTGTTTACTCTTTTTCTTTCTTGATGGTCGTGTTTAATTTGCACTAAGCTCCTATGATGGTTGTGTTTAATTTGCACTAAGCTCCTACGAAGGGAAAGAAGCAGAAGCAGCCTCTCCTATCAGCCTCTCCAGTTGTAGCAAAAAGCAGCAAGGGCTAAAAAGCACCCAAAGGGCCCAAGGCCAGGCTAACCAGAAGCTGATGCACACCCCAGCCCCGTGCCTGGCTGTAAACTGCACCTGATACATGCAGGGCTACAAGGTGCAGAGAGGAAGACACCAGCAAGGGAAGTGGCAGTGAGCATTCCATTGGGAAAAAAGCCAAGAGAAATAATTTCTTTTACTGTGTTCATTGTCAATTCAGAGGTAGATTTCTGGGTGAGAAAGTTGGTTGTTCCTATTAGTTTCTTTGGAGCGCAAATAAGTAAAGAATTGCCCATTTTCCATGGCAGAAAAGGGAGGCACCAAATAAATACTTGGCTCACCTTATAGGTTTGTTCTCTAAGACCTTGAATAGTCTGTAGTCACCTGAGCCAAAAAGGCAGCAGCTCCTCCCTGAGCTGCAGGAGGGCTGAAGAACTGGGGAGATGACACTGAACCTGGTACCCCACTTTGGAGAGCAGCCTGTGCCCAGCCTGAGCCAGACTGCTGAGTCCTCATCTCTTGGAAGCACAGCTCCCCAGCCTCCTTCATACCTTTCTGGGCACAGGGTTCTGCTTCCCCCAGCCCTCCCTGCCTGCTCGTGGGGCTTTACTGCAGGTGGGCTCACAGATTTGTTTATCTGCTTTCAGTCAGTAGGAGGGCAGTCACCTCACTGTCAGCCAGCAAGGGGACAGCAATCACAGCAGCTGAGGCTTTCCAGGATGTGTTCTTGGTCCATGCCTTCGGAGGCTCCAGGGCAATGCTCATCTGGTGTGCATTGTCAGCCTTGCTGCACCAGTCAGCAGAGAGCTGTCAGATTTGCACTGCCTGAGGAGCTGTGACAGCCCTGCAAGGCTGGGCCTGCTTTGTGTTAGGAGGTGACTGGCTCAGCCCCAGAGAGACCCCTGAGCACAGCCCTCTTTAGTTTTGGGAAAGTTCCTTTGAGGTTTGTTTTAATGCTACAACCAGAAGAAAGTCTGATTTCAGAGTAGGAACACATGTTCACCTTTTAAGTCCTCATCAGGGTTTCTAAGACAGCAGAAAAGTGGCAGGAACCTTTAATACTCAGCAGAGAGGTTGGCTTAGCAGCTGCCAAGTAGAAGCAGTAGACATTGCCTGGGAACAGGAGCAAACGTTGCTCTTGCTCACTCCTCCTACCTCCCTCAGCAGACGGAACATAATAAATATAGTGGTAAGAAACAAATGGTCTCCCCCGCTGCTTTACTAGAAACTGGAGTGTCAAGTCTTCCTTTCCTGAATAAAAAATAGAGTGGGCAGGATGTGACAGGATTTCTAAAATAAGCTTTGCAGAAGGTAGACAACACAACCAGGATATGAGCAAGAGGGTGGATATGATCTGAGGGGGCACGACTGCGTGATGGAAAGCCCTGAGGAGGAGCAGGAAGAGAAAAACCATGAGTGCTTGGTGCGTAGTAAAGCATTCACAGCACCACTTCACGGGACGTTTGTGGTTTATGAGGTATGCTGAGGCAGCTGCTGGATGTGTATTAATGCATTATCACAGTAATGGATTATGTTTTAATTCCCTGTAACGTGCCCAATCCCCAGTAACGCAAAGAAGCAAATTTGGTTTCTGTGCCAAGCAGCAAGATGTGTCGCAGATTTAAGACACGCTCAGAGGGCTGTGACAACTCCTCACCACACACTGTGCTGCACACGAGTCCTGCATGCAGCTCTGTGCAGCCCCTGTCTCAGGGCTTTCTACAACAGGGAGGATGTCTCCCAGGATGGAGAAATGCTCTGTCCCCTGTCCCTAGCAATTCTTTTTTATTGACAGAAATAAAATGGCTTAATCCATTAATTTAGAAACAGTTAGGGAAAGGGGCTGGAGCAGCTTCACAAGCAAGGTCAGATCCTCAGCTGGTGCAAGTAGTCAAACTCTCACTGATTCCAGATAGGCTGTAGTAATTTAGCCAGCAATTAAAAAAAAAAATAGAGTAATAAGTAAAAATAGAGATGTAACTCATGCCCCCAAGAGAAGAATCTCACTCTTATTTTACACATCTACATCTCAAAGACCACCACCATTTTTTGGCAGAAATTATTGTACAGGAGAACTACTCTGCCCTCAGCTTTGGCATGCAGGAAGCAGGAGTGATAGCAGAGGTGATGCTAGTCACACCAGAGCAGGCTCAAAGAGAAGCAAGTGAAGTGTTCATTTGCTGTACCAACAGCACTGTGTCAGTGTTTGGGTTGAGGCTGTGAAGAGCAGGCTCAGGGTGGATAGCTTGCTGCTAACACTGCAGCCCTGCCTGTGGCTTTATTGGCTATAAATGTATGAAAACACAATCTCAGAGGAAAAAGAGACTGATCCAGAATGCTTAATCAGTGATGTAGTATACACCCCTAGCAAGTGTCTTCAGTAAAAGCAGAGCTACCAAATGACTGTACAGTTTGGACTGAGTAGCTGGACTTCAGTGTGTGACCATAGCACTGAGATCAGTAGGCAGAGAATTCCTATGGCTGCAACATCAAAGGGATTTAGGAAAACACTGTCCAATCTCATAGACGAAACAGGCTGTTGGGGACCTTCTGCCAACATTTGAATCAATTCTAATGCCTAATACCACTTAAGAGAGGCAGTGCTAAACAGCAATCCTAATTCAAGCATAGCTCTAGCAAAAAAAAAAAAAAAAAGTTTTCCCTCTGGGTGTGGTCCTAGAAATGATCCCTAGAGCTGTCAGACATACGCCAGGCATGAGTCAAAAAGCATTTATACAAGTGGCTCTGCACTCTGTGCTCTTCAGTGGAGGACAGCAGATATTTCATGCAGGTAGCAAAGGGCACCTGCCTAGCTGGGTGAAAAAGTTACAGTCCCTCTTCAGCAAAACAAAGTACCTGAATAGCTGGTCTGGTGGAAATAGTCCCCAAATGGACATGTAGAGTTATCGAAAGAAACACTCTCTACATGTATTTTCAAGGCTTTCTGTACTGGATTGGTAAAAGGGAAGGTGTCAGATGATGTGATAGTGTACAACTAAAATGTTTTCTTTTAACAGCCTCATTGTATGTTGCTGGGGTGAGTGAGTTGTAAGATGATCCTCTGGACACATATTTTGGAAACTTTTTGGTCAACTGCCATGCAGCCAGCAGATTTAGGGCCAGTGATTAGGTTACTGAGGCTTTTGTTTTTTAAGTATGTTCTCCTCAATATATCTTTCAGGGCTAGCCATGTGCCAAGGGGTTTGTAACCAAGCTGTGATTCTCTTTCATGCTTTCAGAGGTCTCATTACAGGCTCCTGGCACCCACAACCTGCTTCCTGCTTATTTCAGATGACCACAGCACTCAGCAGAGGCTGAACAGAGCAGAGAAGTCAGCAAACAAGTGGCTCACAAGGAAAGAAAATGTGCATTTCTTCTGGGAAGGCAGAGGGTTTTATTTGTTACAAAATGGTGGTTGATCAGAGCTCAAGAAATTCTTTGCATAGATACTTTTTCACAGAAGCCAAAGCCAGGCTTTTTAAAGTAGCAGGGCATTATGCAGAATTTTTGTAGGTTTTCCTGAGATACAGGCTACAGGAAAAATCTTTCTTCAGATTCTTGGTCAGGGTAATTTGTTTAGCTCTCTTGGCTTCCTTACTGTTTAGCCAGTAGATTTTAGGGCTAGAGATTTAATTGTGGACAACTTTTGCTTTGCATCCATATTGTGGTTTATTCATATTATTTGGTTGCCATCCTGCTCTGACTATGCTAAGAAAACCATTGTGGGTTTTTTT
>VWZP01010334.1:59261-70518 GCA_013396995.1 Dicaeum eximium | reverse complement strand
GCCCTTCCCTGGTGCTGGTGGCCGTATGGCTGGGCTGTGGCTGCAGGAGCAGGGCATGGCTACCCTGCCAGTCTGTCCATGACCTGGTTCTGAGCGTGCTGGCCTGATTTAGGGCCCGTGCTGAGCCCTGCCCCGCGGTTTGGTGTTGCTGTGCCAGGACTGTGTGCGAGCTGCAGCACGGCAGTGATGCTCAGTGATGCTCACTCATCCAGCAGGGAAGGAAGGGCTGGCTGGGAGCTCCCTGAGCTCAGAGCTGCTGCCCACTGCCCTTCAGCCAGGGGAGCAGGCACCAGGGCTGTCCCAAGCGGAGTTGTTCTTTTCCTGACCATCAGTTTGTTCTATAAATCATAACCTTGAAGGCACAAGGTCGTGGTATTTATTTAATCATTCATACAGTAGTCTTTTAGGGATGGATTCTTTTTTAACTCTCTCTGGGCAGTAAACCCTGATGAGGTTGGAATCGAGGTCTGTTTGCCTGCCAAATTTTCTTTCTCTTGTTATTGGCTTGAGCATTAATGAATTTAAAATGTGAGAGCCTGAGCTCCTCCCCTCGTGTTTTGAGGGGGTTTTGACAGCAGCTGGATTTCCCTGCTGTGCAGCACACTGAGACTGGATCCTGACAGGAGCTGGTGTAAAACAGGCTTACATGAGACACAAACCCATGAATCTGCCTGTAAACAAACTCCTTACTTTCCTGCTGAAACCAACAGCAGCTCAAGAGTAAGACCTTAAAACAGACATGGCTTGGAAGGGGGACTTTGCAAGAGCCATGCTGACTTTTTGTGGTTTTGTGTTACCTTTTTGTGGCTCAGACCAGCCAGGATGGAAATGCATTTGCTATGGATCTGTCTGTGAGGGGGTTGTTGTTGTTTGAAGATAATAATATTAGGAATGCCAATTATCCTACAAAAGCTGGTGATATTTAAATGTGATTTAAATTAATTCAGCGTTTAAACAGAAAAGTAGAAAATGGCATTAAATTCAGACAAGGGCAAGACTATACATTGCAGAGTGAGAAATATTAAATACATTGATGGAATGGAATAGAAGGTCTGGCTGGTAATGGATTGTGAAAAGAGTTCAGGGTTCTAATAGATCATTCCTTCAGATCATCAGCACGGCAAAGTGGTAGTTAATAAATTATTTGACGTGTACATTTGCTCATATATTTTAACCAGCTCTAATGAACAGGTCCTGTCAGCTCACCTGGATCCTTGCAGTAACTGCTGAATGGTTTGAGTGGGATTTACTAACTGTGCAGTATTGATGTGCAGAGCTGCAGTGATGGATGGAGGGACTCAGGAGTGCTGAGCTCCTGTCCCCACCTGTGCAGGGGCTGTGCCAGGCTGCCCTGAGCTCTCTGGCCCCAGGCACAGCCCTGGCCATCACTGAGCTCTTCCCTGGGCTGCGTTTTGGTTGTGACCACCCCACTCATTCCCTGGTACCTGTGGCAGGACTCTTGGAGAATCTGTCCCATTCTGGGGTTGGTTAGAGGGACCTGTCCCTCCTCAGTTCTGTCTGCAGGCACTCACCTGTTCCTGCCCAGGTGAGTGGGGCTCCTCAGCCTGCACACGAGGGACAGCAGCACTGGGGAGTCTGGCTGAGCTGTGGGGAGAGGAGAGGAGCCTTCCTTCCCTGCCATGACCCAAGGTCTGTCCTACTGCTGGAGTGGGAATTAAGGACCAAAAGAAAGCTGTTCCCTTATCTTAGATTATGCCAGAACAGTTTATAGCAGGAAAAACCAGCCTCTTAAAACAATGCTAAATTACACAGGCTATTAAGGGCACACCAGGCACCTTTCTTGTTATTCCTAACTGTCCTCTGAACCTGGAGCTAGTTTAAACCTAGATCTGTTCTCTTCCTCCCACTCACTTACCCAGCATGTGGTGAACTTCATAATTAGTGAAGAAACTCATTAATTCTTTTTTTTTTCCTTCTCCTTTTAATTTTCAGGTTTCTGACAGATGTGACTACGTCTTTGTCAACGGGAAGGAAATGAAAGGCAAAGTGAATGTCATAGTTAATTTTACTTACCAGCATCTGAGTGCCCCTTTAGAAATGACAGTCTGGATTCCTCGTCTCCCGCTGCAGATAGAGGTCTCTGACACAGAACTAAATCAGATCAAGGGCTGGAGAGTCCCCATCATCTCTAATAAGAGGTAGGTTTCATTAGAGGATGTTCATTCTGGGCTGTGCACCAGGGACCTGTCAGGGCCAGTGGATCTGAACGTGCTCATTTGGCCTTAATGTGATTCCAGTGTAAATGTGAAGGTCACCAGACATTTGTTCAATGGGCTCCTGCACTGGCCTTCTGAGGGAAATGGAAGCTGCAGGCAGCATGAACCCGGATTGGAAATCAATTTCCTTTTGTAGCACTAATGAGTGAGATGGGAAGAGCCAGCTGGTCAAGTGAGGCAGGCTCAGCCACCACAGCCAGGGGACATCAGCAGGAGCCAGCTCTGCAGGGCTGGGGGGGCTCAGCCTGCCCACAGCCCCTTGGCAGCTCAGGGAGCCACTGGCAGTGCTCACAGTGAGCACACAGCTGTGTCACACCCTCTGGGGTGCAGTGGCACTGAGCAGTGTCCCCAGGTCAGCACACAGCTGTGTCACACCCTCTGGGGTGCAGTGACACTGAGCAGTGTCCCCAGGTCAGGACACAGCTGTGTCACACCCTCTGGGGTGCAGTGGCACCGAGCAGTGTCCCCAGGTCAGCACACAGCTGTGTCACACCCTCTGGGGTGCAGTGGCACTGAGCAGTGTCCCCAGGTCAGGACACAGCTGTGTCACATCCCTCTGGGGTGCAGTGACACCGAGCAGTGTCCCCAGGTCAGGACACAGAGCTCTCAGACTGTGCCCACAGGGCAGAGGGTGATGGAGCAGGTCAGAACTGTCTGCATCTGTTGTTGGGGTTATTAAAAACAGGAGGAACAAATGGATAAAGTAGGTACTTGGTATTCCCACCTGCAAATGAAGACATTTATTACAGGTTTCTGTCAGCATCAGAGCAAAAACATTTTGGTGGAGATGGGATTTCAAATTG
Organism: Dicaeum eximium; assembly: GCA_013396995.1. Taxonomy (NCBI): domain Eukaryota; kingdom Metazoa; phylum Chordata; class Aves; order Passeriformes; family Dicaeidae; genus Dicaeum; species Dicaeum eximium. The sequence goes on along the minus strand of VWZP01010334.1, from coordinate 67,478 downwards.
TACTGTACAGAGAGGGATGTGTGTGTAGGTGCAGAGGAGATTTCCATGGCAACACTAAGATGTTTGTGGGAAGATCCAGAAAGAAAAGAAGTGTGAAGGTCCTGAAAGCAAGGACTTGACATGGAAAACAATGGAAGATACCTGGGGAGAACAACGTGGTAGCAAAGCTAGGAGGCCAGCTGATGGCCTCAGGTGCTGGTGCTGAGTTGTGGAAAGGGGATAAAAGTGGGAGAACCCGAAGGAAGCAGCTCGGTCCCAGGCAGGCTGCTGTGGTTATGCTCAGTTCAGTCAGAGAAAGAACAGAGATAAAGGTTTGGAAAACTTGGAATTCTAGAGTGCTGTTATGTCTTTCTGTAGCCGTTGTTTATAACAGCTAATTACTGTTTATAATAGTTGTCCTTCAAGGAGTGATGTTCCCTATTCACCAATAATGTGAGAGAAGTTCTTTTGTAGTTCTTTTGTATCCAATTATAATTCACCTTAGCAAAGCATGTTATAAAAGGGGCAGAGCTTGTAATAAACTTCCCTTTTCGCCCTGACACCTTCTGAGGGTTGCAGTGTTTCTTTCTTGCACCTGGCTGAGCAGTGACAGGCTCAGGCTGGCTCAGCAGTGCCTGTCCTGCTGCAGCTGCAGCTCAGCTGACCCTGTCCCCGTTGTCACCCGGCAGGCCGGCCAGGGACAGCGAGGACGAGGACGAGGAGGAGCGCAGGGGCCGGGGCTGCACCCTGCAGTACCAGCACGCCATGGTCAGGGNGCAAAAACATTTTGGTGGAGATGGGATTTCAAATTGTACTGTACAGAGAGGGATGTGTGTGTAGGTGCAGAGGAGATTTCCATGGCAACACTAAGATGTTTGTGGGAAGATCCAGAAAGAAAAGAAGTGTGAAGGTCCTGAAAGCAAGGACTTGACATGGAAAACAATGGAAGATACCTGGGGAGAACAACGTGGTAGCAAAGCTAGGAGGCCAGCTGATGGCCTCAGGTGCTGGTGCTGAGTTGTGGAAAGGGGATAAAAGTGGGAGAACCCGAAGGAAGCAGCTCGGTCCCAGGCAGGCTGCTGTGGTTATGCTCAGTTCAGTCAGAGAAAGAACAGAGATAAAGGTTTGGAAAACTTGGAATTCTAGAGTGCTGTTATGTCTTTCTGTAGCCGTTGTTTATAACAGCTAATTACTGTTTATAATAGTTGTCCTTCAAGGAGTGATGTTCCCTATTCACCAATAATGTGAGAGAAGTTCTTTTGTAGTTCTTTTGTATCCAATTATAATTCACCTTAGCAAAGCATGTTATAAAAGGGGCAGAGCTTGTAATAAACTTCCCTTTTCGCCCTGACACCTTCTGAGGGTTGCAGTGTTTCTTTCTTGCACCTGGCTGAGCAGTGACAGGCTCAGGCTGGCTCAGCAGTGCCTGTCCTGCTGCAGCTGCAGCTCAGCTGACCCTGTCCCCGTTGTCACCCGGCAGGCCGGCCAGGGACAGCGAGGACGAGGACGAGGAGGAGCGCAGGGGCCGGGGCTGCACCCTGCAGTACCAGCACGCCATGGTCAGGGTGCTGACCCAGTTCGTGGCCGAGCCCCCGCAGCCCGGGGGGCAGCTCCGGTACCTGCTGGGCTCCGACTGGCAGCTGGACATCACACACCTGGTCTGGGACTTCGTGCAGGTGGAGGAGCCCAGGATCGCCAGGCTGCAGGAGGGGCAGGTCCTGGTGGGGCTGGAGCTGGGCATGACCACGATCCAGGTAGGGAAATCGCCCAGGTGTCCCTGTTCCTCCCTCCCCTCCCTGGGAATGGGGCATCCAGCACTGACAATAAAATCTGGAGCCGTGCGCTTTGAATGGAACAGAGTTGGAGCGAGAGCTGGAAGACATGGAAGAGATGGTTTCCTCTCCTTATATGCTGCCCCAAAGTGTAGCAGATTGCAGTTTTGTTTAATTTAATCCAACCTGTACATTGGGAGGCTTTTCCTGGTTATTTTTGTCTGAGGCTGCTTTTGGACCTGGAGCCAGGATTTGGGTTATCACAAGGGATGCAGCTGCTGGAACAGCTCAGTCTTCCCCAGCCTGCACTGACAGAGCAGAGGGTAAAATTAACCACTGCTGGTCAAGGAAGTGAGGCTGGAATATTAATCCAAATATTAATTAAAAGGAAAGGAAAAGGAGATGGGGAGAGAGATTATTTTGGTGATGCTGAAGCAGAAAACATGTTAACAAACACTAGAACAGGGAAAGAATCTCTCTCCAAACATGCTTATCATCCCAAACTGTCAAAGCAGAAAACAACCAGCACACCTATGCATAACGAGGTTGTCAAAGCTGGAGAAATTGCATTTGAGATTTTTGACTTCCTGCAAAATCTGCAGAGATTTTCTGAATGTTTTTCTAGAGCTCTGGAACTTACAGTGCTCCCACCAATACACGTGAAACTGTGCAAAGAAAAATCCAAGGGTAAAGAGCTGAGAGCAAGTTACATTTAAAGATTACCTCTTATAAGCTGCTTCAGAAATGCTCTGTACCCTGTATGGATCATTAAATTCAGCTCGCTTGCTAATGAGCATTGTGGATGTCGTGTATCACTGCACTGACCTCTGTGTGTATTTTCTTAACCAAAACAAATTCCCTCTGTCAATTTTGCATTCAGTACCAGGAGAGGTTACTGTAGCAATACATTACCCTTCCTTTCCACAGGATGGAAATAAATATCATTTATTCAGTGGATTTTATATAAATCCAGAGACTGGATTATATTTATGCTACCTCAGAACATGAGGATTAATCAAATACTTAAATTTCACGTGAAGATTACATTTACAACTGGTTACTGCATCTGAGGCAGATGTGGTTATTACATTTACAGACAGTTACCACATCTGAAGCAGATGTGGTTGGCACATTGCAGAAGTTACAAAATATGAGTAGCCCTTTTTAATCATATTTTAATCGTGTTTGCTGTGAGAAACTCTTCCCATAGCCATAACCATCCCTCACCTGTGCCACATTGATTCTGTGCAGTTATTTTACGTGCTGCTGTACAAAAGGGCTGTGGCTAACTTCAGTGTTTCTTTCCAGATCCTGTCCCCCCTTTCAGATGCCATCTTGGCTGAGAAGACAGTGACAGTGCTGGACGAGAAGGTGACAATAACTGACCTGGGGGTGCAGCTGGTGACAGGGCTGTCCCTGTCTCTGCAGCTCAGCCCGGGGAGCAACAGGGCCATCTTTGCTACTGCAGTAGCACAGGAGCTGCTCCAGTCCCCAAAGCAGGTACTGTGTGGAGGGAGCTGCTCTGAGTCACTGCCTCTGACATTTCCAGCTGCTGGAATCGAGCAGATTTTTCACTAAGAGTGTGCTAATGAAACATTCTGTTTATGAGACTTCCTTGAAGGTCACCAAGGGCCCTAAACAGGAAAACAAGGATCTCACAAAAAGGGCACCGTGTTTGAGCAGCCCCAGGCACCAACCAGCCCTCCTGTGGTGGCTGATCCCATCAGTAGCAGGCAGTGGTGTGTCAGAACTGAGCACAGCAGTGGCCTTGCACACACACACACACACAGAGGTGCCTTTTCTGTCCCATCCAGCATCCTCTAGATCCCATGACACCCTGCTGTGTTCAGCCTCCCACCACAGGTATCCAGATCAACCCTTTGATTCCACCTCTACCTGAGAAAGTGTCTCGTGTTGTGCCAGACTCTTCTGCCTTCAGTCCCTTCCTGTGAGCACTTTTAGAAGTCAGGGAACATCCCTTCCATTCTGATTCATTGCTAGAATATGAATCAGCATCACTGACTCATTTCCTGATTCATGATTTCATAAACCATTTTTCCCCCTTTATTACTCTTAGTCCCTTCATTAGGGAACCAACAGTTACCAAGGGCTTTTGGACTTTGCCATGTCCTCATCACTCCCTGCTTGGTGTTTGTCCTTCTGCTTCTGTGCACATGTGAAATTTAAACTTTTTTTCCAAACCAAATCCATCAGTCTGGGACTTTGATCAAGGGTGCTCTGGGCTCTAACACTTAGGGATTCTGAGCTGTAGAGGTAAATGATCATGGCAGGCACATCTGAAGTCTGGCCAAGCTGAGGTGCTTTAATTCATCACGGGGTCTCGTCCTTGGGATGCAGGATGGGAAATAGTGCAGAGCTGCTGTCTTTACAGGGTGATAAAGATCAGGCTCCCACAGTGTTCCAGGAGCCAAGGAAGGGATGCCAGGCAGGCTGAGGGAAGGTCAGTGAGCTCATCCATGGCACAGGGAGCTGCACAAAGCGCCCTGAGAGCAGCCCAGGAGCAGGGCTTGGTGCCAGGCAGGGCCACTGTGTGCCCACTCTGGCATTTCAGCCCCAGGAATGGATCTGGACAGGTCCTTCTCTGGCAGCAGCGCTGCAGCCAGGCACCCACACTAAACCAGAGAGGAAATTGTGTGCTCTCCAGGCTGGAAGGGCTTCAAAACACTCTGCTTTGAGAGGCAGCTGAGCCCCTCCTCTGCTCAGGACATGATTTCCAGAGCATGGTTCCTATAAGCAAAGCAGTGCAAAATTATTAAATGATTATGCAGGTTTAAGCAACACAGTGGGAGGATGAGAGTTGATGGCATAAATTCTTTGCAGCCTTCAAGAAGCATCCAAAGATTAATAAACACAAAGCTGGGATTTATGAGTGTCAGCAAAGTCTCAGGGCTCTGTCCTGAAATAGAGACTGAAGCAAATCTGCCATTGAAGCAGGGGGAGCTTTGTGGCTCTGAGGATTTCGAAATCAGGCCAGTAGATCATGCACATACAATCCCAAAAGGCTGGGAGCTTGTTCTCCCTGCTCTGAACAGGTGAATGAATTTGTGCTATGAGCAGTTGAAAGGATAATCGTGTTTATTCTCTGTACATGTGTGGAGTTAGAATGTAAACACTGTCTGTACAAAAAACTGCTTATTTAAAGAAACAGCGCTTTTATATCCAGGGTTTTCACAAGTTCATTTGTTGGCTGGGTGTCTGTCTGTCTGTCTGTCTGTCTGTCTGGCAGACTCTCAGAGCAAAATGACCCCAACTCAGACCAGAGAAAAGCTCATTCCAGACAGGAGAGAATCCACTGATGGAGCCAGGTCTGTCAGGTGGGGACTCTCCAGTGCAGATATCCCACCCAGGGCAAGTCAGACCATCAGAAGCAGGAATGACATTCCAGGAGAGCAACCTGAATTCTGACTGTAAATGATCAATGTATGAATACAAAGATTTTTTTTCAGGTGGCACAACCATTTTCAATAGCCATTTGAGAGTCCTTAGAGGACCTGATTTTCAGAAATGGGTGAGCACCTGTTTTGTGAAATTTAAGAATACTCTAAAATGTTTCAAGTTAGAAGCCAAAACCCCAGGAAAGCTGCAGCATTAGGCACGTTCTCAGCACCCAGGTCAGATTCATTTGCATTCAGTGAGAGCCTCCATGCACACTAGAGTACACAATCTGCATTGCTGTGACACAAGATTAAACTTTATTATTGTCTTGCTTTTAATTGCTAACAAGCGTAAAAATTGCCCTGGCCGTTTCCTAAAGAAGCAACTGATTGGTTTCCTCTGCTTATACAATCTGCTAATTTAATTTGAGAAACAGAAATCATGGAGTGAAGGTATGGAGTCATGTGTGGACCTGTTTGCTGTATTAGCCACCTTTTAACATGTGCTTTGTGTAATAAGAGGAGACGTTGTATTTTAAGCAGTTCAAAAATAATGTTGGGGTTTTTTTTATTTAAATATACAACAGTAAATGATCTCAGTCACTGGTAATGCTTCCTGACATGCAATTTATTACGGTGCTGAAGTAGATTCTGCAGAGCCCAGGGGATACAGCTCCTTTAAGCACCTTTGTGGGAACAAATCTTATTATTAACGAGTGTTTTAGGCTGGTATTTCTCTTCACTTCTTGGCAAGATATTAATTTCACTGCTCTCCCTGTTTATTTCTTTTCTGATCACTGATGGTGTATGGATCTTGTGAGGAGGAGGGAGCAGAGCAGAGCAGAGCAGATTTCCCCTGATGATCACTGAGTGTGTGCTGCATTTGTTTTATATATTACAGGAAGCAGCCATCAGCTGCTGGATCCAGTTCAGCGATGGATCTGTCATGCCCCTGGATCTTTATGACTCCAAAGACTTCTCCCTGTCAGCCACCTCTCTGGATGAGAAGGTGGTCTCCATCCACCACGACCCCAGATTCAAGTGGCCCGTGATTGCTGCTGAGACCGAGGGCCAGGGCGCCCTGGTGAAGGTGGAGATGGTGATCAGTGAATCGTGCCAGAAGTCCAAAAGGAAGAGCGTCCTGGCTGTCGGGAGCGGCAGCATTAAGGTCAAGTTTGGGCAGAGCGATGCCAACCCCAACGTCAGTGACAGCAGGCACAGGGGTGCTGGCGTTCACCTGGAGAGCCACGGCGGGGACCGGCGCCAGAAGGGCACCTGGCCGGAGAGGGGGGCAGGGGACGGCCACTACTACAGCTCCTCCATGGGCCACGAGCAGGGCAGGGCCACCACCACCCACAGGTCTGTTCTGAGCAGGAAGGAGGACAGAGAGAGCCTCCTGGACGATGAGAGCCAGAACCTGCCCCTGGACTTCACCAGCTTCCCCGCGCAGGTGGATCTGCCCAGGGACAACGGGGACGGGGAGGACAGCGACCTGGTGCAGTCCCCCAGGGGCCTGAGTGACCTGGAGATCGGGATGTACGCCCTGCTGGGGGTGTTCTGCCTGGCCATCCTGGTGTTCCTGATCAACTGCGTCACCTTTGCCCTCAAGTACAGGAACAAGCAGGTTCCCTTTGAGGAGCAGGAGGGCGTGAGCCACTCCCACGACTGGGTGGGGCTGAGCAACAGGACAGAGCTGCTGGAGAACCACATCAACTTCTCATCCCAGCAGGATGAACGCATCACAGCCATTGACAGAGGGGTGGACTACGAGGAGAGCAAGTACCTCCTCAGCACGACCACCACCAAAAATACCAATGGACAGTCCTTCAGGTCTCCTGAGCCCACGTTCAGTGAAGGCAAAGAACAGAAAAGTGAGCCAACCACTTCTCCTACCTCTAAGAGGAAACGGGTTAAATTCACCACCTTCACCACCATCTCCTCTGACGATGGGTGCCCAACTGTCAACTCCATCCTGATGAGCAATGAGGATGACATTAAGTGGGTCTGCCAGGACATGGACCTGGGGGAGTGCAAAGAACTCAAAAACTACATGGAGAGATTACACGAAAATGCGTAATGAGACACAAAAGACTTTTTTGGTTTGGTTTGGTTTGGTTTGGTTTGGTTTGTTTTTCACTCACCTTCTGCCTTTAATTTTGGGTAGTGGGGCGAAATGTTGTGTTCTAACAAGAATCAGCTGGTGGATAATCACTCAACAGAGCCCCAAGAAGCCACCCAAAAGCAGCTGGGAGAGCAGAGATCCTGGACAGCTCTTGAAATTCAAGTCTTCTCTGTGCTCAGAGATGGAAGGGAGAGATGTGTGTGGTTTTTTGATACATGATAACATGAAAAAAACTTTAAAAAATAATACAGTCTGGTTCTCTGTGTTTTCCCAGGGAATCAATAAATATAACAAACTCCAGTGCAGTTTGGATATTACAAAGCTCACACAGCTCTACTGTTCAATATTGCTAGCTTTGCTTAAAAGCAAAAGATTGGCCTCAGAATAAATAGATCCACGAGAAGAGCATGTTGTTCAAGCCACGTGCAGAGAATATCCATCCAGGAACATTAATTTAAAGCTGACAAAAACCAGCAGTGTGAAGGAAGCAGCTCCCAGAGCTGAGGAGTCAGGAGTTTCCAAAGAGTCTGGAGGGGATAAAGGCGTACCTGGGCTGTTTACAAACCAGCATGTTTACCTCCCAAGCACTGACAGTGGATACACAGACACACTTCAAACTGAAACTCTCTTTTTAAGTAGATGCCAAGGTAATAAACTTTGCCAGCCAATTTTCAGTATTTCTTAATTTGTAAAATAGGAGAAGATACAATCTGTACTCAGAATATCACTCATATAAAGGAAGGTCTTTTGGAAAGTTGGAGAGAATGAGCTATTTTTAAAAGCCCGCTTTATTTGATTGTCCTGTTTCGAATTCGTATTCCCAGCCCTTTCCCTGGAGCTCCCCATCTGGTATCCTGAGGGCACTTCCCAGATCAGTCAGCCTTGGAAGCTGTGGTCCCTTTCCCCCTTTCCCTTTCCCTTTCCCTTTCCCTTTCCCTTTCCCCTTCCC
>VWZP01010334.1:9642-51983 GCA_013396995.1 Dicaeum eximium | reverse complement strand
TGTCCCTCCTGTCCCTCCTGTCCCTCCTGTCCCTCCTGTCCCTCCTGTCCCACTGTCCCTCCTGTCCCACTGTCCCACTGTCCCTCTGTCCCACTGTCCCTTCTGTCCCACTGTCCCTCCTGTCCCACTGTCCCTGCTCTGTGAGTGCCACAGTGTCACCTTTGCATTCAGGCCCGTCCCATCTCCCGTGTGCTGTCACACAATGCTCCTGTCTCGAAGGGCCCTGCAGTGAGCTCCTGCATTATTCACTTCATTTATTTTGATACAATATTTGGAGCCACTTCATTAAATTCTCTTACAATGCCCTGTCATTTTTTTCCCCGTCTCCTTGCCAATGCCTGGCTCGCACAGATAATGCAGCAGCAACAATGTGGGGTGTGGGGAGGTGGGGAAATGGATTTGTTCTCTGTGAAAGGGGATAGCTGGGAATTATTTGGCTTACTGATCTGAGGATTCCCTCTCTCGTCCCCTTTTCCCCTCAAAAAANCCCCTTCACCCCAAAAAAAAAAAAAAAAAAAAAAAAAAAAAAAAAAAAAGAGAATGAGCTTGAAGCACATCATTTTTGGGTAATGGATATAGGCAGTGAATACTCAGGGTAATTTAGTCTTGAGCAAAGAGACCAGGCTGCAGCTCTACAGCCAGGGTGGGGCACGCAGACACAGGATATGTAAACACATATTTATTTACTACCACTGAGAAATGGAGAAACGAGCCCCTGCCTCCCAGACCTTTCAGTGTTTTCACAATGCAGCAGATCAGTCTCACGAATTGTTTGTTGTTTTTTGGGTTTTTTTGCTTTTTGACATTCCAAAGGCTGCGATCTGAGGGGGGGGCTGATGGAACACAGAGCTCCAGTGGCTCAGGGACTGCTGCTTTCCTGGCACTGCAGGGTCTGTGGAGCTGCCAGGGGTGCCAGGAGCTCTCCTCCAGGTGTGCCTGGCAAATTGCTGGAAGGGAAAACTTGGGCTCAGCAGCCCAGACTCTCCAGTGAGCAGGAGGGAGGCTGAAGAACAGAGTTTTGTGCAGTGCAGTTCAGAAAATCAACACACTGCAATTCCCCCTGGGTTAGATGGGTTTTTTGGGATTTCTATCCTGCCTCCTCACAGCTGGCTTTATTCCTCATTTTGGAGTAAATGAAAATAACATCCCCAAATCTTTATTTTGGACCAAACCACGCCAGTCTGGCAGTAGATATTTTCTCTAGCATTGCATTGTCTTGCTCTATGACTGATCTTTGAGGCTGTTCCTTTAACCCTGGGGTTTTTGGTGGCTTCAGTTTGCTGTTAGGGCTGGAAACTCTGCTTTGCATCCTCTGCTTTTAATCCAAGTCAAGGAGAGCGTGTTTGGAATAACTCTGTGTTTTCTCAGCGGAATACTGAACAGCCTTAACCTCCCCAGCAGTTCATGGCAGTTGCAGCTGAGTTATTTGATTAAAATATTATTTTTACCAGCTCCTTGAAAGAGCTGCAGCAATCTGGTTTCTCCTCATTGTCAGGGTGTGTTTGTTGAGGCTTTCAGATGAGCTGAACTCGCCATTCATGGGCACTGATGCCAAGGGCACTCTTGTGTTCCAAAATAATGGGGCATAATGTGCAGCAAAACATTTTGTTTGTGCATATAATACACAGTGGGAATTGTTTGCTGGTTTAGGGTGTTCATCTGCTTCCCCTGCAGTGGCACCTGCAGGTTTTGTGTCAGCCCTGTTGTGGAGGTCGCTGTGCCCGAGGCCAGGGATGGAGATTTTGTTGTATTGCTCAGGTTAAATTAAAGCTTTGGTAACTCAGTTCACTTTGTTAAAGCCACTAAAATAACAGGGTGGCTTTTCAATGGCAGGGATTAATTTTTGAAGCAGTAGAGGAGCATTTAGTTTCAATGAATGATGAAATGTGACTGAATCAGACAAATGAAATAATTGACCTCTGTCTGGCCAGGTTATACCTGTGGCTGGATGTCTTCCTTAAGCAGATTTGAAGTGCACAAAACCAGGAATTGCAGGTAAGGAGCAGATTAAAATATCATCAAAGGGGTGCCAGCACTTGCTCTGGGGCAGGAAGGGTTAAAGGGTGCTGGGGGTTGAAGGTCTTTCAGGTCAAGTCCACAACTCTGATGTCTCAGTGACCAGATGTTCTCTGCTGGCCTAATTAAAATGTATTGTTTAATTTCAAACACGTGTTTTAGATTAGCTTAGTGGTGATGCTCTAGGGGAAGTGAATTTCATTTTTTTCAGGCACTGGACAAAACAAATGCTGGCCTACATTTTTTGGAAAGGATGTGAGATTTCAAGTGCCCTCAATATTTGATACCTAAAAGAGATGTCATAGGAATGACATGGAGTAATTACTTGATGAAATTAAGCTTCATTTAGAGATAATTAAATCACAGATGACTATCCATCCCTTTCAAAAATGTAAACTGTTTCTTAAAAGATTAGGAATCCTGGTTTTTACTTCAGTTTGCTCTTACATTGGTGACTGTGAGACTTTTAATTTGAATAAGTATCTCCCATCGTGTGAAATTCTCAGTGCAGAGAAGGCCCTGATGATGAAGATGAAGATGAAGGTTTTGCTGTGTCTGTGTCAGGCAGAATTAAAGGCACTGAGGAGCTCAGGGACAGGGCTGTGGGGACCTGCTCTGACACCAGGGCTGAGTTTCAGACATTAAAGGAGCTGGGCTGGGAACCAACCAGGCAGAGGAGGGTGGAAGTGAAATAAATTCTGGAGTGATGAAATTACTTTGGACAACTTAATGAAAAAAAATGCTCAGATCCCAGTGAGCCATTAAATGACTGAATTCCACATGGAAGCACCCATCTCCTCTGACAAGCTTTTGACAAAACCGTTTCTTTATTTTCATGGGGAATGATTCCTGACCTAAAGATTAAACAGACTGAGGGGAGAAAGGGAATGAACGAGGTGTGAGCCCAAGAGAGAGCAGAAAATACATTGAAAATGAGCACTGAAGTGCTTGTGCATTTATTAAACCCAAAGGTGGCATTTGCAGATGTTTGGGTTGGTTAATACTCAGGCTGAATTGATGGTAAATGATTTGCAGAAGAGGCACAAATACTTTTAAATATTCCAATAGACATTTTAATTCATTTAATTAATTTAATACATTTTTATTTCACAGTTAAGTCCTGATATTGTTATAGCAAACCTTCAAAGCAACTGCCTGTTGCCAGGCTGGAGCTCTGGGGTTCTGCAAATGGAAACCCCAATGTTCAGCACTCCAAAAAATGGGAAAACCTAAGAGTGCTCTTAGGGCAGACTGGTTAGGGAAGTATGGAAACTACTCTGAAAACTGGGATGTGTGTGCCTTGGGGCTGATTAAAATGAAATCCTGATTCAGAAAGCTGCCCCTGCTCGTGGCTGGGTTTGTCACACACCACCAAAGTGTCCCCAGTGCTGGGGTGGCTGTGCCAGGGGAGGGAGCAGCCTCGTGGTGCCCATCGTCCCTGGGTTCAGTGGCAGAGTTAATTGCAAAACAAAGTGTGTGTAATTGGATTAATTAACAGTACATTTCAAGGTCCTGAAATACAGCAGTAGCCGTGGGGTAAATGCACAATGGAGGTTTTTCCCTGCAAACAGAACTTGTGCTGTTTTTGGAGCTGTATCTGCATCTCATCGAGGTGTGCTTTGCTGAAAAAGCTGCTTGGGTAGGAGTGGGGCTTTGAAGGGGAAGATAAATACTGTAATTAGGGCTGCAGGACAACAAAAGGATTATTCCTACCTATGAAATCATTTGAGTGAAGTTGCTGCAAAGATAATTACACCCAAAACTGCCTGCATGGGTCTCATATTCTCCTTACAAGGACTTACAAGGCTCACTGAATATTTATAGGGCTGGAAGAGCGGGCTGGATGAAATGTAAAACATAAATCCAGTGGCAGTTTGTGCTGATGAGATCCCTGCAGTGGCTGCCCCAGGCTGGGCAGGGCAGAGCCCTGGGGGATGCTCCAGAGCTCAGGGCCCTGGGTGGGTGGGTGCTGCCTCCTCTCACAGTCCTCAGGGCTCAGCTCACCTCAGTCTGGGCTCTTTCCCTTTATTTCCCCCATTTTTCCCTTTTCCCCCCTCCCTTCCTTGCAGAAGGGCTGTTTGTGGTGATCACATGCAAATGAGCATGCAGGTTCCCAGATGCAGATTTCATGTTTATAGATTAAATACAGCCCCAAAAGTCATATGTTAATTACGTTCTGAGGGTGCAGCAGGATCTCTCACTTGAACATATTTTGTTTTGCTGGGAACTGCACAAACTCCAGATCAATATATTTATGGTTGAAGCTCAGTAATAAATGTATCAGGCTTTTTGATCATTACTGTTGCTAATCACTTCATTAGCTCAGTGCTCAGGCTTCCATCCCACATTGTGTGTTTGTTTATTTGCTTTTAAAAACCTGCTTTTCTCAGAAGACAACCAATGCTGTTGGAAGGGGAGGATGGCTAAGGATCAAAGCCAATCAAGCAGGTTAATAATCAGAAATAAGCTGGCAGAGGAGATCTCTGAGAGGTTTTGAGAGGAACAGGACACCCTGAAGTTGGCTCAGTTAGTTAGAAAAGTCCTTTTTTATTCCCTATAAAGGTCCCCTCCACATCTGTGATGCTGAAAGTTGCAGGAGTTCCTCCTTCAGTGTTTGGTTTGCAGAGGCCCAAGGAGACCCAGCAGGGCCCTGAGAGGGTCCCTGCTCCCCTGGGACAGTGGAAATCCCATCTGGGACAGTGGAAATCCCATCTGGGACAGTGGAAATCCCAGCTGGGACAGTGAAAAACCCAGCTGGGACAGCACAGCAGGAAATCCCAGGTGGGACAGTGGAAATCCCAGGTGGGACAGAGGAAATCCCAGCTGGGACAGTGGAAATCCCAGGTGGGACAGTGGAAATCCCAGCTGAGCATTCAGTGCACATTCCCAGGCTGCTCAGGGCTGGCTGTGCCTGTTAAACTGAGGAGTTTAACTTCCATCCCAGCATGGCAAAGGACACTCCAGGAATATTTAGGAAAATGTGCTCAGAAGGGAGTGCAGCAGTCCTGGGGTTTAATCCAGGCTGGCTTTGCCCTTGGGGGTTGTGTTATTGAAGGCAAAACAAGGAGGGAAACTTGGGAGAAATCAATATACAACACTCAAACTGCTTTCTTGTTTACTGTACCAGAACCTTGCCAGACATCAAAAATAGAGAGGAAAGCTTAAAATACACAGTGAACGTCACTATTACAGAGAAAAGTCTGACACAGCAGCCACTGAAGTCAACAGCAAACATTTCACAGGCTCTCCTTGGAGCAGCAGTGAGAGCACACACAGCAAACACGTTCCTAATAACAACTCGTTAGAAATACGCCCTCATTTTTTTTTTTCCTCCAGATTCAAGTCCTTTGATGAGCAATCAGAGACTCAAAGGTATGTCCATAATCCCTGGGATGATCAGTGTGAGCTTTAAGCAGAGATCAGTCTCACTTGAAGACAATCCTGCTGCATTATATTGAAACACATCCTGAAAAGCCACAAGTAAGAACAAACAGCACCAAAACACACAGTAAACTGAAAATACCTCCATCCCCAACCATTTTGATAGGGCTCACAGATACCTTAATAAATAAATCACAGAGGTACCAAAGGAACTGGCAAACCAAGAGGTAGTTTGTGTACCAGAGCAGCTCTGGCACCTGAGCCAGGTCTGGGCCAGGTCCTGCTGTGTCCCCAGGGACAGAAATGCAGGCACAGGGTGTGGGGCAGAGCAGCAGCTGTGGCAGGGCTGCAGGGCAGCACAGAGCCCACCTCTGCCTCTGCTCTGTGTCCCTGTGCTGCCAGCAGGGAGGGCTGAGGAACCTGGGGTTTAATCCCTGTTTCTCTGCTGGTGCACCTGGGCTTCACCTGCAGCTGTGGGGTGGGCACCTGGGGGGCTCAGGGGAAAGGGAGCTGCTGCTGCTGCTGCTGGGTGGGAGACAGCAGGGGCAGGACCTTCCCTGGGAGCTCTGAGTGCAGGGAATGCTCTGCCCTGGCAGCAGCACACTCCTGGCACTGCCCCAGGGGTGTCTGGCACTGCCCCAGGGGTACCTGGCACTGCCCCAGGGGTGTCAGGCACTGCCCCAGGGGTGTCTGGCACTGCCCCAGGGGTCTCCTCCTGCTGATGATCCCAAACTGAGCCTGCTCTGGGCTGGACACCTGGCAGGGTCTGAAGCAGCTGTGATCTTGGAATGTTTAAACAGAACAATGCATGTCTGACTATTTTTCTAAAAAGAACCCGAGAGAAGCCCACACCAGATCACATTTGCACCATTAAAGTGCTCTGCTGGCTCTCAGCTGGAGCCCTGCAGGTCACTGGAGTCTCAGCACAAGATGCTGGTAGGTTTTCCTTTCACCTTCCCAGGAGTGATGTTCCTTCACGTAGTCTTTGGCCCTTGTTGTGATTTCCTTTTCCATAATGGGGTCATTCATTAAGCTCTGGGACAGCACAACAAACTCCTAAAAAAGATGAAGGAAAGAGTCAGTTAACATTTCTTTGAGCAGGTCCTAATGACCCTGCAGTAGCTGGTACCTGTCCAGCTGTGAGCCAACAGGTGAAGCTGTCCTGAGTCATTTCTCAAGGTCAAGTACCACACTTTATTTATAAACAACAATCCATAAATAATAGTTTTAGTATTTTACACAGCCCACCAGCTATGACATTAAAAACCAAAGACAATTCACATTTAATGACACAAAAACTGTGCCCACCCAATGGGTGGAAGCCCAGGCTGGTTATAATGCTCTGCACGGAGGACAGCTGGCATCCCAGTTTGATCCCAGTTTGATCTCAGCTAAACTTTTACCTCACTGCTGCTGCAACACCTTCAGTGAATTTAAGGGTAAGACTAAAGAAGTCCCAGCACAAACACAGTGTAAAGACAGGAGCAGGCATGCAGCACCTGGGCAGATACAGATACAGCAGGTTAGCCCAACAAACACCAAAAAAAGCCATATATTCCCTTTAACTTCACTGGGCAAAACACCAGAGCTCAAAGATCACAACTGCTCTCTGCCTGCTCCCCTGCCTCTCTCGTTTCCTTCTAGGCAAGAGAAATTGTGACCTGCAAACATGTGAAAGGAGATCTGATGTCTGAACTAATCTATTCTGAGCAGCTGGTCTAATTTTCCATCAAGAGACAGCTTCCACTGCTTCAGCTTGATTACAGATGTGCAGAGCAGAGCCTTGGTTCAGCTCAGACGAGCAGAGAGCTCTGGTGTCAGGGGAAAATGAAGATAAAGTGTTACTGCACAGCTGGAGGTGAAGATCAGTGCACAGGGGACAGAGAGGGTGGGGAAGGAGATCCATTATTTACACCTCTGTCAGCTGTGGGAGGAGACATCCCAGGTGAGAGCAGAGCTCACACCAGCACTGGGTTAAGTAGAAAACTGCACTTGAAAATCCAAGTACACAGAGTGTGTAAATACCTGCACAGGTATCAGCTCTTTGGGTGGCACAGGATGACCTTTGCTGTTCAGTGAAAGGGAGCTACTGGGCTGTGACCCCGGGGCCACACTGCTGGGGGAAATCCCTGAAACCCCTGAAATTCCTGAGCATGGGATGGTCTCTGCTGGGACTCTGCCTGACAAGACAAACCAGCAGGAAAATTAAAGAGTCAGAGACACAAATCACTTCTGTGCCAAGGCTTGCAACCAGGTAAGAGAATGAGGAGATTTTCACACGCACAAGTGAACAAAAACCTCTTATCCTGCATCAGAGCAGTGCTGGCTGTGAGCTGGGCTCTGTGTCCAGCTGCTCCCAGCCCTGATTTACCTGGGATTTCAGCCCTTCCCTGGGACATTCCCTGGAGCAGTGGGGAGCAGCCAGGCTGTGTCTGTCACACCTGACCCCAGCTCCACACAGCCACAGGGAAGGTGGGAAAGTCTCACCTGACTTCTGCTGGCTTCATCCAACTGCCTGGAAAAATCACAGTAATAAATACTGTCCACACTGAAACACATCCCCAGCTTTAATTTTATGCTCCTGTGGAGGATTTTATTTAAAGTAATGTTTAAAAATAATTTATGTAAATTACCTAAGAGCAGAAGCAGCAATGTAACATTTCTTGACAGGTAGTCCTATTAGCATTCTTTTAAAATGTGGATATGGAGGACAAAAACTTGGAAACATGTAAATGATAGAAGAAATGAGATCCTTATTCACAGTTACAATACTTTAGGGCTGAGGATAATTTCAGGAAAAAATGCCAAACTGAGTCCAAAGCATAAAATTTGAGAAAATGTAGGAGAGAGAAAAAGCAAATGGAAAAATACCAGGAGATGGTGAGTAAGGACTTGTCAGCTTCATCCCTCCTCCTCCTCCTCCTGATCCAGTGTGACCACCCACGAGCCACTGGGAAGATTCAGTGTGACTTATCTGGGTTTTGCCTCATACCCCTGGAGCAGCTGGCTTGGCTTGTTTTCAGGTTTGGATGCTCAGCTGCAGAGAGCACCAACTTCATTGTTCAGGTGTCTCCCCTAACTGCAAGTGACTTGAATTTCACCGTGGCTCTGTTAAAGTCTGGACTCGCAGCGTGCAGAACTCTGAGCTCTTTCAGAAAACCCAGCATTTCATTTTCCTCTTCCAGAAGCCTGTGATACATGAAGTAATCACAGGGAGGTAACACATCTCCAGAAGCTGCTCTGCCCTGTTTGTGCCAGTGATATTTGCAGGGATATTTATGCGCTCCCGTATTTTGTTGTAGATGGGAAGTAAGCTCAGTTTTGGTCAAAGAGGGGTCAAATTCACAAAGTGCCTTTCCCTTATAAAACCTAAGGGCATGACTTTCAGCAGCCCAAATGAATGATCTATATGCTGGCTCACTGCTTGGGGCCATCCACATTTCTCACAAACCTTTATCCCCACACAGAATTGGGTGTAATTAATTTACAGGTGGCAGCAGAACACAGAGTAAAAGCTGAGGCTCAGCAGTAAGTCCCAACCCAGAGAAATGGGAGAAATCACCTCCTGTATGTCCAGAAGCACCCTCACACCTGCCCTTTTCATGGGAAGCACCCCACCACAAACACAGGCATTTTTCAAACAGCAACATCCATAATACAGTTTTCTCCCGGTAAATTGACCAATCATCCTTAAAGAAAATGTCAACTCCTCTGTACAGCACCTAAAATAAATCCTGCCTAGTGTTTTGCAGAGGCACAGGAGCACAGGTATCCAGGAGATAAAGCTGGGAAATGAGTGCACTGAGTAAAACAGGATGAATAATTCCTCAATTACCACGAGAGCTGCACTGGTGCCGCAGTGAAGAGAAGATGCATGGTTAATATATTATTTATGTGATGAAAGTAAGTTAAATTAAACCATTTCACAGCAGCTTCAGCAGGCTGAAGGAGCAGCACTGACCCCAGGGAGGCAGGGCCAGGTGAGGAGGCAGTGCCAGAGGCACCTGGGGCAGGTGGAGCTCCCAGGGCTCTGCTGTCACCTGCAGTGCTGGCACTGCCACAGGCTCGGTGTCACAGCAGAGCTGCTGCTCCCAGCCCTCCAAACACCCACAGGGGCTGCCCAAACTCTGCCCCTCTCTTCCTGCCTTGGAAGTTGAAGTTTCTCTTTACTGAGAGCTTTTAAAGACATGGAAGACACAATTTTGAAGCCCAGCCTGCTGAATAACTTTTTGTGTCTTCCCTTTTAACATGGTTTTGCATTATTTATTGCCTCGTTCTTATCTCTTACTTTCTTTACTTCAGGTCCCATTAACTCAGTGTCAAATATTCCATGAACTTGCAGATTCCAGCAGCAGCAGGGCCAGCCCATGATTTAAAAGCAACGTGCACAGTAATGTGCACAAAGGGTGGAGTGTCAGGAGCAAAACGTTCCAGGGCTTCCACTTCCAGATTAACCATTTCCAGCTGAGGGCTGGCCCCAGTGACTGGCAAGGCTTTTGCTATTTCCAGCCAAATGCAAATGGTTAAGGATGGCTACAGTTAGACACAGCATTTCCTGCTTTCCTGGAAGCCACAAAAGCTCACTTCCAGCACGAAGAAAGCCAACAGCACTCAGATTCAGAACAATTCTCATTGCATAATGGCCAATTCATATCCCTCTAATTTGGCTTTCAAAAAACAGCAGGGACAACTGTTTTTCTATTAAAAACTCCTTCAAAAGCAGCCAAGAGGATTCACCTTCCAGAAGCACAATTCATAGGATGCCTTAATCACACAGGCCACAAAGCAAATAAATAAGATACGTTCTCTACTTTGTAAAATTATCAAATGGAGTATTCTAGTATTTTTTTTAATCTTGAGTTGGATAAAACTCAGAGGGAATCTTTTTCTGACAGTCATTTTCCACGGCATACATGAATATGTAACAGCAAAGCCCTAATGCAGGAAAATACACTGAAATGAACATTTCCAGCATTTACATATGGGTAGTGTTCCCTCTCTCCCTACTCTTATTTAACTTCCCTGAGACTCCATCCTAACACTTGGCTTAATTTTATCATTAATTTCTCTGACTGAGCAATATCTGGCATCTAAAAATACTTTACATTAACACTGAGTGCCAGAAATGACAGAAAATGTGTCATCTGCAACTTGAGGCTCGCTCTTTTGCTGAGCTCCAGCTTGTCTAGCACAGTTATTGCAGTTATCACTTGAAGGGAAATGTGGCACATGCAGAGCATCTCCTGCAGGGTTGGGCTGTGGAACCTTCAAACCCTGGAGCAACAAGTGGCTCTGAGCAGCCCAAACAAACGCTCAGCAAGGCTGACACCTAGTCTGAGCTTAATGAACTGCAAAAACTGCAAAGGCAGGGCAGCAACTCCAGAGAGGGAACCTGGGCAGAACTGCTGAGAGGAAACGCCCAGTGTGACACAGATACAGGCCCGAGACAGAAAATCAACCTAAAGGTCTCTGGTTTTCTTACCTGGGGAGTTGAAAAGAGCAGCCCTGTTTCCTTGTGTTTTATTATTGCTGCGTTCCCAGGAATGTTCCTTGCCAGCACTGGAATATCTAAATCCATTGCCTAGAGGGATTAAAAAAAAAAAGAAATTACAGTTTATAAGGATTCATGCATTTCAAGGTGCTAACCATGACAATTTTAGTAAGAAAAGCAGAAACAACAACCCAAACTTCTTTCCCACCTCTCCAGATTGTTAAATTGAAAAATTCCATTCCCCAGAGAGCACTGCCAAGGCACTCCAAAATCCAGCTTCAGCTCTGAGGTGTGCAAGCCCTGGGCCCTCAGCTCTGCCACTCACACCTGATCTGGAGTTTAATTCCTACTGATGAATTGGGAAGTCTGGAGATGCACTGAGTGTAAAACCAGAAATATTCATATTCTACAATTATCACAGTGTCAAATGAGGAAGAAATTCCCTCCCCCAAATCTTCAGTTTGTTTCACACTGGTTCCCTGTCACTCCAGAGTCAATGCATTTTTAATGGCTGTCATTACAGCCCTGCATGAGGAGCAATTTTGCTTCAGTCCACACAGCAAGGAAGCAAAATTCCAAGGAGAAAACCATGATCTTTTATAGTTTGGACAAAACTGAAGAGACAAACACCCAGGCTGATAAGGTACAGGAAAGGACTGCTGGGACTTAGCAACATGTTTTAATAATTTAAAATACCCAAGAAAAGCACTGTTTAAATCACCCCTGCAGGTGCATTAGTCTGCCCTTAGCACTCCTATAGCCCTGGCACAAACATCTGCTTTGCAGCAGTTAGTGCTAAAAATAACAACCCCTAATGATGGAACCTGTTCTACACTTTGCATCAGAAACTACCAGATTATCTGGGCTCATTCAGACAGATTAATGAAGTGAACACAAACCGGAATAAACCAGAAATAGTAAAACTACAGACCAGACTTTTGCATTAACCTGCAGCCCCAGGAACCTGCAGCAGCCCCAGGAACCTGCAGCCCCAATGTCCTAAAGGTGATTTTAGGGTGACCCCAGGAACCTGCAGCCCCAATGTCCTAAAGGTGATTTTAGGGTGACCCCAGGAACCTGCAGCCCCAACGTCCTAAAGGTGACTTTAGGGTGACCCCAGGAACCTGCAGCCCCAATGTCCTAAAGGTGATTTTAGGGTCACCCCAGGAACCTGCAGCCCCAATGTCTTAAAGGTGATTTTAGGGTGACCCCAGGAACCTGCAGCCCCAGAACTGCTCCTGGCTCCAGTTCCCCCAGCACAGCCCCAACACCAGGACCCAGTGGAGCACCAGCCCCTCCAAGGAGGCACAGAATTCCTGCTCCATCTCTTTCTGACACCCTCACACTCCCCTGTGTCCAGGCTGGCCCCACCCAACACCTTCAGTGGCCAAGGAATGAAGATACTGCACCTGAACTTGTGAAGGGACAGTGCACAGCTGGGTGGTGGCACTGCAGCGTGCCAGCCTCCTCTGTCCCCTGCCCTGCCTGCATTTCTCCTTTTAAAACCCAAAAATGTGGAAGTGTTCCCGGTCTGGCTCCTCCCCAGGACCTTGGAGCAGGGGTGTGAGTGGCCTGGGGCACTTTGTGCTGCCCTGCAGGTGACACGGGGCTGCAGCGCGGCTGAAATGGCCCCAAGGTAGATCCCTTCACTCCTGCCTTTCAAAGCTACACAGCTGATGATTGATTCAAGTCAGGCTCCAAGTTTATATTTAATTTTCTGTCATTTCCAAACTCTAAAGGGAAAGAGATTTGTTCTGTCTCAGACTTGGAGGGCAGGAGCTGCTACACAAGGAGATCTTCGGGTCCCCAAACACACAGGTACCAATGAATTACAGGCACTGAAGGCAGAACAGATGGCCAAATCCTTGAGATGCAGGGCTGCCTTTATGCCACTGGCCTTAAACAAATGGATTGGGCTGTAAATAATTACTGCATGAAGTGCCTGCAAATTTAATTGAGATACTTAGACTATTTTCAAGCAGTAAAAAAATCATTTGCATTGTTGAAAATATGTATAATTTACTGACCTAGGTTCCAGGAATAATAGCATAAAACAACATTTTGGTCCATTGGCCATCTGTTTTGTTCCATTATTTTGACTGCAAATGTGTTTTAGTGCCATGGCAGGAGGATGCAGGGTGGAAATTGAAGCTCTGGGAATGTTACCCAATAAGCAGCTCTGCCCAGCAGTACAGGCTGATAGACCAAATGCAAAGTTTATTTACCACTTTGTCTTCTGGATTGTCCCTCATTTCCTTCCTTCTAGCCTGTGCATCTTCTTGTTTGCTCCTCAACTTCACTGCTTTACAACATCCCTTCATTTTTTAAAAATTATTATTTATATAATTTGCTATGGCTTTTATTGCATAAAGACTAAAAGTAAAGACTGCTAGTGCTTCACATGCTGGCCAAGACTGGATTGTGCCTCACAGCACAGTAGTCTGTCCAACTTCCTTTTCTACAATTTCTTNTTTTTTTTTTTTTTTGTGAAAGCATAAGAATGTAATGATTTTTACAACAGCTGGAATATTCCTGAAAGCACAGAAGGAGGGGTCCAATGAAATGGTGCTGGGGCCCAAACCTTGTTGCTAGCAGGAATAGAACACAGAAACCTTTCCAGCAGTGGTGCCTTTTCCACCATCCCGTGCCCAGGAACGTGCAGAACTCCCGAGCTCTCAGAGGAAGGGATGCATTTTTAATGCCTGTGTAATGTTTTGTTTTCTCTTCTTCAAATGCCAAACACAAACAGATCAGTTACAGTCAAATTTCAGAGATCTCAGAACCAGCTGACAAAGTAATTAGTGATGGCTCCCAGCTCCTCCATACCTCGAGGCAGGTTGAACTAGATGTGATTATAAATTTATCTCGTTTATCTATTATATATTTATCTCACTCTAAAACACTGTTTACAGATTCATGATCCTGGTACGTGCTGAACTTTGAGGACAATGGGAGCTGCATTTCCCAACTCAAGCCTGTTTGCTCCAGCCTAGGACCAGAAGATTTTGATGCAGAGTTTTCTGCCTTTATTTTCTCACCATCACCTGCCCTTCCTGATTCTTGTAACCCTCCCTTAGTTCTTACCCACAGGGCTTTCAGATGAGTGGAAATGCTGGAAATGCAGCTCATTAGAAACAGAAATGGGAGGTTCATTAATACAAATGGTGTGATAATTTCTCTGTGATCATGATTAACCAACATTCACCACCCACGAAACAAATGAAATAATGAAAGGCATTTGCCCAAAGAACCTCCACTTCAAGTACACTTACTTTTTTCTGAGAAAGCACTTGATACTAAGCAGTGCCCTATTTTGACAGGTATGAAATAAAAGTGGTTATTAATTTTCAATACTGATGGCAAAAGGATTAACTGAGCATGTCATTTATTCATTAATCATTTCAGAATTAAATAACCAAATACAGCTCTTAGATTGCTTTTTGAAAGGGTGTAAAAATAAATGAAATTCCATTCTAGCAACATTATAAGGAAGTGGGTGTTGAATCAAGCCTAGTGACAGCCCCAGTAAATCAGAATGATTTCTACATCCTAGGTCTGTGTTGTTAATTTACCAGGATTAATAAAACTACCTTCTATCCTTTAAAAATAAATAGAGAAAGTATAACAGTCAGTTCAAGGGAAGAAAACCTTAATTGCTAACACTTGCAAGAAGAAATAGTTCAGTTTTGTCTTCACTAGCTCTGAAATACGGGCATCAGATGTTGACCCCCACTTTCAGTGACAGGGGATGATTTCAGAGTGGGGTGAGCTCTGTGAGGAGCCCAGGACATGGGATTACCTCCAGGATGGATTTCAGAGTGGGGTGAGCTCTGTGAGGAGCCCCAGGATGTTGGGATTACCTCCAGGATGGATTTCAGAGCCAGGGTGAGCTGTGAGGAGCCCAGGACATGGGATTACCTCCAGGATGGCAGCAGGCATCCCCTCGGAGCGGGAGCTGTTCACCAGGGCCAGGCTCCTCCTGAGAGCGGCGTGCAGCTCGGGCTGGGGCAGCTCCTGCAGCACGTGCACCCCGGGGGCCCTGCAACCAGGACAGTCACTGCAATTTCATCATCTCTTGGGTGCAAACTTGATGAGGTTTTTTTTCTCTGCAGGTTTCAAATCCCTGTGTGTGTGTTTCAAGGACAAAATGCATTCCTTTGCCTGTCTCCTGGTATGGGAGATGTGGTTTCCTTTTCCCAACCTGTGATATAAAGAATTTATATCTCTGACTTTGTAAACATTTTCTGGCATTCTTGCAGTTTTAAGTATGGAGCTGGAAGAAGCAAGATGCCAGCTCTGTACCTGGGCAGGAATAGCCCAAATCCTTCTGAACAATGGAGTCATTTTGATAAATAACATAAACCTTCTGATACTGGAGTCAAGAGTCTTGATTCACCCTGAGGGGACTCCAACAGCAACCACTGGTGACCCCTGAGACGTGGGACAACAGCAGACCCCTGAGCCAGCACCAATGAAACCATGAAAGACCCAAAATAATGACAGGGTTCCTCCCTGTGGGGGTGAGGCACTGGACCAGGCTGCCCAGAGCCCCTTGGGATGTTCCACCCCTGGCTGTGCCCAAGGCTGGACCAGGCTTGGAGCTGTCCCTGCCCTCCCTGGGAGCATCCTCCTGGATCATCCTCCAGCCAACCCAAACCCT
Organism: Dicaeum eximium; assembly: GCA_013396995.1. Taxonomy (NCBI): domain Eukaryota; kingdom Metazoa; phylum Chordata; class Aves; order Passeriformes; family Dicaeidae; genus Dicaeum; species Dicaeum eximium. Next base: position 36,435 of record VWZP01010334.1, on the reverse strand, counting down.
TCCATGGTTCCACGAATAATAAATCCGAGTAAATCAGATGTGATTTAACACAAAACATGAACGTACTGGTTATTCTAAAACTTTAAAGGTTTGGAATACCTGGTCTGAGAGTGCTCCATGCCAAATAATCCTAACAGATGTGTCAGACAGTGCATGGACATTCCTTGGTACAGACATGATTTAAAAAGGGGCAGCCAGCTGCTGTCATTCAGCAGGTAGAAGGTTTAACATTAACTTCTTACCTTTTAACTTTCTCCTTAACTTCACTGGTAAAACGTGGATCCACCTGGAAAGGAGCACACGCAGGGGTCAGTGGCACTGAGCACTTCAGCTTATGTTTGAAATACCCAGAGAAACAAAGAAAGTGTCATTTTAAACCAAAATATTTCAAATGCTCAGCTTTAAAATCATACCACAGATCTGTTACTTGGCTGTCTCAAAGGCCTGGTGTGACAGCCCCTGTCTGAGTGAGGGACAGGGACTGTCCCTTTATTCACTGAGTAAAAATGATCCTCAGTGAGCTCAGGAATGTAAACTGAGCCTGGATGGAAGCTGAGACACACACAGATGCTTGCTCTGGCAGAAAGAGATGTTGGAAATCCAATAAGCACAAAATTCCCAACCCTAGTAAATAACAAACACAAAATTCCCAACCCTGGTAAGTAACAAACACAAAATTCCCAACCCCAGTAAATAACAAACACAAAATTCCCAACCACAATAAATAACAAACACAAAATTCCCAAGCCCAGTAAAACATGAAGGCATGCTGCAGTTATTACAGTGCTGTCTGAGCTGGGTGATTAACTCCAGTAGGTTTATTTACAAAGCTTTGCTCTGTCTGCTGTTTTCATTTAGCATGATTAAAAGAAATGAACAGAACTTGAAAATCCTTAGCTAGACACAAAGAACAGAACTGAGGTTTTTATGAAGGCTGGCTGACTGTATTAGATTGATGCATGGCAGCTTGCAGGGAATAACATGATTTTTAATATACATTAAAACCATCCTGAAATCAGCATTCTTCCACCCAGGCACCCAAAACCATCCTGAAATCAGCATTTTTTCACCCAAAACACCTCCAGCACCCAGCTCTTCCACAGGCAGTGTTTGTGGTCACATTTATGTTGTTACTTCTCATCAGCTCCCCATAATTTGTTAAATCACCACCCACCCTGGGCACAGCCTTCATGGGCTGCACCTTTATCAATCTAAATAAAACCTAGCAGAGATCAGAGCAGAGCAGCTGGAGCTGGTGAACAGCTCCTGTCACAGCAGAAGAGAGGACACCAGGAAAGGGGTGTGGGCACCCCCAAACACACCCAGATGTGCCACTCAGGGAGTTTTACTCTGCTGGCAGGAACAGAAACATCCCAGAGGTGTTTGACAGTGCAGGAAGTCACAGATCAAATGCTGCACCGAGATGAAGGAGCCTGCTGAGCACAGAGCCCTCTGTGATCAAAACCCAGCAAATCTTCCATAAACACACAATGTTAAAATGCTGCCACAGAAATATGAACTCAGACTGAAATATGGATCTTTATAGTGCTGAGACTCCAGACTTTGTAGGGGAAAAGAGGTCTCAGTACATTTAAAATTCTGTCACAGCGTCACCAGAGCACTGCAAGTGAAGGGCTTGAGGAATCTGCAAAGGTATTCAATGTGGAGAGGGAGAACTTCCCCAGTTTCTGAGGATTTGGGAACAGCACTGGGAAAGAAATCCCCTTTACTCCCAGCAGCAGGTGAGCCCACACTCCAGGGGTTATCTGATGGAGCAATGTCCTGTACTGCCAACAGCAATGGTTTAAAAACCCCAAAGTGAGCTCTGAGAGGTTACCCAGAACCTGAGTGCTTCAAACAAAACTTTAAAAAAAAGTTAAGGCCACAAAACTTTAAAGTTTCATAAGCTCCTATTCTTGGAATACGGAGCTGCTGAAAATTAGCTGCTGTTCCAAATTTCATTGTAGAAATGAACAAAAGGAAAACTGGAAGTGAAGAAAAATGGTGAAAATTTTACATAACACAGGCCTCAACCCTGCAACATTACCTCGATTGCACCGTTTGAGACAATCATGCATAGAAAATACAGGGGATAATATATAATCTTACAGCAGCAAATATATCATCTTATGGAACTACAGCAGAAAATAGAGTGTGGGCCTTTGTTCTTTCTCTTCTTAATTAATATAATCTTACTGTATGGGCTTTTAAAATTCACAATAAAAATTACATGCTTCATAGATGGTGGCACCAATTTTCTTAAGTTTTTTGTGGTTTGAGAAGTAACATGAATAAGAAGAGTACAGCTAAATACCAGTAGAGCTGAGCTGTATTTTTTTTTTCCTTTAGCAATATTTTAGTTCCATGAGAGAAATATGCTCTAAAATGTTTTAAGGAGGTTCAGCCTGTGCACTGCCACGGGGTTATTTCTGGTCTGTAAAGACATTAGCTTATGAAAAAGTGAAGCAAATTTAAAAAGACTACTAAAATGTTTAAAATCCTCACTGGAGGCAGCAAGTGCATCTTCTGATTCTGAAGCACAGCTTCATTACACCTGCTCCAGATTTGCCTTCCACACCAGTTCACTTCCAAATCATTTTGTGTATTTGCGTGGAAAAAAACCCAGATAAAATAAAAATTTAAAGACAGGTTTAACAATAAAATCCTACGTCCCCAAATTTGCAAAGAATAAAACCGAATGAGAAAAGAGAAATTGTTCTTATTTACCTACTGAGAGTCTGTTTGGCTTTTTTATAAAAGCAAATTGCCTGCAAGTTTTCAGGCTCGTGTGGAGATGAATCAGAGACGAGACTGATAAGAGGGAACACATTCCCCACATGAAACAGGGAAGCTTTTAGTGCCCTCCAAGCACCATGAGGTTTGTTCCACATGACACAGCTGCCTCCTCAGACCTTTTCCACTGCTCAAACCAAGGCTTCAGGCTGCCTTTTCAAGCCCTACTGCAGAACACTGATTTCCTTCTCAAAACCCTGCAATCCCTTTTGTAACTTCAGCATAAAGTTCCATAGGCAGCAGGCAGAAGCAGAAGGATCAGGACAGAGGTACCAACTTTAAGATGATTTGTCACCCTGAATTTCACCCTTCTGATGTTTTAGTTTCTGTGATAAAGTTTTCTCACTAGGTTCTTTCTGTAAACACGCAGATGTTTTGCTAACTGTCTTTTGTTTTCATTCCTTCTCCTGGGAGGAGAGAGGTTTGATGGACTTTTCTACTGACCAGAGTGGTTGGAGAGGTGGTGACTCCTCTCTCCAATCCCTGGCTGTTCTCAAAACTCTATATAATGTGTGAATCAAAAATAAAGCTTCTTCTTCTTCGCCTTCCTCTGGCTGGTGTCTCTGTGTCGCGCTCTCTGGTGACATCGGTTCTGAGATGGGGATGTATAAAAACCCCTCAGTTTACCCCAGGCTTTAGTGCCCTGAGCTCCTAACTGGGACCGGAGCTGGGCTGGTTTGGTCAGCCCCAGCTCTGTCCTGGCTGCTGGGTGTCACACAGAGCCTGGACATCATTGTGCACCTGCTGACAGCTGTGAATTGTGACGAGCCCAGACTCCCAGAAATGCCATCAAAGCCCAGGTGGGGTGGAACAAGGACCCAGTGCTCCATGAGAACAAAAGATGTGAGAACAGGGATAACGAGCACCTCCACAGCATTAAAAACCCTCATCAGCAGTGCCTGTGGAAAAAAATGCTCCAGAATGGCAGCTGCTGCCTTCCAGAACATTTGATAGGCTCATTTCTCAGTTACTCCTATTGAAATAGGCATTGCTAATATTTAATTTGCAAAACCACACATTTTAGTGGTTTGTGAGTGTCTGAAGTCCCACAGGTGTAGCAGCAGTAGCCAAGAACAGAATCCAGGTATTGGGATGGTTTTCCTGTTCAGAACTCCTTTTGTGATGGAATGAAGCAGGGAGGGAACAGAGCTGGGCTGCCTCAGGGGCTCTCCTGGAAAAGCCTCAGAGCTGCTCCCTCTGCAGTGCAGGAGCCCCTTTCACTGGCAGTCCTGAGCTCTGGAACTCTGGGCACTGGAATCCCTTCCACAGTTCAGACCTGTTGGGAGCAGCCCTGACAAGGCCCAGGTTTGGACCTTCTTATCTCTTTAACAGAAATCCTCTGAACTAGGTTCAGTTTGGAGTAGAGCTGAGGTGTCTCATATGCAGCTAAAAGGAAATATTTGGAAATAAAAATTACAGCAGCAACTTACTGCAGGTCCAATAATGCCCAGATGGACACTGGGATCCTTTCTGTGCCAGTCTGAAACAGGAGAGAAACAACTGTTTTATTAATAAAAATTATTAATTTTTTAAATCAGTATAAATAGCTCCATGATTAAAGAAGAATTAGACAAATATTGTATTGCTACTTAAAAGACTGAATGTGCACCAGATTCCATGCTCAGCCCCCACGTTACTCCTCAGAATTCAAATATTAGCAAATCTGAAAGTTAGTATTTAGCCTTTCTGCTTCATGCAATCTCTTCTGACTCAAGGGTTATTTAACTAAGCTCAGATATTAATTTTGAATCACTCAAGAGAACAATGCTCTGTATAATGCAGTGACTCTGGCCACTGAGCCAAAATTACTTGAATATTTCCCTGTGTAAAGGAGCATGTGGAAGTAACTGCACCCATTACAATCATTACTCAGGAATATGCACAAGAGACATCTGCTGCTCTTGGAGTCCCAGAATTTAACAAAGCAGTTCACTGCAAACTGCATTTGTTACTCAGGGTTTAAAGGGTTAGAAAAGTCACTCCAGTAGTGCAGCAATTCCATCATTTGGATTTCCAGCTGCATTTCCAGCTCAGGATGCTTGAACCTTTTACAGATACAAACAGAGCCTGACAAAATATTCCCTCTTGTGACTAGGAGGAAACTCCAGCCTAGTCTGAGAGCTGAGCCAGAACAATGGGTGGTAAAATTTGTTTGCAGCTTCAATGGCATTAATTAGCATACATGCAAATCAATGTAACAGCCACGGGACAGCAAGATAAAAAAAGTTATTTTGAAGTAGGTGATCTTTTCTTTTGTCTTCCATCAATATTGCATGTAACAGCAAAACAGTTTTCTCAGCAAGCAGAACCATCAAACACTGCTTTGATTTGAATGCTGTGTCACTCCCAGCAGGATGGGAAAGAGTGGCACAGAAATAAGTGTTGAACAGATCAATGGTTACATAAGCATTTCTTTTTTCAAATGTAAATATGTTATGATGTTTCCTGCAATGAATAAAACAGCTCCTGCCAAACTTATAAACATTAAAAGAATGCACAAAACAAGAATATTAAAATAACCAGCACCTACCTGAGAAAGCTTCTACTAAATACAGAGGGTCTTTGACTCTGCGGAGCCCACACACCAAAAGAAAGAGATTTACACTGTCTGTGTCTGTAGGAATGCCTGGAACAAACAATTGTAAAAACCATTCAGTGATGCAGATAAAAAAGGTGAGCACTCCAAATTGTTCCATGAATGAGCACACACGATGGTAAAAGCAGTAAAGAGTGGATTGTGGAAAATTGTCCTTATTCCCCCTGTTTCCTGCTCTTCTCAGGTTGAGGATTTACACCATTTTATAGGGCAGGCAGTGGAGGAGCAGGGCTTGGGGAAAGCTCTGGTGGCTGGTGGTGTTCTTGGACCCCAGCAGCAGCTGAACAACTCTGGCTGGTCAGCAATGTCCTTCATCCTAAAAAGAACAACGTGGCATCCATCCAATAACCCACCACCTATTTCCAGATATGAGATCTGTTACAAAGGGCCAGCCCAACAGGCTTTGCCTCTGCCATTCCAAGGAATGGATGGGAATCTGCTGTAGATCTCAGTAATCTCATTTTTGCAGGCATTTTTCCCCCCTCAGAGGCACAGAAACCATCCCAGCATGATTGCACTGCCACGGGGGTTTGCTCTTTCTCTGCCCACCTGAGATCCAACTTCAGCAGCCCTTGTGTCCCTTGTCACCCTCTGCCCACACCTGAAGTGCTGAAATTCCCACAGAGAAGGGTGAAATTCCCCCACAGAGCTGCCTGCAGCAGTGATTTCCCACTTGGTGCTTTCTCCAGCCCTGCTGGGGAAAACCCACCCAACAAACAGGGATTTGTCTCTGAAAGCAAGAATTCTGTCCTCCCTGAACTCTGAGATCCTCTCAAGTGCAAGGGCTGCCTTCCCACCACAGCCAGCAGCTGGGGGAAAGCTGCCCTTTGAAAAAGACCTTTTTTTCTTTTTCCTTCAGCTTAAACAAGACTTTAGCAGGTGCATTTTTGCTGTCATTCTGCCTTTTGCAGAGGAAATAAGATACCACACCTCGTGTGATTGTGAAATGGAAGCACATCAGCGTGGCACAATCGAGTGATTTTCTCTTTTAGTACATCCCCTGTGCCACTGTCTTGTTTGAATGACAGGCAAACACCCAAATAACAAAAAAATGCTTGAGTCTCTTTCTCCCCATTTCTGTCAGTGACACAAAAGCAAAGATTTCCAACAGCACGCTGCGCTTCATTATCTCTTCCCTCGTGTATCTTCCTGTTTGCTTGACAAAGAAACACAAATGGAAAGATTTGCACATAAACCCTGGCAATTAAAAAATAAAATTAAAAAAAGACCGCACGCCACGTGTTTTCCAGCCACCCTCCAAGATTCACTCTACACTAAATGCAAGTGAAGCCCTGGCACTGTAATTACACCTCTGCCAGTGTCACAAATAATTGTTTCGAGTCAGTCAGAGATGCTGCTGTAAACGAACACTGTCAGGGTTTGTCTGTGGCTGTGCTCTGGCGGCTTTATCTGCAACAAAGCCCTGCACTGTGGTCCCAGCAGGGCTGAGCCTGCTCAGCAGGATGGGCAGGGATGGTGACACGCCACTCCTGTGTCCCCCAGCAGCAGGGGACGGTGACAGTGCTCTGCAGGGAGCATGGCCTGAGTGGAGCTGCCACAGCCCTGCTCAGTGGAGGAGCAGAGCTGAGCTGTGCTGCTAAAACACCAACACTTCATGGTGCTTGCAGGGTCAGGAGGGCACCAGCTGCTGTGGCACTGAGCCTGGCACGGACTCTGTCGGCTGGGGGACGAAATGGGATCAATGCTCAGGATTCCTGCTCTGTGCTGATCCTGAGTCAGGGCACAGGACAGAGAAAGCTGAGTCAGGGCACGGCTCAGAGAAAGCTGTCCTGTGGATATGCTCAGTTCAGTCGAAGAAAGAACAGAGAGAATTGTTTGAGAAACTCAGAATTCTAGACTGTAGCCATTCTTTATAACAGCTAGCTACTGTTTGTAACAGTTTGTCCTTCAAGGAGTGATATTCCCTATTCACCAGTGAGTTGAGAGAAGTTCTTTTGTAGCTCTTTTTTCCCCAATCATAATTCACTTAGCGAAGCCTGTTATAAATGGGGCAGAGTTTTAAATAAACTCCACTTTTTTGCCCTGACACCTTCTGAGGGTTGGAGTCTTTATTTCTCACACCTGGCTCAACAGTGACACTGTCCAGCCTTGCCTTGGCCACCCAGACCTGCCCAGGTGCCTTCCAGAGGCTGACACGGAGCAGTGGCACTGGTTTAACCTTGCTGCACTGCTCCAGACCCCGGGCAGGATGAGAGGATGGAGAAACTCCAGGTGGGAAACAGGAGGGAATGTCCACACACCCTCACAGAGCTCTGCCACTGCCACCACAGACACACAGAGCCAGGGAGCCACGCGGGGAGGAAAAGCCCCCCAGGTTCACCCAGCCCAACCCAGCCAAGGCCACCACCCACCCTTGAAATCACACCACACATCCCTGAAATTACACCACACATCCTTGAAATCACACCACACATCCCTGAAATCACACCACACATCCCTGAAATCACACCACACATCCCTGAAATCACACCACTCACCCTTGGAATCACACTATACACCTTGAAATCACACCACTCATCCTTGAAATCACACCACCCACCCTTTAAATCACACCACACATCCTTGAAATCACACCACACATCCTTTAAATCCTCCAGGACCCCAAACCACCACTGCCTGGGCAGCTGTGCCACTGCTTGACACCCCTTAGGGTGAAGGAGCTTTTCCAGTCTAATCCTCCCCTGGCACAACCTGAGGCCATCTCCTCTTGCCCATCTCCTCTTGCCCTCTTGCTTGTTTCTGGAGAGAACAGGATTCTGCCACAGAATTCTGCCACTTTACACCTGGGCCGTTACAAAAACCTGCACACAAAACACGAGCACAGACAGCAAACACAAAAGCCTGAGTAATTTCTGAAGCTCCAGCAGGAACATCGTTTTTCTGAGAAAAGCAGGAATAAGTACAAGTGTTATCTAAAGAGATTTTGAAAGTGTAGATTCATTTAACTCCATCCCTCCAGGTACTATCAGGAAAAAAAAATGCAGCAGTCGTAGGTGCACAATAAAAATAAATGTATTACTGCAAATCTTTAATCTCACTGAAAGCTGCAGGCCTGGAAGTGAATGAGTAATACCAAGCATTAGCTTGCTGAGAGATAAAGAAGAAGATTTAAAAATTAATTTTCCAATCCTTGATTTCAGGTTCACTGTTGTGCTCTACAGACCTTCAGAGAACAACACCAAGTCCACGTTACTGAGGCTTATTCGTCCATTTCTGGTTTTGTTCAGAAACAAAATCTAAGCCATGATGAGATGGTGAGGGGAAATAATCTTATTTTCTTTCCTGGTCACTTTGAACCACAGCAGGTCTTTTATTCCTCTTAAAAAGATTTCACTTATCCACCTCCTGAGCACCTGCAAGCACTGACTGCTGTCTCCAAAAGGAAATCCACAGGTCTATGTCTGAGGTTTCAGTCTTTGAGACAACGATTTTATTTTCTTGGACATGAAACAGATAAATTTGTCCAACTGCAGCACGAGTCTTTGATACCCTAAATCTTTCAATTCACACCTTTTCTTAAGTTTATCCCCCTACACACTGAAGAAACACTTTCCATCAGCTCTTGCAGCCCCTTGGCACCTGGAGTTTGGGTTTGTCTCTCTCCAGCATTTATTACTGTGCCATGTCACTTCACCCAGCAGTTTGTTTCTGACAAGTTAAGGGGCAGAGCAGGCAATAACTTTATCCCAAGTGTCTGCACTGCTACTCACACCCAACAGTGAATAATTGCTGTGTTGGTGAAGACAGAGAAGTTAAATGAACCTGTAGACTTCCAGGGACAGGCTTCTAATCCAGAAAAATTAGACTGCAAAATTCTCAATCAATTCCTCCTCTCCCCTGTTTCTCATTATTTCTAGCACATCAGACAACAAAAGAGCTCTGCAGTTTCAGATCAGTTTGGCAACTCAGTTTATTGCTGCTATCATAGAATTTTTACTACACTCACCTGTGTAAGTGCACAAACTTTTACTGTTCAGTTTTTCTTACGCGGGTCTCTCTTTCCAGCCTAGCTTTAGGAAAACCTAATGCCTCTAAAACCCTGCCTGTGTCATGACAGGCTGTGTAAACTCCTCAAGCTCAGAGAACAGCTGTGCCACGAAGCAGAAATCCCATGGGACTTGAAAAATCAAACCACAAAAGCATATTGCCCGTTTTATTTGCTGTGCAATACACATGTGACCCTGTGCTCCCACACCACCATGAAAGCAGCTTTGAGCCCTGGCCAAACAGAGATTTCTCAGTTTATCAGTGCAGACTTTGTGAGTTATCTACCTCTTCCCATCACATGATGTTTGTCAGGGTCTGTATCTCAGCCCCATCCCACGGCCATCAAAGGAGCTTTTCATCCTGCAGTGATGACTCCAAGCCTGGCTGTGATCAGCAGCAGCTCTGGAGCTGTCAGAGAAGATCAGCCTCAGGTTTCTCATTTACCTAAACTGTCTTGTCATCTCCTGTCAGTCAGCTCCCAGCAAAAGGCTGAACTTGCACTGACTCCCAGCTCTATAGATAGGGCTGCTAAAATTGCTGCACCCAAACTGTGCTGCACAGAGATCCCTGCAGTGTGAGGTCACAGAAAAACAGTTCCATCATCTGGTCTGATCTCCAGGCTGCAAAACTGCCTTAAATAGGCTGAGCTCCCAACCAGGCTGGAAATGTTGTGTTCTTGAAGTGCTGAAATCTGCTCCAGGTTCAGCTTTTTGGTTTGGCTGCTGCTGCTCACAGTCTCTCATCCACAGAAGACAAACTGTGAAGTTGACTGTTAACCACGATGCAGATTAACTCTAAAAACCCCTTTTTTGTGGATTTAGCCAGGAAATGCTGACTAGCCAGCCCCTGGAGGTACTGCAGCTAGGGGACAGCAATAATCATCACCTCCACAACGCTCAACTCTGCTGCTGAGACTGTGAAAAAACACTAATTCCATGATTCTTGTACTGAGACTGTACTGCACCCATAACAACAAAAACCTTTCACAGCACTGCTTCCATTTGTGTCAGGCAATTGCTATTTACCTTAGCACCCAAACCATCAAAGGGAGTGCACAAAAAGCTGGGATTCCTTCGAGTTTGCTTTAGTACCATTCAGATTTGGGGCTGGATGTCTCCCACCATAAAATGCATTTGGTGCATTCTGTCACTCACTTAAAGCTACCATTAAATTCTTTCTGAAGCCATTACTTTGATTTAAAGAGGCTGTTTATGTATTGGTGTCATATTTAAAGTGAGCAAATATTTCCTCTGACTGAAAAAAAAACATCAGTACAAAGAACATTCCTAAGAAGTCTGTTCTGTGGAAAAAAGTCTGGAAGTATTCTGAAGAGCCTATTCCATTGGAGAGAATAACTTGGCACCCTGAACACCAAGGGTGTTTAACCTGAGATGAATTCAAACCTGCACTGCAGGGCGTGTGCTGCTCCTGTCCATTCTGTCCTGGGAATCCTGGATTTGACAAATGTCCCAGGGTTCTGCTCAAGAATCAGGCAAGGATTATCTGGAGAAATATTTTCCCCAAAAGATCAGTTAGTGCCTTCAGACACGGAATAGAACTTCATGAAAAAATCTTAAAAAAAAAAAAATATCGCAAATGCCATGAGCTGGGAGAGACTGCACAGTTTTATCTGCATTAAAGCCCAGGGTCTTTTCAAGTGCCCATTGTGCAAGCCCACACTGCCAAAATCACATCCTTCTGAGCAAAACTGCCTCCTGGTTTGAAGAGCTTTCTTCTGATTGCCTCACGTTTAGTAGAATTTTAAACACTTCGGAACTGCAAAAGCCCAGAAAAAAAGCAACTCACTGGGAGCTCTTAATTAGTCCCTGGAAAGCACAAAGGTTCAGCCAAAAACCTGACTCCACGTGCAATATTGAAAGTGGAAATTGCAGGCTGCCACCAGAGATGGACACAGGCACAAGGCAGAGAAGATAAATGAGATTAAACACTCATAAAAACAACGCTGAATAATCTGATGCCAGTTTTCAAGTTATTATTTAATAAGGCACAGATGTTAGAGTCACATTTTAGCTTGCTTTTCATGTACTTTATGAATTACTTTGCACTTTTGCATTAGTACACATTAGGCAAAAAACTGTTTCTAATATCTTGGAAATTCACTTCAGGGGGAGCTTCCCCCTCCTCAATCTGTTGACTGCTCATTTAATCACAAAATGGTTGGACAAGAGATCAAATCAACACTAAGGCTGTGCTAGCAAGTGACAAATCATTTCACTTCAGAAAATTATTAATCCTAGTGGCACTGCGCTTGTGGGCTGTGATTTACTGTGAACAAAATAACCTCACAATGCTCAATTTAAAATTGACACTGGCTTTGACTAATGGCCCCCATTTCCTGATGTGATAATGCCATTGACTGGTGAGGATTCATTTGCAGCAGAGGGAACAGCTGTACTATCAGAGATCAGGCTGATGGATGCAGAATTGAAACGTTTTTACCAGGGTAAAACACCCATAAATCATTTTTTTGGGGGGAGGATGAAGGGATTAAAGCATGGCCACGATCAGGTGACTGGAATTAGGTCACCTGCCTCACCTGCCACTGCTCTGCTGGCAGCAGGGACAGGCTCCAGCTCAGGACCAAATCATCAAACACCAGCTGAGATTTCTCCTCTTCAGCCGTTCTCCAGCCCCAGTTTGTCACCCAGCAGAGCTCAGGAATTGGTGCTGAGCTCTAAATTAAACTTTAGGTTAATTAACCACAGGCTGGGACCATTTCTGGTGCAGCCCAGCCCTGGCCAGAGCAGGAATTTGGGGGCAGCCTGGGTACTTGATGAGCCAGGCTCACCTGATTGATATTCTGCCATTTTTCATGTAATTAAGGCACTTTATTACAGAATTTGTTAAACTCTGATTCTAAGTTTCTTTCATCCTGGACATCTACTAGGAATAAACACAGTAAACAAAGGGAAAAGAAGAGTTTTACCTGCATCTTGTAGAAATCTGTACCAGTCAAATGTTTCACTGGGTGCAGTCTTAATTCCTGTGTAAAAAAAAAGAGATTCCCATGTTTAGTGTCCCCTGGATGGCTGAGCTCTGCTGCCTGAAGGCTTCTGCACCCAGAGCCCTCAACATAAAAGGGAGTAAATTAAATTCATACACATATTAAATATTAATCTGTCCTGAATATTAATGCATTTGTTTTTCCTTATGTTAAAGATTAATTATTTTAATGATTAAACTATTTTATTAATTTAGGTAATCTCCAATTTAACTAATACCTCTCAAGAGACTTAAATGTCAACTAAATATGGGCTAAACAGACTTCACAATTAGTTATTTCAACAGCACAGTCCGGAAAAGAATTTTCTTTGAAAATCATTTATTTGGGATTAAAGAAAATTACATTCTTTGAAAGTGAAATACGCCAAATGGAATGAGGTTTGGAATCCACAGAGAATTATTTTTAAATAAATAAAATTAGGAAATCACACCTCAGTACTGAGTTGTGTTCCCTGGACTGCTCACTGAGTGATTTACCTCGGGCCAGGCACTTGGCTGTCACTGGGCTGGGAATTCTACCTGGAGCATTTAAAGGAATTTGGGGTCCCAGAAAATAATAATTCACCCTCAAAACTTCCGCAGCCTTTGCAGAAATCTCAGTGCTGCCTTCAGTGCTGCCTGACCTTTCGGATTCCTGCTGGAAGGCAGCTGAGGAAACTTCTGTAAAAGCACCAAATGAGTGGAAGATTTTGGCTGAGGGGCTGAAATAATGCCTCAATTAACGGCAGTGGCAAAAATCCCAAATCCAGTGGGGCAGGTCTGACAGCCCAGCCCATTTCAGCAGAATCAGGGCACAGAGGGCAGGTACACAGACAGGCAGGACCCACACACACGAACCAAAGAAATGCAACATCTTCATCAGCATTTCAAAGCTCTCACCTTGACTTTGGACGTAGATTTTCTTCCTAGCATCTGGCTTTAAAGAGAAGGAGAAGAAAAATTACATTCAGAGTTCGACATAAAAATATCTGTTCAATCTTCAAAAAAAAAAAATTCAATTACACCCACACAATAAAGAGTAACAAAACACATGTCAGTGTGGTTTTCTTTTGACTGTGAAAAACCAAAACTAACTATTAGACACATTAAGTAAGTCCAAAAGCCAACGATGTAATTTACATTTACTATGCCCATTTGTGGTAGCAATGAATCAATTCTGCAATGAACACAATTACCAAGTTAGTACAAAACCATATTTTTTTAGTTTGCCTCTGTAGCCTTTCTTTGGATCATTACATTGTTTTCCTGGAATAAAACAAACTTCAACTGTCCAGCTGAAAATCAGCTCTAGCTCCCAAAAAGCTGCTGGTCTTGAAAGACTGGTTTTGAAAATCCAGTTTACATTTATCCATAATACAATTTATAAACATATCAGTTTCAGAAACTGCTGTCAAATCCATAGACTTGCCCAGACAGGAAAACTGGTGCCTGGTAGTTATTGTAGAACATTCACAAATAAAAACGGCAAAATAAATTACCTTAAAACAGCTGTAGTAAAAGAGGTAATTCCTACACTTCCAAAATCACTCCTCAAGGGCTGTTATTTAATTTAGGTGATTAAAGAAGCAATTTCCTGTTTCAGTATCTTTCTATAACTCCAGCTGTGGATTTGTGGAATAATTTTTATGTTTAATGAAAAGAAAATCAATTCAGAAACAAACTTCTACGCACCAGTTCTTGAACCAGTCAGCTCAGAAAATAGGAAGCCACAGAAGTGAATTTTTTTTTTTTTAATTGCAGAGATTTTGGTTTTCCCTGTTGTTCCTTTGTGGCTACCCCTCAGTCCCCTGCCCAGGCACTGCAGTTACTAAAAATGAACTGGGAAAAGAAACTGAGAGAAAAGAGGTCACTGGAAAAGTCATCTCCAAGCAGCTCCCAGGTGGGAGGAGGTGGTTTCTGAGAACCAGAGTGAACAATGTCACCAAAATCACACAAAAAAGCAGCAAATCCACGTGGGAATGAAGTGGGGGAGAAACAACTCTGTGCTCCAGGGGAAGCCTGAGGACATTCCATGGACTTTACCTTTCTTGAGCTTTTGTGTTCAAAGGATTTAAAAATAATAAAAACAGTTTAATACATTGTTACATTATTTTACTACCTAACACTGGACCTTCTCTGGCTAACATTTTGAATTACACGGGGTCTTCCAAAGATAAAAACCCCCTGCAAACAGCGAGGCAGAATTTAACTTTGCACCAAAAAAAAAGCTGAAAAAACAGAGAAACAGGAAAACAGGAGGTGGGAAAAGCAGAGGGGAGCAGCCCCCAGCCTAACCCCTAACCCTAACCCAGCCCTGCCTCCCCCTCTGCCGGCTCAGCCACCCTCAGCTCCCTGAAAACACCAAATTCCAAAAAGGGCTGGGAGCATCACAAAGAAAATAGGAATTCTGTGGGACAGGGCACAGAGATGTACTCACACTTTATAGATCAATTTTCTCTTATGTTCTTTATTTTAAATGGGCTCGAGGAGAATGGGAAATGAAATTGCATGCTAATAAAACTGGCCTAGGTAATTTTTCTGCACCGGTTTTATGCTACTGAAATAAAACGCTGACCATAAGCACAAGATCTTTTACAATATTTCAAACTCACTTGGAATACAGATTATTACAAGGGCTGGACTACACACTTCATAATTAAGGGTAATTTATCCAGTGTAATAGAAAATGATTTCTTGGAAGAGACAGCCTTTGAGTACAGTGCAACTGCTTCCATGTTTGTAATTGCAATTTGTGACTGACTCTCTCAGCTCATAAAGGCCACATTAGAGAACAAGGCAGTGTGAGTCAATATGTCAAAATCATCAATATCCCACGGGCTGGAAAGCAAATTTGGGGCATTTGCTCTCAGCTTTAGAGGCAGAGCCAGCAGAACAGGAACTCAAAGCCCCAGCATGTCAGGCACAGGTCAGCAGGTGGGATTTCAGTTTAGGGTGGGACAGGTTTGCCCCCAATTCCCTGTCTGCCACAGACCCCCAAAATCCTGAATTAGCCTCACAGGCCCCCAGGACAAAAGTGTTTAGGTAAAATCAAAGTCTGGTACTTAAAAGCATCTGAGGTGCTGATTTTGAAACAATTTCAAAGCTCAATTTAGTTTCTTCTTCTTAAACCCTGTTACTTTTGTCCTTTTCTTGCTTAATATCTCTGACAGAAGCTGTGCCCTCTCCCATTTACCCATCATGAAGTTCATTGTAGTAACTATTAAAATCAAATTGCATTTGTAAAATAAAATACCAAATCCCATGTCTGCTCACGTATCCTTTTAATGCAAATAGATTTTAAAAAGAATTAATGCTGAAAGGAGGTATTGTATACCCTACTGCTGTGTTGGGCAAGCTCCACTCTCAGTGATGATTTTTCAGGCAAGGGTGCATTAATGATTATACTGTGATGCAAATAAGAACTGAAGAGGTACCAAGCACTTTATTTCAACTTCTTGCATGAATTGCTCAGCTTCAGCTGGTGTTGTCCAAGGTGGGGTGAGTGGAGCCAGCACTCACTGCAGGAGGGAGGCCCTGCCTTGCTGCTTTTATCCCAAATGGTTCCTGCTCACCCCTTCCTGGATCTGCTGCTCAGCACAGCAAATCCAATTTACCTCTGCAGCTCACCTCAGGAAGTTCATTCTATTTCCAGAGCCGGCAAAACAAGCATTTTCAAATTATACTCTCAAATTCTTTATTGTAACTAATGCTGTCTGGAGGAATCTTGTCAACATAAAGTTTAGGAAATGATGCCAAAAGAAACAGTTTGGCATCAGGAGGGACTCAGTAACAACAATTGATTTATTTTAGGCGTTAGAGAGAAACAGTTCCCAAACTGTTCTACATCTCTTCTGGTACTAAAGAGCTTTTAATGCCAGATCTCTTTGATCTGTTGGAGCACATCAACACGAAATGCTCTCTCTGGAAGGACAAGCAGGGAACAATGAAGATTACTGCGATTCTCCAGCACTATTCAGGACACATTTTAGGAGGATGCACATCTGCTAATACTGTAAGCATTGCCACCATCACATAAACATACCCACTCTGCTGCTGCCAGCTCCTTCATCTCCACGGTGAAAGCCACTGCAAACCTGGGTAAATGGACAAAAATAGTTGGGATCATCTGCTTAAAGTGTTTAAACATAAAAAAAAAAAGTACTTCAGAAAAAAACCTTGATAAGAACTAAGATCAGAGGCTTACAAAGCTGATCCCAGATGAAGGACAGAAAGCAGGCTTTCCACTTGGGAAAAAAATCATGGTTAAACCAACAGCAGCTCCTCAGGCTTTACAAGCCAGAGCTCTTGGGAAGGTGAAGTGAGGACTTCTCAAAGGAAGAGAAACCCCAAATAATGGGGACAGCTGCCAGTTTAGCCAGACGCATGCACAGAGCTGCAGGAATTCCTGCAGCAGGAATCTGCATTTCCTGCTGCTCACAGCCAGCCCAGAGGAGAGAAGAGGAGGGAGCAGGACTGCACCTCCTTCCCCTGTGCTCTGACAGAGCCAGGGCCACAGTGCCATTCATTAGGATTCCCATAGATGCTGAATTATAACTCCCACTTTTCTTTGTTGAAACAAACCTTATTCCCCCCCATTTGTTTTGTAGGATCTGCTTTATGGCACTGCAATGAATTTCACACACACAACCTGACAGCTTTAAGGTTATTAAAGCCCTTGCAAATGCCTGTTTTGTCAAGCTGCACATGCTCCCTTCCCAGATTCTGCAATTATCCTTTCAATACATCACATTAACAAGCATAAAAAGATGTTGCTTGTAAGTCTACAAAATACTGTTCAATAGGAAAAGAAACACCCTAGAGGAGTACAAGCACCGTTTAGAGGAATTTGATTAAAAATGAAACCCTCATAAGGCTAGACAGTGTTCAATAGTTTGTTTTATGGAATGTGGTGGGATATGGTACTGGACAAGCAATCTACAATTCATGATGCTTTCTGCTTAGATCCCTGTAATCAATAAAGAAAAAAAAAATCAATGTTTCTTTTAATAACTATGCAATGAATAACACCAGTGATGCCACTGGAGGAGAGGCACATTCAGAATAACTTCTAAAAACTGAGCTGCTTTTCCTGTAGCAGAGAAAACATGGTAAACTGCATAAGGATGTCATAATACATTCTGAAATATCATAGATAATTCAAGCTATTAAGGTACACTTCAGGTTCCCAACTCGATGCCATTAAAAACCACTCAGTAAAGCAGAGTTTTTGTGTTAGCTGTATTAGTGACAGACAATATTTTAAACAGAGATGGATCAAATGGACACACAGAGATTGTTTTTATGTATTTCTCATTTGCACAGTGCTGAAATTTATCTGACACATTAAATCTGTTTTTCTTCTCCTTCAGGCCTGTTTGAAGAATACCTTCTGATTATTTGATAACAAAAGTAAACAAGTACATAAATTTTTCTCCTGAGTGGAACCTTAAGTTGCTTTCAGCTCCAAGTCCCACCGACACAAGAACATGCCCTAATGATTTTTCAATGAGTGTGATTAAGTGCTGTCTTTAAAATCTGTTTACTTACCACGTTTTACAGGGGATTACAGACAGAGCAGCACATCTCTGCCACTGTTAAGTGAGCCAATAATAGCTGGGAAATAGAGTGGTATCAGCAGGGATAGAGCAGGAGAGAGAAGCCTGGTGCAGATCCTGCCTGACTCAAAATCCATCCTGCTCTGAGCTGCTCTTTGCAACAGCAAGAACATTTCCTCCTCCACCATGGCCATGATCAAACACTGCTGGAGTCAACAAACCTTTGGATCAGTAAGGAGAAAGCTTCTTTTCTGGGGATGTTGAAACTATGAAAAATGCTCAGAAGTCTTTTTAGTTTTTAGTAATTTCGTCTGTTTATGATCAGTTCTTGACCTACATTTGATGACTACACTGGCACGTCACTGGAACTTTCCAGACTTTAAAACACCCTGAAAATACTCCCTTGCCATTTCACCTAAAAACTGAGAAAATTTGCTTAAAGACTTTTTTCAGACTCTGCTTCTTTGCTCATGGACCCAGGGAAAGATTCACATCAGGAGGAGAAAAAAATAAAATTAAAAAAAAAAATCTGCTCGCACTTGAGGGATCTGCTTTTCAACCAGGCATTCTGTCAACAAGCTGTGTGTGAGGAACAGAGGAAATACAAAACAAATAGACTGCACACAGGCTGACTTTTCTGATCAAACTGTTCCCTTTCCACCACTGAACCACAAAATAGAATGTAAAGATCACAAGGATTTCAAGAAGTGCAGCCTTTGTCTGGTGGGCTACACATCTCCCAGCAATTCCAGGTGTGTGGGGAAAACTTCCTGAGAGATCTGCCAGACAAAAATGCAATTTCCTGTCATAAATCTGTCACCCATGCTCTCACCTGGCTTCCTCCAGCACTGCTCCCATTACCTGGCGCTTCTCTTTACATTTGATGTCTTCATTTACATCCGTCCCACCAAAGATGATCCCAAAAGGAATTCTGCTCCCTGCAAAGCAAAGACTGCAATGAGAAGTTGGCCAACGTGCCCATGTAATGGCCAGGAGTGAAAAAGTACATTGATGATATTGAATCACCTATCTGAGCAAAAATCTTTCAAAAGGAAACTTGAATTTTTATTTTTTTAGCACTGCAACCCCACACACAATAAAGCTGCACTTTCACAGGACATCAAACCAAACGGGAAACAAAGTTTGTTGGTAAAGGTAGAAAATGCACTGTAGATTTCACATTTGTACTTGAAAGTTAAGTGAGCTGTAAGATCAGGATTTATTAGCATTGCTAATTTCCTCGTTGCTAAATGAGAGAGCAAGCAAAAAGAATGAAAGAATAATTACCATTCTGGCTGCTTGGAGAATTTCCTTGTTGATGTTGCTCTCTAACGTTTGCAGGTGAAGGGAATTAATGTGCACTATCAAAGCACCACTGCCTCTAATCTTCAGGAGACAGAGGGTCTGCAATACCCTATAAAACGCGTATCACCTCTTTCATAAATTAAAACAGGGAATAATTATTGTGTCATCTATTACGTGTGCTGATCGTGCAAACAGAATTTCCAGGAGGAGCCAAACAGATCAATAGTATGGCAGCAATGGTAAGATGAGTGTAATCACTAAATTTCTAAATGTTCCAGGAGCCAGGAATGTTCTCTGAATCACTTTTTTCCTCCCAGAAGTCTGCAAAACTTTTAGACTTTGACCATGATCATCTCAGCAATCTTACTATGACTGTCCTGCCTTTCAGGGATTTTTGGTTTCTTTTTCTTTCAGTTACCACAGGTACTTTTTAGAGCAGTGTAACTGATTTATTTACATTCCTGAGCTTCTGTAAATATCAGGTTTTCAGGTCACTTGGGATTGTGAAAAGCAAACAGCAACAGCATTTGGGCACTGCCATGCAGGTTAAACTCCAATAAAATTTTACTCCAATAAACAGTTAAAATTCAACTTTATCTTTTGTTCCTCAGCAAAAATCAAAAAAGAAACCCCAAAAAGATGGTGCTCAGACTTTCCATAAGCCTCTTCCAGAACAACTCAAGGTCCTGTCAAAAAACCAATCACCTCTATGTTCCAACAAGCCTTAATTCATATGTTAGCAGAGCTCATTTTACAGACTTATTTTGCATTTGTATTTTAGGTCCCTGCTGAAATCAGAGCCCCTCTGGAACAAAAGAAACCCAGGCACAGGAGACATCATAATTCAGGCTTTCTGCAAACCCCCCAGCACAAACTGGAGTATCCAAACTAACACTCACCCTGAATCTGATGGAAGGGTGCAATTACGTGCCTTTGTTCCAGTGGGCAGATTTATGGAATAAAAGGTGGTCTCAGGAAAGGATGCACACTTGCAATTTCAGTAGGTGACTGTAATTTTGAGAGCCAGTGCTCCTAGTGTATCATTAATGGCAGGCTAAAATTTAGCTCTTCGTGGCTAGAGAGAATAGAAAATTTTATTATTTCTCTGATAACATCCTGTCTCCTACAGTTTAGCTGACAGGAATGTTATTTCATGTCCAAAAACCCTGACTCATTTTGGAGCAGAAAAATCAAATTAGCCTCCCTGCTTTCTTCCATTTGAGCCCAGCTCTACTCAGCCAAGCCATTGTCCTCTGGAAGAACACATTTGCTGAAAGGATCCTAACGTTAATGTAATGCTCTTATCTTGATCTAGTTAAAGTACTTAATTAGCAAAAGCACCGTGCGGTTTAAAAGTACATTTATTTAGTTCTCTCTCTCTATCAGATCTCCCATTGAGAGAGATTTTTAGCACTTCTGAACGTTTGCTGAAGTGGATAAACAGAGTAAGGATTTTCTGTGTGGGTTTATACATTTATGGCCATTTAGAACACTCAGGATTCATTCTCCTCCCTTGCAGGATCTTCCTAAGAGTTATTTTTATTACAAAGTAGGAAGAGGATTACCTTGCAGCAGTCTGCCTCCTTTGTAGAGGTGAATGGCCAGGGCTGCATCAAACCTGTCTGTGGAGGTCAGATTTGCTATTTCAGCTGCACTTTCATACATGAAAGCATCTTTAAGAACACAGATATGACCTGCAGCGTGTAGATGGTTCCTGCATTATTGGAACAAATAGAAAAAGAACAAAGAAGTCACTGTTAATGTTGCAGGCACACCACTGTGTGAAGTAAGCTTAATCAAAATGTTTTTTCTTCAGCTTTGCTCTGACTTTCAACTTGATGCCGTTTTTGTTCAAGCCACCAGGAGCTGTTTTTGCAAGGCTGGGTTTTTTCTTGAAGATCTTTGTTACCTTCCCCACTGTGAAGCCACAGGCACAGTTCCACTGCACGGCCCAAGCCTGACCAACAAAACTCCCAAAAATCAGAGAAATGAGGAATGCCCCGGACCCTTCCTGACTCAGCTTCAACTCCTCCTTCTGAAAGCTCCTTTTGAAGGGAGAGTGTCAGACCCTGCTCTTGAAGGTTCTCAGGTTCTGGAGAAAGGACACCAAGTGAAGCAAGCACGAACATGTCCAGCTAGCCAATGCTACTCAAAACACAGAAAGTCAAAAATTGATACATCAAGAAAGGCAGAGTTTAATTGTGTCCCCCTTCTGTTTGCTTGTGGGTTTAATTGCTTCTGGTCTTAGCTCACCCACTTACAAACCAGGCAAAGTTTAATTAAGTATAAGCAAAAAATGACACAAAAGTAATTACACAAATACCTTCAGAACCTGCTTTGAAAATCTCAGTTCCAAAAAGAAAAAAAAAAACACAAATCCAACAACAAACCCCTCACAGTCAGCTTACCCCTGCATCTTCAGATACCTTAGTTCCACATATTAAAACGTGCAAAGACTGCCAGAGCCAAGGAACTGACTGATCACAGACAGCTTTACTCCTCTCCCTGACACCAGAATCAGTTATCAACGTTCCCAAGAACATCAGCCAAAAAACATACAGGAGAAAATCTGTGTTTGCATTGCCAGGACCATAAAAACACCACAAGAATGTCCTCTGCTTGTTCCACATTGTTGCAGTGGATTTATCTCTCATCATGTATTAATTGTTCTGGCATTAAAATCCTGCTAACTCATTGACTTCCAGGATAATGTCAGCTTTCATTTCCTGATTATTTCCTCGCCTCCCAGGAAATGTAATTTTCTGTCCTGCAGAAGTTAGTCACGACTGCAGGAGCTGGTGCTGAAAGTGCTGGGAGATGTCTGGAGGCCTTGGAAGGAATGAATTAGCACCACATCAGAGAGAGCTCCACTGGCACAGCATATGGTGCTGGATTTCTCCTTACCCTAAAAAGAAAGTCCTTTTAATCCCACCCTTCGAAACAAGACCAATAAATTATGATAAACACTAATAAATAATAAAACACAGCCACATTCTAAGCTCCTCATTTATTACCCTGCTGAGCAGTAATTAACACCAGTTGCCCCATGAACTGGGTCCAAGTACCTGCCTTCCTCTTCAAAGGGGTTCTCAATTTATAGCACAATAATGATGCCCAAATCTCCCAGCTGTGGAGAGAGAATCTCTCAGGCAAATACTCGTGCATGCATTCCATAATTTCACAGGTGCTCATTAAATGGTCTGAAAGGATCTTTTCCCATCAGTATTCCAATTACCATAAATCACTATCATGTACAAGCAATATGTTTGCATATCACAATTAATTTGAAAATAACTCTCTCAGGACATCAGGAATCAAGAAACTCGGCCAGGAATTCCAATCTAAAGTGTTTTTTTTTTAAAAAAATATGCTAGGGATGACTACTTCTCCTCCACACTTTCCACAGCTCCAGATCTCCCAGGGGGATGACAGCTGTTTCTGCAGTAAATAGAGAGGGACTCCCTCAAGTGATCCAAGGCTCAGAAATTGTGCATTACCTCTACTACTTCAAAATTAATTTTTTTACACATTTTTATTCTACTCAGGAGCACGTAAAAAATTTGCATACATCTTTAGAAGGAAAAATAAGCAAATATTCCCAGAATAATTCAAATTCCCAGATTTAAAGAGGCCTTGATCCCCTAAACATTCCATTGAGTTCGATATCATTAATCACAAGCTTCAAATTATGCACATATGGAAATACATGTGTGTAGAAGCTGAGCTATTGGGTAGTATTTAAGTACTGAAATTTACAGCGTTATTTTCATATTTTCTAAATGGCTTTTCATCTTTATAACCAAAAAAAGCAGACTGATTTTCACACTTATGCTGTTACCAAGGAACATGATTAGAGAGTGCTGCAAAGTTATTGCAGGGGATTTTTTTTTTGGAAGACTGATCTGTCTGTGAAGCCACAGATGTCCCTGAGTGAATCCATGACAGAGGAGACACATTATCCCCATTCTCCTCCTGGCAAATGTCTATTCACATTATTTTGCCATTTCATAAACAAATACTTGCTGAATGAGAAATCAAAATTAACCCAGCTCCTGCTGTCTGGGAATCAAAGACAACACTGAAAATGCTGAGTCTCAAGGCTACGTTTTTTCTCAATCACAGTTCTTAACACAGGAGATAAATTCCCAAGGAACTTTGTTAACAGCAAATATCGCTTGGATCTAGAATTTGCCTTACCATATTTTTCCCTTCTACTGAAACTCTCATGGAAATCAATGCCATGACTTGGAGAAAATAATATTTCTCCAATGGAGCTGAGCTGTCAGATCCCAGATTTTGAGTGTTTTTCTAGGCAGAAAGCATGAGGGAGAATTTCAGCCATTCAGTAAATGAGAAAGAGCATTTTTAGAAGTACATTATCCTGATCACTGCTTACACTGTGATATTTACACACACCTGAATATGGCACAAAGTATTTCCCAGTCCCCCTCATCTTAGCATTCAGGAAATTAATTTCTCTTTTGATTGGTACATTATTTATATTCTTTGGAAATCACAAAGCTTGTAAGTGAAACTTCTGTGTTCTCTGGCTCTCTACTGTGTGCAGAGAGATCCTGCTAAAAGGTACAACCCTTTTCTGACACATTTGCACTTGGAGACTTCCATACAAAACACATTTTTCTCTAACACATCCATGAAATACCGAGTGATGTTTTACAACGTTTAATTTTTTATTCCCTGCATAATTGATCACTACTTCTCACTTTTCCTGGCTAGCAGTCTTCCCTCCTTCAGCTTGAATCTGCAGTCCACAGGTTTTCATCTAAGGAAACAGTTCTAGAGTTCCAGTCACAGCCTGGCTGGTGGGAAGGCACAGCAGTTAAAAGTGGGCTTATTTCTAAGGAATTATGGTTGTGAAACTTGCTCTGTTTTCTGTGATGTCTTCCTTTCAGAAACATTTACATTCTAAATTTCAACTGATACTGCTTTAATAGAATTACTTGCAGACAAAGAATGTTTGATTTCCAAAAAGCTCCTGGTAGGTGGATACACTTACACTTCTTGAATGGCACAAAACAGGCTTAATCCAAAAATATTAATTATCTCTTTCCCTCAGCTGTCTGTTCTGCACAGCAGCTGTGCATTTATAACCACTGTTAAATGTATATGGCACAATTCAGAGCTTGTTACGTGAGCAGAGCCATTCCACTGCCCTTAGAAACTTGGCCAGGCCTGAACACTCACAATTCCCACTGAAGCTCATCAAATTACAGGAGTTGCAACCCTGCTTGATCTCCTGTTTTCTCTGTAAATGATCTTATTTTTTTCTAATTGTTAAACAACATGTCCTTCGTTTCGTTTCCCTCTCAAACTTCTCCTTGAAGCAACACAGACAAATTGCATTGGCATGAGTGAGCTCTGAATGAAATTCACTGTGAATCACAGAAATTAAAAATGTGAGCGAAGATGGGACCCAGCTCCTCCTGGCTCTGTGTTCTGAAGTCAGAGACTGAGCTTTGGAAGGACCCAAGCATTCTGCAAAGCTTAAACCTGTGTTAGAGTCCTTGCAGTGCAAACCATGGTGGGGAGCAGCAGTTTGTGTTTTTAATTCTCTCACAGTTGATTACCTGGAGATTTACAGGATGGCTGTCTCACCTGGCCAGTTAATGAGAGCCAAAACAATTTCTCCCTCTCCAGAAGACATTTACATATTGGCAAATTGGTTAACCTAAATCTTTCTAATTGACCTATTAATTCCAGATTTCTATTCCTCCCTACTACCAAGTAATAAAAGATTCAAGGGGCAGGGAAGAATAATTTCTTTTCTTCCTTGACACCCTCTTTGATCTCATTTCCAAGGCTGAACAATGGCAGCCTAAGCAAAGGCTTTTGCTTAGTGCTGTATTCTTTATTCATTGCTCATATTTTTTAAGGTGATTAAAGATTATGCACACCAATAGGAATAAAGCCCACAGCACATTCATTATACCACTTGTTTTAGCAAGTTGATTTTTAGCCAAATTAGATTCTGGTACCTTTGTCACCACTTACTTTAAACTCAGGAAATTAATATCTTATTTATGAAAAGATGAAGCAGTTATTGGAAGAGCTGTAGTATCATAAACAGAGTATACACTGTGATATTAAGCCATAAAATCAATCCATGCTGGCAAGTGCTCAACCAGGAGACAACATCATTGTTTCACTTATATTTAACCAAAAGTTCAAAATTAAAAAAAAAAGAACAAGTAACTTCCTAAGCACTTATGCAGATACAACTGAAGCCAAATATTAATTGCAATATGTATTTTATGTGTATTAACACACATGATACAAAGTTACCACGTGCACATAACCTCAGGTATGGCAGATTAGTGTTAAAAGTGACACAGCCAAGCCTTTGGCCACACATAGAGGCTTTGTGGGGGTTTTTAAATGGCATAAAGCCCTAAGAAAACCAGTATCAGTGTCATTAAAAGGCAGTTTGATATAATATGTGAATGTTTGTTTTTTGTGGTTTATTCAGACTTATTTTAACTAGAAACAATGCAAAACCTGCTTTCCACTAGATTGGCTCTGAACAGCTCCAGTCTGAATGTATGCCTGACTTGCCTCAAAGTGGAATTGGAAAAAGGTAAGTAAATATTTAATTTGTAAAGGTAGAGTAAATAACCTTACAGAGGAACTATGAGCAGTGAGGTCCCCAAGAATAACTACTCTTGTATTATCCAGTGAGAGCAAAGGGTAAGATACAAAAGGAAATGCAGAATGCCATAGGAACTCTGCCTAAATGTACATGCATAATGTACATTTATGTACATTAAAATATGCATATAAAAATATGCATATACATATACACATAAGAATTTACTTGTTTTGTCCCAAAATTTTAGCCACAATTATTGTTTTAAAATAGCAAAAGCTTTCTCTGGTAGTGCCTGGGTGTCTGACAGACCAGCAGATACATTCTACCAGTACCTTATACAACAGAGCAGCCCTGCAGAAGTCCGAGGCTGCACTTGGTATGACACAAGCAGTGTGAAAAACTTAATGTCTGGGGATGTTTCTATGCATAGCATTACACGAGATAATGCACAGATCAAGGTCGGGGAAAACGTGTAATAGCAGAATTTCCCAAGAGATTCATCCAAAGATAAACAACTAAACCGTGGAGGACTTTTAGATAGGATTAAACCAAATCGTTCTTTCGGGCCTCAAGAGGACAAAACCATTGGGAAATTGATTCATTTTTATAGGCACTTTTTTTTTTTTTTAATAGCTCGCATGCACAGTGAAGCCCGAGCAGCGATGCTCTCGGCCACGTCCCTCTCCCACGGCACAGAAAATGTTAAACGGGGACATTCGGAACATTTTCGCGCTTTCCCATCGCTGCGGCCCCGTGTCCATCATCATCCCCAGAGAGCCGCATGCGGAGCCCCGCAGCAAGGGCAGCACCGGGGCGGCTCCGGCACTGCCGCTGCTGCCGGGGATGGATCCGGCACAGCCGCTGCTGCTGCCGGGGATGGATCCGGCTGCTGCCGGGGATGGATCCGGCACAGCCGCTGCTGCCGG
>VWZP01010321.1:5053-40222 GCA_013396995.1 Dicaeum eximium | reverse complement strand
CCAGGAGGTTGATAAGAGGACTGGAACC
This sequence comes from Dicaeum eximium, assembly GCA_013396995.1. Lineage (NCBI taxonomy): Eukaryota > Metazoa > Chordata > Aves > Passeriformes > Dicaeidae > Dicaeum > Dicaeum eximium. The sequence goes on along the minus strand of VWZP01010321.1, from coordinate 40,194 downwards.
CCCGCTGTGAGGACAAGCTGAGCAAGTTGGGGCTGCTCAGCCTGGAGAAGAGAGGATTGCGTGCAGACCTCACAGGCACCTTCCAGAGTCTGAAGGGGCCTACAGGGAAACTGGAGAGGGATTCTCTGACAGGAACTGGAGTGACAGGGCAAAGAGGAATGGGTACACACTGAAAGAAGGGAAATTTAGATTATATATTAGGAATAAATTCTTTACTGTGAGGGTGCTGAAATACTGAAACAAGTTGCTCAGGGTAGTTGTGGATGCCCTATCCCTGGAAGTGTTTGAGTCCAGGCTGGATAAGACCTTGACCAACCTGGTCTGCTGGGTGGTGTCCCTGAACGTGGAAGGGAGGGTAAGGATTAGATAGTTTTTAAGATCCCTTCCAACTCTTAACATTCTGTGATTCAATTACTCTATGACATTATATTTATAGATGTGGCGTGTTCTTTATTCTTGATGTAGCATCTACACTGTATACGGAGGCATGTAGCTAAAAACAATCTTAGAATTGGATCTGAATGGAAAAAGGTTTCATGTCCTGAAACGGGGAAGAAGGGCAATTAAAAAATGGTCTTAAATAAAATATGGGGAAAAGTCTGGCTTTGATGAATCAATTTTTTAATCCCTTGAAGAAGACAATTAATCCCTTGAAGAAGTTCTGTTAATATTTGTTAAGTCAGAATTTAGCTTTTACAGGCATCTTTAAGTGAAACACATATGCACTCAGGCACGTTCTTTCATCACTTTTATATGTACAATCTCTTCAGTAAACAGCCAAAGAACTATTTCATCACATATCACGTATCAGTGTCCTGGCAAGCTCAAGATTTGAGCTGCACTGTGACCTGCTAAGTCACTACCCTGCTTTCTGGCAGGTAGCAACTAGCAGCTGCCATGCCAAATAAACAGCTGCTAATTGATACCGGAGAAAGTGGAAGCAGGAGGACTGAACCAAATGAACAGCTCACATCTGGAAAAGTCATGGAGGTCTCTCTCCCCAGTTCTCTCCTCTATTTAAGCAACTCAGATGCCTTACATTTGCTAATGTAAGTACGAATACTTTTTTTTCTTAGTCTGCTATTTTGGCAAGTGGAAGTGACTTACTGTATGGCTGAGTACTAGTGAAGCACTAGAAGAGGGGGAAAAGGTACAGGATGGATACAGGATGAGGAGCACCCACTGAGTGTGGATGGAATCTTCGACTACTTAAGCTTTCTGGCGTGTGTATGAAACCAGAATTTTTCAGAGGCTTCTATCTTGGCATTGCAGCCAGCTTGGTCATGCCTGTTCTTGCAGTGGTGCGCTCCACTCTGGTGGGATATGTAATGGTATGTGGTATTTGCAGCTTAAGCATTATTCAAAGATATTTTGATGATTTGCCAATGCTTCTGAGTTCCAATTCCTTCCTAGAAAAGTATGGGATTGCTGGAACTAGTTAAAGGAATATGAGAAAAAATTTCTTTGCTTTATTCTTGGAAAGAGCTGAACTATTTTGGATGAAATGCAGCCTCTTCTGTCTCATATCCCCTCAAAAATAGCAAATCTGCTTGTAGGGTATCAGCAGAAACTTTCTCTCTAAGATCTCTTATTATGGGGAGTAAATGAGTTAGAGACATGCATGTGCCTGCGGGGCTGTGATCTCCTTGTCACAGTGGAGATGTGGTGGGATGGTTCCTGTGGCTGGAGTGCTGGAATGGAAGGATACAGCTTCTTCAGGAAGGGCAGGCAGGGGAGATGAGGAGATGATGTCACCTTCTGTGTCAGTGACCAGCTGGAGAGCACAGAGCTGTGCCTGGGGGTAGCTGAGGAGCTGACAGAGAGGTGATGGGTCAGGGATAAAGGGAGGGCAGGGACAGGGCACATTATAGTGGAGGTCTGCTGCTGGCCTCCTGACCAGGAAGGCTGGGCAGATCAGACTCTCTACAGACAGATATGAGCAGCCTTGTGTTCATAAACCCTGTGTTCATGGGGTCTTCAACTTCCACAATAGCTGTTGGAGGGACAACATAGCTGGGCACAGGCAATCCAAGAGGTTTCTGGAATGTGTTGGTGGTAACTTCCTTCTCCAAGTGACAGTGGAGTCGATGAGGAGAAGTGCTGTGATGGACTGTGCTGTCAGCAACAAGCAGGGGCTGGTGGGAAGGTGAAGCTTGGGAGCAACCTCGGCTACCATGACTATGAAATGCTGGAGTTTGATTGAGATCCTTAGTTCAGCAAGGACAATAGGCTCATGATCCTGGACTTGGGAGCAGACTTTGCCCTCTTCAGGAACCTGCGTGGTAGAATACCATGGGATAAAGCTCTGGAGGGAAGAGAGGCCCAAGAGAGCTGGATGATATTCAAGGATCATCTTCCTCAAGTTTAAGATTGATGCATTCTAACAAAGAGGAAGTTGGTCAAAAACACTGGGTGGGCTGCTTGGATGAGCTCAAACACAAAAAGGAGGTCTAAACAGGGTGGAAGCAGGGACAGGTAGCCTGGGAGGAATATAAAGAGCAGCCAGGGATCAGGTTAGGAAAGCTAAAAACCCTGATAGAATTAAATCTGGCCAGGGACATCAAGTGCAATGAGAAAAGCTTCTGGTGTTGTGCTGGTACAGAATATTTACAACAACTGCTATCTTTTATTGGCATCAATAGTGTAATTCATCTTTATTTCTTTGAGAACAAGAACATACACCCTATATGAATAAGTAGTAATACATTCTCTTTATGTACTGGCTTTGTTACTTGTTGGTACACATCTTGATATTACTGTATTTTAGGAGTATGTCACTAGGCAAACTCCTCCTCATTTCTCTTTGTCTCTCATATGTACTTTTCAATTTTTTCTCCTGTTCTTTACTGCCATAGCCTCAAAGTTTATAAAATGCTTTCCAAGACAAAATAATGTTTAAGTTGATTTCTGACAGAAACTGAGCTCAAAGCATTGTTTTACCATGTTTTTCTCTTTTAGATTACTGTAAAGTTTAATTTTTTAGCAAATGCAAGAAGTTTTTGTGAAAAGAACCATAGCATAGGGCATAACCCCTACTGCCTATATCTAACTTAGATCTCTGTCCAGTGACCTGGTGCACACCTGCTTCCTGGCATTATCTGAACCTGTGGGAGGAGGAGATACTTTGTTGGGACTGAAAGCTGCTGATGTGCCTGTTTCAGGGAGATAGTACTTGCCTCCCACCTGGAGCCTTCCTGAGACATAGGTTTAATGGAGAGCTGAAATTCCAGACAAATCTGAAAATCTAATGTGAAACATGGGCCCCAAATAGCTGCAAAATAATAATGTCCACCTGTTGCTTATGAGCATAGTAACTAGGGCTACTTGTCCAGAAAATAAGAATACTGGACTCTAGGCCCTCATGTGGTGAAGGGGATCTGACACCTCTATTTTCTACAGGCAGATCTTCTACTTACTAGCCAAAGGAGTAGTGTGGGTTGCCATTCATGCTGGAGCTGGGCCACTTTACAGACAGGTTCTTACAGACAAGTTGATGAAGTGTGGGCTGGATGAGCAGTGAGGTGAATGGAAAACTGGCTGAATAAATGGACCCACAATGTGGTGATCAGTGGTGAAGTCCATCTGGAGGCCAATCTCTGGTGATGTACCCCAGTGGGCAGTACTGGATCCAGCCCTGTTCAACGTTTTCATTAATGTTCTGGATTAGAATGGTTTGGCAGAGCCTGTCTTCAGTGAGTTTGCTGATGAGACAAAACTGGAAGGGGTGGCTAATAAGCCAGAGGGTTGAGCTCTGTCTACAGCGACCTTGGCAAGCTGGAGAAATCAGCTGGCAGGAACTTCATCAAGTTCAAGAAGGAGAAGGGCCAAATTCTTCATCTGGGGAGGTGCAACCCCAGAGAGCAGTACAGGGGTCTGGCCAGGTGGAGGGCAGCTCTGCAGAAAAGGCTCTGATGGTCCCCAACACCCAGTAGAACATGAGCTAGCAATGTGCCCTTGTGACAAAGGATGCAGGTTTCCTGGGCTGTGTTAGGACTGCAACCAGCAGGTCAAGGGAGGGGATCCTGTCCCTCTGTTCAGCACTGCTGAGCCACGCTTGGAGTATTTAGTCCAGATTCCTGATAGCAAAAGGGAGGTGGAAATACCAGAGAGTTCAGGCAATAGCCACAATGATGGCTAATGTACTGGAGCATCTGCCACGTGGGAGCTGGAACTACTCAGCCTGGAGAAGGGAAAGCTCCTCCAGAGGAGATCTCATCAGTACCTGAGGGGAGGGTGCAAAGAGCCAGAATCTTCCCAGTGACAGGACCAGAGGCAGTGGGCACAAGCTGAAACACAGGAGGCTCCTTCTGAACATCAGGAAACACTTCGCTGTGAGAGTGAATCAGTGCTGGGGGCAGGTAACTCAGAGAGTTCGTGGACTCTCCATCAAGGGAGATCTTCAAAAGCTGTCTGGACGTGGTCCTGGGGAGCTGGCTCTAGGAGGCTCTGTGTAAGTAGGGAGTCTGGATCAGATGGTCTGTCGGGGTCCCTTCCAAACAAACATTCTGTGATTCTGTAGGTGCTGACAGCAGCACTCGAGGCAAGGAGAGTGTTTGATTTTTGTAATTTCTTTTCATATGGGACCCTAGATTCATCTGTCCTTTTAGAAGAAATCAGTTTACTACTTTGCTTTCCTCCTTCTTAACCTAGAGTCTGAAGTTTTTTGGCTGCACAGTTGTTCAGTAGTTCTTTTCTTCAGAAAGGAAGGCAAAAAGAGGTGTCTTCCTTTGTCTTTGCTGAGTGCACTCAGGTCTGTTACCAGGGTCACTCAACCAGGAAAAAAACAATATGAATTCACCTTCTTTTGGGTGAAAGGTGACCTGGACTTCCTGAACACTTTCTTTATTACGTGATGATGAACAAGATAGGCAGATCATTCCTTCTCCTGCAACAGCCTTCATTTTCAAAAGAATTCTCTAGATGAATCTGCTTAGAAAAGGCTAGGCAGGCTAAATGTCAAGTGAATGGAGATAGATACATTTCTTACCATGATCCTTGGAAGGTAAAACACTTACGTGGATTGGGTTGCCTTCAGCAGCGTTTTAGGTACACTTATCTTTCTCTTTGTTATGGGAAATGTATGCCACTTTTCTTAATAAGACTGCATCAAATTTCTCCATTGTTCAGGAAAGTAACACTTAGACAAAGCAATACTTCACTTGAATACAAGTGGGAAAAGCTGAATAACATTTCTAACTCTTACACAAACGCTAGCGAAGTATTAAAAGAGCATCTTCACTTTATTTTTAAAAATAAAAAACCACATTGTTTTTATTTTATGACAGCATTTTCTGCCCATACTTACTGAGAAGGAAATGTTCAGCAATTTGATTTGGATGTTTGTCCTGCTCTGCAGCTCTGTAGCAGGTATGTTTCTGGATTATTAGTGCTTGTCTTGCCATAAGAAATTTTTCCAAAAGGTAACATTCTCCAAATGAAATTTTGAAGAGTTCTGAAATATATTGCAGCTTAGTTGTAAATTTTAGCCTTACTGGTTTAATGTATTTTTGGATATTGTAAGTAGTAATGATAAATGCATGTAAATTACATGCATATGTTTTACATATAGGAATGTTTTATAAAAACAGGCTTAAAGTACAAGACTTTCTTTTCTTCATTTAGGGGTATTAAAAAAGTATCTGAGTGGAAACTTTCTCATTATTTCTGTGAAGTTGTTGAAACATCACTCTAATGTAATACCTTTTTTAATACAGTAATTAATGTGGACTGCATTTTCAAACAGCAGTGTCTGATATGAATGACTAATTGGGCATTTTATTTGAATTCTGTATGAAAAAAATTATTTACATTATCTGTAGACAACAAAACGACTTAACCATTTTCTCACTAGTATTTTAAGAGAAATATGGCAATGTGATGTCTTTGATTTTGTTTTTAGATGAAAACTTTACCAGAGATGCTGACATTTTTCCTTCATCCCCTGAAATTGAAAGAGGATCCTCCCTGGAACTATCCTGTGTTCTCAGAAAGAGCTACATGCCTCAGAGAAATGCAAGCCACATCATCTGGAAATTGAATGATGAATTGATTGCTCCAGAAAACTATAACATTGTGAATGAGACTGTATCTAATATAACCATCCATAATTTCACTTACAGCACAGCTTATGTGGAATGTGTCATGAAGGACTTGGACAAAGAACTACATTTAGTTCACACAGAAGTTAAATCTGGCTGTAAGTTGAAAGGCAGAAGAAATAATCTTAACACTTTTTAGTAACTTATTATAATAATTTTACTTTTAAAACAGCTACTTTTGGTTGTGTTATTTTAAAACACTTGTATTCAAGTATATCTATATACATCTATATACATATATGCACATATACATATATATTACACATATATATTTATACATATAGATTTTTTTTTTCTGAAATAAAGCATGAAATCATGAGCATTCCTTACTGATACAGGTCTGTCACCTCTCTGACCTTGACTTCTGCCCAGCTGAAGTTTTCTGTTGAGTTACAAAGGTAGTGGGTCTGACCCTGTAGTTATATCTTCTCTGTGGCCTAGCCAACATCCTCTCTAATCCTCTCTTCTAAAGAAATAATAATTACACTCTCTTATGCAGAATGTTAACATATGTATATGAATTCTCTAATTTATTGAACAGATTAAGTCCAGCGTATACTGACATGTGCCTGGGGGTGCCATTCCAATAAATAAGCATTAAAGCAAAACTTCTATAGAAAAAAAATCCAGGAAAAGGTCTTGCTTGTCTGCAAAGCCTAATGTGCTGTAAGCTGGTTGATAGAAGAAAGTTCTTTGGACAATTCTATTAGATTGGACAGAAAAATACTGCTTTGAAAAGAGGGCCTTTTCAAGCAGTTGACTTTGCTGGGCATAGTTCTCTTCTTTTCTACTCCAATTTCTTCTAACCAGTGAGCAAATTGAGCTGTAACAAAAAGGTAATTTAGGGTGTTACATTTTTATGGATGACTTCAGACTACAGAGATTGCAGAAGAATGTTTCCTTTGTGCTATCTTGCTTATAAGATAAAGAGAGTCCAGAATTGGTGATCTCTTTGAGGTCACACAGATATGTTTCCCAGGAACTTGTCTTCTGCACTCTTTAGGCTGTGCAGGGTTCTCAGATTTGGGTTTTCATAGGGTAACAATTAGATATTCTGGGAGAGCACCAAAAGAGATTCTGTCTGTCAGAGAATGCCTTTTTTCATTTTGGTGCTTCTTCTGTTTTTCTGTTTTTGTTTTCCCCTTACTTTCTGGACTTACCTTAAACTGCAGGTGTGTTGCAGAGGGGAGAGGGGGTATGTTTATGCTTAGATGTTCAAGACAGTGTATGCATTTGATATATGATGGTTAAAGAGTTACTGCCTTTAGGCACACTTAGTAAAGTATTTCTGAGAAATAGTTGGAGAAAAATCTCTCTGTCTCCTCTGGATAAGAAAGAGTGGTTTTGATTTTGGTTTTGTGAGGAGTTCTGAGGGCAGTGAGGGGTGATTAAATGAAGCACTATGAAGACAATGAAGTTTGCCATCATTGCTTTTTGACCAACAAAATCAAGTGTACATAATACTTATTTTTACTGGATGTTTTTTAACCTTTGTCACTGTAGTTCGTCCTGACATGCCAGAAAATATTTCCTGCATTTATTTCTATGATGTTAACCTTACCTGTACCTGGAATGCAGGAAGAGAAACAAGTTTTACAACGAACTATACTCTTTACCAAAAACTGTAAGTACTAGAGATACTGGGCCCTGGGTTGCTGGGGTGTGACAACCAGTTCTCTTCCTCTCTCATCCTGACTTCTGCTTAAAGAAAACTTGAAATCATCATGGAGATTGGAGTCTTGGCATTTCTCAGTAATTTAAATGGATTAATTCAGGGTTGGTAATTGTTGAAAATACTTGCAGTCTGATACCTTTTTAGGTATCAGATGAAGGAAATTAGCATTCTCAACCAATATTCAGTAGAGAAATATTTATATCAGAGCTGATATTCACTCGTTCCTTTGAAGTAACATTATTAATAAGATTGAAAGTTGAGTGACCATATGCACAAATAATGAATGGAGGCATTTTATGGGAGAGTTTCCCAGAAACTTTCTATGTAATGAACTAAGCTCGTTTTGGGTGCGTAAAAAAGATTGCTTCCTCATCTGCTTAACAAAAATCTCATCAAAATTCATTAAGCCACTGCTTTACTGCCATATTCTTTTTGATTCCGGACCCTTGGAGTCATAAGGTTTCAGTGAAAAAATATAGAGTTGTCCTTTTGGATTGCTTGGGAATTTCTATTTACAAATACAAATTATGTGGTCTCATGCTTTTCAGTGTAGAAGCACAGATACTTGGTTCTTTCAATTTCTGTTAGATTTTAAATGTTGGTTAGGAGCTTGCTTTTTCTTAAGTGACTGTGAAAATGGTGAAATCAGTGTAGTTCCAAGATCTCAGATAGGATTTTGAAGGTGATTGTACAGATTTGTCCCAGATGCAGTTGTCAATCTATTCTTCATAGTGCTGCTTCTAGTAGTGCTCTTTTTCTGCCTAACCAAGACTCCAGGTAATATTGTTTCATGAAGAGATTTCTAAAATGCCTAAAGTTATTCTTGAGAATGCCAATTCAGACTCTGGAGGGTACTTCTTCAGATTGTACTAGTGTATACTATCTTTTTAATTTAAATTGTAGGATAGGAAAATATTTTTAGTTTTATCTCCATTTTAGCTTTGACATTTTAGGCTTCCATCTTTTTCATGTGGAACTTTCTTACTACTTCTGGTATTTCTATATTTTTTAACTTAGCTGCGTTTATGAAGCCAGAAGTTAAAGCACATTTCAGTATTATTCCTTCCTGTATAAGCCCAGACTTCTTATTAACCATAAAGTGAATTGGATTGCAGAATTGTTTCCAACCAAATCTAAACACTACTTTTAATCCCAGTATCTCCCTAGCTGAGTTTAGCATGTGACTACAAAAGCACTGGTACAAGAGGGACAGGAAATTAGGAAAGGGTATTAATTTGCACAAACATGTCATCTAAAGATGTTCACTGGTAAAAAAGTCTAGCAACCTCAAAGATATATAAATAATAGCCTAACAATTTGTTTGAATTATTCTAAGAAAGCCCTCTAGTTCCTAACTACTTTTGTTTTTCTCTTTTTTAGGATAACTTCTCCAGATAGAGTCAGATCCTGCCAGAATACAACAGAGTCATGTTCATTTTTTTATCCTGAAAATGTTTATAGTAATGATTTTTGTTTTCAGGTGGAAGCTAAAAATGTTTTGGGTGCATCTGTAACAGAGTGTGTCCCTATACCTTTGCAAAAGATAGGTAATTAAAAAAGAATTAATAAATATTTAATTTATGATATTTCCATGTAAAATTCTTCCAACTGGTTGGTGTTACAGCAGTGATTTTCAGCAGTTTCTTGATCTTACAGTGAGGTGGTGAGAAATGACAGGGTGTTGTTTTCATGCTATGCAACATCTAACTGCAACAATATTTCTTTAGGCTAATGTCTGATATATCCATTATAAATTACTAAGTTTTTTTTGTTTTTGTTTTTTTTTAAATTATTGAGAAGTGAAGGCCAGATATTAAAACTTTTTGTCAACCTAATTGGTACTCAGACTCTACTTTAATATTTCTGAGCAGTACCAAGTATCAGTGAACACCTGGCTGTAATGAGTAGTGATATTATAATTTCTCAAGGGCCACAAGTCATATGCTCTGCTATTCCACTTTTTGGTTAGGAATGTTAAAAAAACCCACCTGCTCTGTGTGCAGTAATGATTGCACACAGGAGCAATAATAATATTTTGTCTGCCTCTTCTCCCTCTGTCCTGTGCTTCTCCTCTGTTCATTTTGGTGGTGTAGTTAATCAGTAACCCTTAAAAGTGACCACTTTTTGCTGCAGCACTCGTCATCAGTCATATCCTTTGCTCCTGTGCTCAGACCTACCGTGACTCCTCATTACTCTCCACATTCTCTGTGCCAGACATGTCTTTTCTCATTGCTAGTCCATTCTTTTCCCATCATCTCCTTTATGCTTCTCTTCCCCTTAGATCCTTTTCAGCTGAATTCTTTCCTCATCTGCAGTTCAGACTTGTCTTTGGCACCCCAGGTCTGCTTCATTTGATTTCCCTGCTGTTGTCTCTGGGTATTATTTTTCAGTGATGATATAAATGAAAGACATCTGCACATCTATTAGAGAGCAGGTTTGTGAGTAGAATCACAGAATCATAGAAAGGCTTGGGTGGGCAGGGACACCTTTCACTAGGCCAGGTTGTTCAAAATCCCATGTAATTAAATCAGTGATGTGTGCAATTTCTCTTACAGAAAACTTCCCATGTGTAGAATTATGTCTATAACATAAACCATCACATGAATACTCTGATAGGATGTGTGTTATTGGGATAAGGATTTAACTTTTTGGAACACACAGAGACAGTGAAATTATGAACTTTTAGAGAAGCATTTTCCTCTCTTAATATTTTTTGTTTCTTCATTCTAGAGAAATTTGCCCCTCCTGAAATACTTTCAGTTAAAAAAATCCCTGGTATAAAGCAGTTACTTACAGTAACCTGGAAAATGCCAGAGAAGATTATCCCTTTAAAACATATAATTTGCCAGGTTCAATACAGAAACTTGTATTCAAACTCTACCGTAAGTTACATAATTTTTCTTTTGCATGGCAGTTTCTTTGTGACTAACTTATTATTATTATAATTTAATTAGAAAAAAGGCAACAAGTTGTTTGAAATAATGATAATAACGTTGTTATTTTAATGGAATGTTATCAGGGGTGCATGGTCTTAAGAACACAGTTTAGTTTTCTAGGGTTAATTGTCCTTTTTTTTTGGTTATTATCTGTTTTGGTACATATTGTGCTTTTTCATATTGTTCTGTGGAAGGATGAGGGGTGACCCTAGCCCAAGAGATTACACATGCATTCAGTAACAATATTTTATTTTTCCCTTGCATTCTGGTGCTGAAAAGAGCACTGACTCAGAACCACAGTATTTGAATCTGTTAAGATGGAATTATGTTAAATTTATTTAAAAGTAAATGAAAATACAAATTTTGCAAGATGGAAAATAAGGGAAGTTCTTTTCTTAGTTTGTCTTTCTGACACTTAAATGGAATTTAACAAACATTTTCAACATTTGGAAAGGACCTCACAGTCCTTGGAGGGCTGCAGCTTTATTGTGTATTGTGTCTAGTTTTCAGCAGCTGCATAAGAAATAATCTGTCTGATTTTTTTTGCTATCAAAGTATAGTCTATGTCCATTTGCTTCCTCAGCTCACACCTGCATTTTCATACAGATATTTCAGAAGAAACAGTAACTATCCATGACTAGTAAAGACATAGGAGCTTCTTCTCTGTCAGCCCATACATATAAAAAAAACACCCCAAAATCAACCCCCCTAAAAACCTAACTAAAAAATGTTTGCGCAAATGACAAATATCTATTTGGCTTTTAAAGTCATCTGACCAAACCAGTCTAAATAGTTTGGTATGAACTGTTTCTACTGACTGAAGAACATGTGACCTGTTTTTGTACTTGCATATACTAAATTTCTAAGTTTCTAAGCATAGTGCAGCATGGGTACCAGCCTTTTGTCAAGTAACTGAAACCTGGTGTGAGGTGTCTCCAGTTTTACGTCAGATTCTGCTGGAGGCTGATAATATTGAGCTGTTTTTATTTTAGATTTGGTGCAGAGTCTGTCACTTATAGTGGTTTGGAGACCCCTGAATTCATTCTCATAGAAGCAGGTATTTTTTGACAGTGAGTTTCTTGAGATCAATCTTCAGTTACATTAGGCACTGCACTTCCCATTATGGTGTTCATATGAGTGGCTGTCTGCATTTGTTGTGGTTTTTTATAGATTGTTATAGTACAGTCTGCACTGTTATAGACTGATACACTTTCCATTGGAAGGTTCAACTGATGGAAGGCAAGAATTTCTTCACTGTGTTTTAGCCCTGTTGTTTTGAGTGCTGAAGTGAGTGAGGTTCCTCTTAAGACAAAGAAATTACTTGCATTGTCATTACTTTTCTGAAAAGATACCACATAATTTATTTCTCATACTCGCATCTTGCTTCACCACTAACAGGCTTCATCTTATTTTTTACCTCTCGGTACCAGAAGTTTTTGTCTTTTCATTTGCCTTTTCATTTTAATCCTATGCTGATAATGTCTGGGACAGCCCACAGCCACACTGTTGTATGGCTGACAGCCAGGTCTTGTAACTCAGGAAAGATAGACAAGACACGAAACGAGTACCCAGCTGACTCACAAACTGTGGGAGAATCACTGCTCCCACCAGGATGCTGTTGTGGGACATTATTGTAGTAATGGCTTTAGCAATAACCGTCTGCTTCCCATCCGTGGGAACTGCATTCCTCCAGCAGCTTCTGTGCACAGCTGCTCTGGAATGACATGTGAGCTGCACACTCTTCAAGCCACAGGTCAGTTGCTAGAGACCTAGTTTGGGATCAAGTTTTTCAGACCCTGGAGTTTTACAGGAAGAACAAAGGTGCTACACAGAAAAATGAAGTATAAAACAAGCAATTGTGAGTTTCAGAGGAGTGAGGTGGGATACACAAAAACTGCATCTTTTGTGGTTTTTTAAAGAAAATAAGTAATACATCTGCATGCAGTTTTATATAAAATCATTTTTGTTCATGTGCCTATTTCCAGGAATTTGTCAATGTCTCACTGAATTCTAAGAAGAATATAGGATCATGTAATCTCACAGGTCTGTGGGACTCCACAGACTATTCTGTTGCCGTTCGGTGTGTCAACAGTGAGTCAGTATTTTGGAGTGGATGGAGTGGAGAGAAAAATGAAAGTACAGAAGAAATAGGTAAGCTGCCTACCTGCAAAAGTTTTCTCCTGTTGTACTTTGAGGCATTAGGATTTAGTAGGGAAAAACTGTGTTTCAGTGTATTGTCCTCTATTGAATTTAGAATGCGGTTGCTTAAACAGAACATGTGTATTTTATTTAAAGATAGAAAACTGAAAGGCAACAGCAAGTATTGGAGGAGATTTGAAAAGTGTTTCAAACAACATAGGACTAAGGAAGAAAAAGATGAGTAGACAGTGAAGAGAGGCAAAATGAGGAGTGTAGTTGAAGATTTAACCATGCAAAGTAAGATAGTAGCAGAAAAGTAGTGCAGCAAGTATGCTCAATGAAATAAATTATAAGTAGAGAAATCAAAATGCCAAAACAAGACTAGAATATAAAACAAGACTAGAAAATCTCTTCTAGGAGACTTGAGAGCTTAACAAGCAGCAGGAAACTTATGGAAAGAAAGAAAGACCTAATTAGGGGGAGAAAGGCATAGCACTACAGAAGAGAAAACTTACTTTTAATTTCTCTTAGACTCTGTTTGAAACTTTTAAATTTTTTTGACCATATTAGAGAAACCTTTTGATTGTTTTCACCATATTAAAGTATCTTTTTAATACAGCAACAAACTGCACGTTGGTGGTTTTTTTTGTTTATTTTTTTGTCTTTAAATAGCTCCTTCAGGAAAAGTGGATTTGTGGAGAGTAATTGAGTCTTCACACTCATCTAGAAAGAGATATGTACATCTTATGTGGAAGGTATATACATCTTTTGTGAACTGATAATCATATTGGTATCCCGTAGCTGACGTTGTATTTAAGTGTTTTAGTGTTGTAGGACATATAACTGCCAGAGACATTTGCTGTTATCGGAAAAAAAATGCTCACTGAACTGAATTAGAATTGAAAAGTCTTTTGTTTACTAAATTGTAGATGAATGGAGTTTTGTAATTTGTGTAGAAAGGAGCATTTAATTGTGTTTAGATCACTGGAAAATCTCATTGAAAGTCCTTAAACTGCATTTAAATAATTCAGTTTACAAAAGCTGTGTTTAAATTCACTTTAATATTCTAGTAAAATGTTCAAAGGCTCTTTGCATTTCAAATCTCAGCATTTGACTTTTGGAATCCACCAAGGAAATTGTCATGGCTGTCTGTCCTGAAGATGGGCCTGGAGAAAATACCTTGCTTTTCTAAATGCAGTATAATAGTTTTGTAATTTGATCTTTAATACAGCATATATTTTTGCTTGTGCAAATAACACTGCAAAGCACTTACTACTGTATATTTTTTTAACAGCCATTAAAAAGCTTTCCGCCTTCTGGGAGAATTCTAGGTTACAAAATACAGTATTTTCCAGAAAACAAGGCTGCACATAAAAGGACAAACAACTCTACTGAAAAGAAAATCACCTTACTTTTAAATGAAGAGGCACATATATTATCTGTCACTGCCTATAACTCTGCTGGAGAGTCTCCTGAAGCTATTTTGAGGATTCCATCCCCTGATGAAAAATGTAAGATTTCTTATTGTCATATTCTTCTCATTAAGGAAAAAGTGATTTTCATTACATCTGTTTAAGTTCTGACATAATGGAAGCAAAATTGTGCTAAGGACTTCTGTCATATATGTATCTATGTATATCTTGTCATATTTTGCTGTCATGTATCATATTTCTGTTATAGACAATTATTGTTGGGGATTTTGTTTTGAGATACAATTGTTAAGATATGAATACTTTGTGATGTCTTATTGAATTTCTATTGCATAACTTTCCGAGGGTTTTTTTGTTTGGTTTAGGTTTTTTCCTAACCTTGCACCTCCAAAGTGCATTTATGGAATGCTACCCAATTCTTTTGCATCCCTTTGTTAGCTCATAAGATTGGTTACCACAGGGCACTATTGCAGTGTATTCAACAACATAATTCAAAGATATGATAAATAGAAGTCTCTAAGTTGTGTTCGTGCAAGCAATGGGAGAAGCCTTGTATTTATTCTCATTTCATATGCATTCCCAGAGTACCCATCCACCCACTGCCAGGGTTAGGAAGCTGGTCTGCTCTAGCACAAGAGTTGCTCTTTAGCTCTTTTGTTTAATTCTGATACTACTTTGAGCCTTGTGTTGCAACATCCTACTGCCAGCCATGATCTGACAGAGGTTGTATTTGACACGCTTGAATCACTTCTAACAACAGCTGCTCATGATGTAAGTGTAAGTGTCCCCCTGGAATGCTCAATCAAATTCCATTTATAATCAGAAAGCTGGATATGTAGATTTAATCTAATTTTGTCCTAGAGGTTACTGACTACCTCCCTATCCACATTTGCATCCCACCACAAAGGTTTTTCTGATTATTCCATGCTGTGATGTGCTTTCCCCCCACCAGATACATCTCTTTTTTTCTCTGCTTCTTCAGGTCTTTTTTGCCTCTGGTTTGCCAAGTTGGGTTTTTACTCAGACTTTCATTACCTCTATTCTGCATGCTGATGGTTCACGTTTGCTTCAGTGTCATTCTTGACCCTGATGACTTGCTTTCCTGTTCTATTGCCTTTGTCATCTCAGTCAAAATTGCTTATGAGCTACCTGAAAAATCGGTAGTAATTTGGTTTATAAAGTTTTACACACTGCAAAATTTGGATTCTGAAAGAGAGACTGGTTCTTGAGTTCTGTATGTGTTTTTCAAGCTTTTATGAAGACAGAATTACTGATATTTTCTGTTAAATTTTTAGCCCTTCAGATGATTGAAAAAGTGACGACCAATACAACAAATGAAGAAGTGGTGGTGCAATGGATAACCTCTGAACCAGAAACAACCAAATATGTGGTTGAGTGGTATGAGGAATTGGAGATGGACCCTTTTGGTAGATCATGGCAATATGTATTAAATTCTACAAAATGGAAAAATAACAAAAGTATGTTTACCAGTTACAGCTGTAACAATGTACAAATGTACATATATTTATAGGTAGATTGGAAAGAGTAAACAAGGATGAACTCATTCAGCCTTCCTCAGACTGCTTTTAAACATAATAGTATTATTCCTTGCTTTATTGAAATCTCTGCTGATAATGTGATAGCATTTAGTCTTACAAATTTTCATGCAGCATACAAGGTCATATTTGCTCCCATATAAGATTAGGCTACAGAATTTGTGTTAAAGCAGTTCTGTGGCTTGATCTTACACCAGTAGGGAGGCCTGTGACTGATGTCACTGATGTGACTCTTCTATCAGAGAAATCTAGAACTAAAAACCAAACTGAATATGGGAAAAGCTCATGCTCCTTCATGTGTTTTAGAGAGAGAACATCATAGTCCTCCATAGGCTGCAGGGGGATGGCCTGCTTCACCATGACCTTCACTGCAGGTTGCAAAGGAATCTTTACATTCCCTGTTCCAGTACAGTTCCCACCTACGGGAGACGGTCTTTATTGAACTTCTCCGACACGGGTCCTTCCCACTGGCTGCAGTTACTCGCAAATGCTCCAGCGTGGCTCCCCTGTGAGGTCACATTCTCCTTCAGAAACCCACCTGCTCCAGTGTGGAGTCCTCCCCAGGGTGCAGGTGGATGCTATGTTGTGGACTCAATCCCACATCGCACCCCTTCCACTCGAGTCCACGCTGGGCTTCCAGCCTGTCCAGGACATCACCAGAAACAGCCCCACTGCCCTGGCCAGCCCAGGCACATCCCCCATGGCTGTTACCAAAATGGCCTTAGGCACAGACCAGTATGGTGTTAAACAGTGCAGCACTACAGCAAGCAACAAAAGCAGAAAGCAGCCACTAACTAGAACTAGGCTCTAATAGCCAGCCAGGCAAGTGAGCCCCGTGGCAAGCACAGGAGGCTGCTTATCACTGCTGAACAGCACTAACAGCTGTGAGTTCAGTCTAGTACATACCAATCAAATCTGCCATTATCTCAGTGGTTTGACTTCTGCCTGGCTCCCCAGAAAGGACTGCTGTGGTTTAACCCCAGCAGGCAGCCAAGCCCGGGGAGCTGCTTGCTCACTGCCCTGCCAGTGAAATCAGGGAGAGAATCAGCAGGAGCACTCGTGGCTTGAGATGAAGACAGTTTAATAGGGAAAAAAGAAGCCCTGAACACAAGCAAAGCAAAACAAGGAATGAATTCACTGCTTCCCATGGGCAGGTTCAGCCATCTCCAGGAGAGCAGGGCCTCATCACACATAATGGTGACTTGGGAAGACAAATTCCTCATCCAAATGTGCCCCACTTCTTCCTTCTTCTCCCACTTTATATACTGAGCATGATGTCACATGATCTAGGAAGCCCTTTAAACTGGTTTCATCTCAGGGGATGTAAAGCTCTCAGAGCTGATGGGAGTTGTTGTAAGTAGTGGGTGCACCCGGTTGATTACTTGGCTCCTGGATGGTTGAGAGTCCAAAACTTCATTTCCAGAATCTGGAACTACATCTTGAAACATAAAATTCTACTGGAGCGATCTCACTTGGGACAATGGTACCCTGGAGTCAGGCTGGTTAGGAGATCTGCAATTGGCATGACTGGAACATCAGAGTAGAAATAATAGGATAATAGAATATTCTGTGTTTTAAGTGCCCCGGAATAATCACTGTGGTCCGACTTCTGGCCTTTCACAGGATACCCCAAAAATCACACTATGTGTCTGAGAGCTTTGTCCAAATCCCTCTTGAACTTTGCCAGGCTTGGTGCTGTGACCACTTTCCTGGGGAGCCTGTTCCAGTGCCCTAACACCCTCTGGGTGAAGACCCTTTTCCTAATATCCAGCCTAAGCCTCCCTGACACAGTTAGTTGCCATTCCCTCAGGTCCTGAGTGTTAAGAGTGGGGGACCCCACTTCTTTTTAATCTGATGTATGAGACAAAGTTGTCTCCTACAGAGCAGTAAACATAAAGATATGTGAAATTAAAAATACTGCCTTCAAATGTAATTTTATACTGGTTATTTGAAAATAGAGACTTCCTTTAAACCACAGAGAGTTTTGAGATTAGTAAGTGGATTCATATAGAGAAGTTGTATGATGCTAAAGTATAATTACTCATTCAAACTATTTATAGTGAAAAATGAGTCAGAAACCATGTGCTCTTACAAATACTACTATGAAAAAATGTGTTAAAGCCAGTAATGAGCATTCAAATCAATAATTGCATAACTGTGCTTGCTAGAGAAAGAAAATAATCAGTAACACTGTATTTAGGATTCCCTTGTGATTTAGTCTATTTTCATTGTATTAACATCACATAGAGATTGTATGTAAATATTCTCTTCTTTCCTTTATAGAAAACTTCAAACCATTTATATGCTATAACATCTTGGTGTATCCTCTTTATGGAAGTAATGTAGCAGCTCCATCTTACACACAAATCTATGCTCAAGAAAAAAGTAGGTATTTTAAAGCAGTCACGTTATGAAATGTGTGTTGTAGTCTGTTTCTCAGGATGTATTCTCTTTGAGTGATTTGGTACTATCATTATTTGAAAAAGAGATGAGGTTGTGGAAAAACCCCCTGATTTCTGTTCTGTTCAGTGACAAAATTGGTCTATAAGAAAGCATTAATCTTGTGATACAGGTGCATTGCTGCTTGCACCCACTAATTTTTTGTGAAGTTTACATATTGTATACAAAGCACTTGGAAAGAGTATAGCTATGAACATGAAAGACTTTTTAAAACTAGATATGTCCTCAATATTACAGCTCATTTAGATATATAATTATACTTGATTCTAATGCTTGATTACATTTGTCAGTCTTAATATATGATGTTTGTAATTGGATAGAGACTGTGGGTGAAGTAGTGTTTTGCAGGGGAAGAGCTAAAGAGTTGTAATTTGTAGAAGCTTATGGTGAATTCAGTGATTTATACAACCAGCTATAAGGATGTAGTTTACCAGTAATTTTAAGATTCCATGTGAAAATGTTGATTGGTGTGTGGGTGCATAAATAGGTCTATGCAAATGTGCATGCACACATAGTACAATGCACCACTAAAGAGCATTAATTACTGGGGGGAGGCAATGGAGTATTTTATGTTTGAGTAATAATTACTAGCACAGTCAGAACTGTGTTTGAGTGCTTTCCTGTTTATAGGTAGATGTGACAACACTCAAGGTTGTTAGAGGATGGGAAGGAAGTTATTTTAAAACTGCAACACGGGGAACTCTTTCTTCAAAGTTATGAGCAATGAGTGTGAGGTGGTTTTGTGTGAGCAGAAAGGCTTTGTTGAGTGTGATGGGCACTGCTGGGGGTGCAGGAGGTGCCACTTGAATCCCAGCTCAGCCAGAGACCACCTGCAAAGGCAGTGGCTCGCACCTGAGTCCCCTCCATGAGTGCACAAAGGATAATTTTCTTCTTGATATCTCCCTGATGTTGTAACAATAGAACCTTTTAATAATCTCTAAGTATTTTAGACAGTAACGCCTAGAACTATGCAAATGCCAGAATAGGTGAGGGGAAGTTTTATCAGAAGAATTCCTGCATTAAAGAGATGAGAAAAGTTAATGGCCTGTGTTAGAGCTCTAAGGTTACATATTTTTTCATACATAAGTTTCCCCTAATATTACTGGTATGTGTAAAATAACAGAGGTGGATAACACTGTGGTACATTGACTATTTTACTACTTTTGCTATTTCATGTTTCTCTGTAGAGCCATCAGAAGGACCTGTGGCTGATACAGGCATTCTGGGGAAAAATGAAGCTACAATAAAGTGGAATGAGATTTCAAAGGCTAAAAGAAATGGATTTATCACTAACTATACAATATTTTACAAACCTGAAGATGGAAAAGAATTGTGTAAGCATACATTAAACAACAATACTTTCAACAGGATTATGAAATTTCCAATCTCTCTTCCGTGTTGATGCACCTTTAAAGTCAATGGAAAAAGTCATGACAGGAGTAGAGGAGCTAAAATATACTGGAGAATCGTAGATTCTGTGTGAAGTCATAGATCATGAGGGTTCAGTGAATTTATAAATTTCATGCATGTCCTTGGAAGGATATGCCTTCAGCTTCTGGAAACGTGTGGTGGAAATTTTCTGTTATAATACCTTTACTGTCAATTCTATATAAAAAGCAAATTTGGAAATAACAGTAAAATAAGCTGCCAAGGAATAGTTTCTTTTGACATAGTTTTAGATCAGTTTCTTCAGATGTGTTTGGTTTTCTGTGCTTGCCCATTGCTTTTCTGGTCTGGAGGCTGATAGCATGAATTTGAGCATACTCCTAATATCTACCTCAGGAATAGTGTCTGTACAATCTTGCAGTGTAATGGTATCTGTTCAAAACTTTAGTTTAAATCTCAGCAGAAGCTTTCATGAAAAGTGTTTGGGTGACCTAAACTTTTCTTCTTGTACAGTTTATGAAGAAAGCTGTTGGATCATTAAGTGCTTCAGAATTGGATTTTTTCCTCCCTTTTTTGGACATCATTGTTATCAGGCACCTAACACAATCTCTTTTGCAAAGTTTCCAGACTTACAAATCTTGTGATGCTGGCTTCTTATGGATATCCAGTTCAAGTACCCAGGGCAAGAGTATTCCTGGTAATTTTTTAAAGTGAAAGAGAAAGCTAATTATTTCTGTGAGACTTAGCCAGCTGCACACAGTTTTTCCTACTGTGTGGGTTTCTAAGTAATTTAATCCTGATTGCTTTGTGCAGGGTCATCCATGAGTCATGGAGCTTCATGTTACAGAGCTTTATTTCTCCATATTACTTGTAATGTACAGCAGGCTGTGTCCTTTTTAGGGCTTCAGATTGCTTTCTTTAGAAAATTAGAGGTAAATACCACTGCAAGGGAGTTAAATTTAAACAGCAAAACGTGCTGTACTGATGTTTTTTTGAGGCCTCTCTGATGTCATGTGCTCTTGATAATAGTAGGACATGGGGGTGTGTGCCAAGGTGACTTCACTGGTGGCCTTTTAACACTAGTATCCCCTTTCCCACCCTTGACTTAAGAGAAACTCAAACTTGGGACATATTGCAACATAACTGTTCCCTGGATGTTTCTTGATGGAACTGAGGAAATGAGTTGCCTTTGACTTTATGCGCCAGAAAATGTTTTAGTGACTGTAATTTCTTTTGTGAAGATGCATTTGGTACTGTTAGAAGACATAGGATGAAATACATGCCCTGCTTAAAAAAAATTAAAGGTGAAGAACATTACATTCATTTCAGTACTGGAGAATGTATTGGAACACTGAGTTCTATTCATAAAAACATTTTGAAACTTGGAAAAATATTCCTTTTGATTTTGACTTTCCTTTGACTTCATTGGGGTGGTATCCCAGTGCTGATAGATGACATTCTTTTGTATGATCAGTGTCTAACTGTGTGTAGTAGAAATATAGTTGAATTTCACAAGCTACACTAATTATGTGATGTTCTTAATTTCTGAGCCAACTATTTTGAGGAAGTAAAGTTCTCAAAGCACTGTTTTCAGTGATAATCTGCAGAAGATCATAACTCACCTATCTTTAATATCAGCAAAAATATTTGGGTTTTTTTTTTTTTTTTTTAAAGGGTTTTGCCTAAAACTTTAAAGTAGTACTGATAAATACTGTTTAGTAATTTACGTTTTGTCTTTTAAAGGACTGGTAAGGTTGCTTTGTATTTCAAGTTACCTTTGAAATAATTTGTGATCTGCTATTGCAGAAGTTGCTAAATAGGTGTACAGTTCCCTGATATAGCATTACTTTTGTGTGTTTGCTGACATAAATCTTCTCCTAAAAAGATGAAACAGTGAACTCTGACGTCCTGCAATACAGACTGAAGTACTTACAGGCTAATACACAATATACTGTTCAGATCATGGCAAGCAACAAAGCAGGTGGAACCATTGGCAAGCCAAAAACCTTCAAGACTTTAAAAATAGGTAAGTAATAATCCAGGTTAGTTATTACTATTTTAAAAAGTGGGCTTGGAAGTAAGAAATACAGGACATTGTTGTCTAGACATTTGTTAACTTCTATTTGTTTTTTAAGTAGTGTTGAACAAAACAAGGAAGAATTGGCAACAGTAGTTGAATTTAACTTAATCTCACGGACTAAAAAGACCCTCATAACCAAAAGTCAACCCCAAAAATCTTTGTTTACTTGTCAGTAAAGCAGTGAAGCACTATGGTTGTTTGTGGAAGCAGCAGTGTGTATGCTATCAGCTGTGGGGTGGGATGCCTAGCAGTTCATTAAAAAGTAGACTTTTCCATCTGAGAGATTTACAATGACCACACTTTGTGTTGCACCTATTCTGGTATATAAGCTTAACTGGTAAATGAGTGCAGAGGTCGTGGCCAGTGAGTATGTAGGGAAATACCTTTTCCTATATCTTAAAATTTGTTTTGGCCAGATTTGACAAAGTAAAATGGTAGCAGATCAGAAGCTCAGACATTTCCTCATTTCAACTTCAGGAAGAATATTCTCAGTGTATTCCTAAATGCCTCTGGTACTTGGAAACTAGCTCAGAAATCTGAGCAGTGTTTCAGTCAGAGTAACTTTTTTTTTTTTTTTTTTTTTTTTTTTTTTTTTGGTGATTTAAAATCTATCTCCTGCACTGAATTTGCTGTTTATCTTTTTGTAACTGGTAGAAGTTGCACTGACTGGCAGATTTAGGTGAGTGTAAAATAACAGGTGACCAAGAGTTGGTAAAGTCTTCATCCTAGGTTGCTTTCAAAGGTTGTCATGGTATGATCCTAAGCAGCCTGATCTAGTTTTAAAGTTGCATGAAGTGATCTACAGATATCCCCTCCAATCTAAATTACTGTGTGATTCTGTTAAATAAAGGAAGTTTTAAAATGCAATAAATCTGTTCCTAAAACATCCTGGAAGGTCTCACCATGACCTGGTTCTCTGGCTCAGTGACTGTGGCTCGTTGGATTCCAAATACTTGTCTTTTGACTCATCATAGAATGGGTATCCTACAGTATTCTGAGTAATTTTGGCTAGTTTTGACAGAACCCTTTAGAATTGTGCTAATTAAGTGACTTGGGTATTAAAAATTAGCTGTCTTAAGGGAATACCTGAAGCAATAACCATGTGGACTGATTGGTGTTCTGGTTTTTATTCCTTTGTTTTTGTCTAAAGATAAAGAAGATATCTTTTTTATTGCTATCCCTGTTGAGATAAGCATGCTGTGTCTGATAGGCCTCTGGATAACGTGTGTTTTGAAAAAACATGTGTGAGTACATTTTCTACTGCCCAAAACTGAATGCAACCATTTAAAATTGACCTGTAAAATGGGAATTTTGGTTTATTTTATAAATGCCTTTGTTGTCTTCAAAACCAGTGTCTAAATAGAAAACAAGCAATTGAAGTAACAAATTAACAAGTGTTCTGTTATACTTTGATTGCAGTTTATGTGCTATAGTCCAAAAATAAGTATTAATTTTAGAAAGTTTAGTAAATTGAAACAAAATAAATGACAGAAACAAATTTACATATCACCTACATCAATTTATGTAAAATGCTACATACGTGCCATTTGCAGTTCCATGGTCATTTAAGTGAGGGAAGCAAACTTAAAGTCAGTTTCTAAAAAATTAATAATGCCAGGAAATAAAGCTTTCTAGGCACTTTTAATATGCTAGGGTGATACTAGGACATATTTCACATAGCCCCTATTGCTTATCTTACCTATAAAAGTGACTCTTATTATGAGTCCTTACCATAACAATTACTCCCTTGAGCTGCAAAGGAGTAAGGAAAAAACCCTAGAGATTACATTCTGTGAAAATATTTGGATGCTTGATCCTTGAGTATGGGTCTGTATCTGTACATGATTCATAATCCTTTCTTCTGCTGTCATGGATGTCCCCTGACAGATTTAAATTTTTTTTCCCTGAGCATGGGGATCCAGTAACATTCCAAAGATGACTGTGAGGTTTTTTGTAAGTTTATAAAATATTTTCACAAGAAAAGGGACTGGGTTGTTTGACTGATGAGAAGGTTGAAAATCTGAACTATTTTGGGGCATTCTAAACTATTGGAACCAATACTGTTGTAAAGGGAAGCATCAGGTAATAAGTACAATTGAAGCAATAATTTCCACCTCTTTTACATCTTCATCTGTGTTGAGTATACTGAATTATTACAATAGTAACAACTATTTTTTGATTCTGAAGAATACTTTGAGATGCAGTGGAATGTTTATATTCTTGTGTAGATCAAATTGCCATGTGAAAAGTCAAGCTAAGGACTGGTTTTCATTCCCTTGCCCCTCTGCCCACTCATGTCAGTGAGTGATTCAGTGAGTGAGCATCATTTATCTGCTGTTAATTTGGGAACTCAGTGTAGCTCTAATGTGGTATAGTGCTAGGGTCCCTTCTCTTGAACAAAGGTCACCTGAGGTGGATTTTCACTGAAGTAACCCCCTGAAAAATTATCACAACAGAATTTGTATGTCTTATTTTGGCATGCTCTTATTTCATATACTATTTAATTGAGTAATATAATATAATAACACATAATATATAATCTAATAAAAAAGTTTTTTCTGCAATGTCTCTGTAACACAAGAGATCTCGTTGAGATCTTTTGTAATACAAATCAGTGTATGAGAAAACAATTTTATTGGAAAGCATTGTGTTGATACAGAAAATACTTCCTTTCTGAAAGTTTGATACTTTAGCAGTATTTGGGATTTCTGGTGATTTGTTAATTTTTAATAATCTATTTCTTTCATAATTTGGCTAAAATTCCTTTCTCAATTATAGGTTTAAAAAGGTTTGCTGGCCTGATATACCAAATCCTGAAGAAAGCCTTGCAGTGGAATGGCCTCTTGCTTCATCTGTGGTAATAGTTGGAATTTTATGCATTAAAGAAGGGATCAAATAGAGAGAAAATAAATCCTTTTCTGGCAGTCATTTTATTAATCAAAATCCCTCTCTTATTGAGTTTCATTCTTCTTTTTAAGTGCTACAAAATGCTCTTTGTAGTATTCCAAAATAATGGAGAAGATGTATCTTCATAAAGTATATTAATCTAATTCTTACAGGATATTGAGAAATAATGTTTTGAAGTGACAGAGTGGTTGATGGACATGGTTCATTTAATAAAGTAAATTAAATTTGCCAGGCTATTGAGTCTATTAAATCAGGTTTCCACATCTGCATACCTCCTCTCATCTCCACAAAAAATGTCTTGCAACGTGTACTAAGATTTTGTATATAGTTGTATTAACAATTCTGTCCTTTTATTTTTTGAATATTTATTCCTTATTAAAGTTTTGATGTTTATTTGAATGGAGTGGAGTTGATCAGGTTTACACAGAAAGTGTAATTTGTGGATAATGAGATTTAAACTTTTTTCTCAAAAATGTCTGGTTAGATGAGAAAAGATGGACACAATCCAAACCTGATCCTGAGCCTTCACTGAAATTCAGTATTTCAGTAGGTACAGGAAACCTAATATGAAAGTGTTTAGCAAATGGACAGAATAACATTGACTTTTTTAGTACTCATTCACATGTAACTGCATCCCATGTGAAATGCACATGAACTCTTACAGTGCAAGTCTGAAACTGCGAGTTAAACAGAGCTCCAATAGCAATAATTTATTTCTTAAGAAATGAACGGATCCATTATCTATCCCTTTATAACTCTCCAATTTATCTCTTTGTATTGACAGAATAATTCATTTCTGAAGAGAGTGCCATCTCAGACTAAAACCGTAGACTTTGAAGCCATAAATGTTTTGGAATATTGTTTTCCTGAAGAAAGTCAGGAAGGATCACTACTAATAAATTATGAAAACCATGTTTTTGAATGTACTGATATTAATACAAAAGACATAACTAACAGAGATGAAAAGATACTGCATCATGAAGAGAATGAAGCTGCTAAAAGCTTTTCCCCATCCATGCCTTATGTAATTACTGATCAATTTACCAGAAGTCAAATGCATTCAGCTTTGATACCAGTGAAGGAAGCCCAACCTATAGAAGTGGTGGCAAATTATTTGTGTGGATCCCAGCAGAATCCAATTAAAAACGAAGAAAATGATCATGAGGAAGTTTTAAAGCTGGAAGGTTTCAGTCAAGAAGCACTTTTCAATCCGTATCTTAAAAATTCAATTAAAACAAGGGAATTTCTTGTTTCTGAGAGCTTGCCAGAACACAGTACAGATGAATGCAAAAGCCAGCCAAGTGTCTTATCTCCTTTTCAACCAAATGTTCCAGGACAATCCTACGTAACAGTGGACATGTTGAGGCTGGCCAAAGCTCAGTCGTGTGAGAAAACTCCATCGTAAAATCCTCCCGTGGGATATCCCTTGGCACTGCTGCTCACAGGCATCCGTGTGTTCTAACGTGGCTGGTCTCGGTTAGTTTGGATGGGAACACCCTCTTCCTTCAAATAGCTGTAAAATAATTTCTTTACACTGTGTAAAAAAATGTAAAAAAGCACAGAGTTCACTTCAAATGTGGATGATTGGGGTTTTTGTTTCTTTTTGGTGTGGGTTTTTGTTGTTGTTGTTGTTTGTTTGTCTGATTTTTTTACCAGGCATAATAGTAGTGAGCCAAAAGAAACTGCTTCTGTTATTTCTTCTTAGTTCTCCTGCATCAACCTGCTAAAACTGGTATTTGCTGCAGGAGCATCCAGCAGGACAAGCAGCTCATCTCTCTCCCAGCACAACCAGTTCCCAAGGCTCAGCTCTGATGAGGAAACATGAGTGGACTTGAACAGAGTCAGAATCTGTGGAATCCTTCCTTCAGTTACATGAAGCAGAACTACTTTCCTGCTCTTACTTCCCTTGATTGTTTTTCATCTGGTTTTATGTGACATGTTCCTGTTGTTTTACAAATATTTTCTAGATTTCAGTAGTTGTCTTTTTGTACCCTGACTCTTGAATTAATATTTTGGCTTATAGTTTCTTGTCTTTAATGAGAGTATATTTGCTATGTTATCTGTGTTTTGGAAAATGTGTTATTGCTTGCTATTTTGCTTCCTTTCCTTTCTCATGTTTTTACTAGTCCTCAGCATTTTATGTGTTTTTTGTTTCGCCTGTTTGTTTCCTAAAAACAAACAGGAGAAACAAAAACTTAAAAGTGCTTATTGAAGGGCAGCTTCTTATCTTCTTGTTCTGTGCTTCTAATTTGTTTCCAGTACAACTGTTTCCTAGTTGAGATTTTGATATCTTGGACTGAAAAAAAAGCAACTAAATATGTTGTACTGTGTTAGAATAAGCACTGAGTTAGGAAATTGTTTTTCAGGGAGGTAATGAAAAAACACTAAGTCTTCCCAGATATTCTCTGGTAATTGGTTTAGGATTAGGTATTTCTACATGAAAGATATAACTTACGTCATTTGTTTTATGATTTTGTTAAGTCATAGATCTAATTGTAGTTTCCATTTTGCAAACCAGCAATTAAGCAGTAAAACACTCTATCACACTAATTTTTTAACAAGAAAGAAGCCATTATTGTAAAACTCCTACTGAAATACTCTGCTAAATAACAGGTTTAAAAAGATGGAGAATCTAAGTAAATTGTATTATAAGGGGATGTTCATTATGACACATGTGGGGTATATGGTAATTTTAAGACTTTGAACTATTTTTACAGTATTTAGAGGCTTGATATCATCAGTCTTGTTTGCACAAGATTGTAGTTTGCACAACTACAGATTTCTTCCAAGAGGAGTTATGGGGATAGAAAAACGAGAGACAAATGTGAATAGGATTAGAAAGCCTTTCCTTTCTGTTCAGGAAGAGGAGTGGAAGAATGGAAAATATCTTGTAAGCATGAATGAGGAGGCTGAGCCTTCCCCTGGATGCAGTGGCCATTACTTGCATTGTTTTAGGGAAAACAGTGTAAAGTTCTGCATTTAGGATATTTTTCTGTATTTTCTATAGTCTGCTTTAACTTAGAACAATGTTCCTCTAGTTGCCAAGAAAAGATGTGAAAACAATTTCTGCAAATGTTCCTTATCCAGCAACAGAGATTTCCACCTCTTACGTTTGTTGGATCACTTTCTCAACCACAGTGCCCCAAGATGAATGCATTATATGTTTGCTCTTATAAGCCCTTGCTCACTTAGGTAAGTCATACTCTGAAATTAGGACAAAGCTTTGGTTAGGTCAGTGCTTTTTTCTTGCTTCTTCAGCTGGTTCTAGACTTCTCACTCACAGCTACATTGTTGTCTCCCCGAGCTCAGAACTCACTGATTCCACACTGATTCCACTCACAGCATTCTTTTTTCCTTAAATCTTAGTGCTTGTTTTAATATCACAATGCATAAAAATAAACACAATCAGAGATATTTTGGGCCTTTCTATGAATTGTGTTCAGCAGCAATATGAAAGCTGCATATTCTGAGCTGTGTGTTTGAGACAGGTAAAAAGTGAAAATAATGCAACCTTCAAGGGATCATTAGAAAGGGGAGGTTCTTGGTAGGTGGCTTGGCTAGGTTATCCTTGTAACAATTCTTAGGTTCTGAAGGGTAAGTATATCCTTCTTTTTTATCCCACTTTATTTCCTTTCCAATGGATACTCTGCTTTTCTCGCCTCATTTTTCTGCTTCCCTTCCCCATTATTTTCTCAGAAAAACCAAAATACTAGAAGTGGGCTCAATACAGAAAGTAAGGCTGCCTTTTGCACATGCTTTGGAATGAAATCTTCTTGTACTTGGTTTGTTTTGCATTGAGAATTGTACTCTTTCTGACCTTTTGCAATTTGTCTTTCAAACTAACACTGTGAACCATTAAAAAATTGAAACTGAGAAAATGTGTTAAAAATTGTATTGATTTATACTAAATACACCATTTAGAGATTTTAGATTTTAATTTCATATAAAATAGGTCTCACTTTGGACTTCTGTTTACAGGGTCACAAGAGAGTGGGCTTCAGTCATAGTAATTTTCTACGGCCACAATTTGAGTCAGTAACTTTCTTTAAATGTTCAACAACAGAAGTATTATTCCACTTGGGTTGTTATTCAGGCAAGAAAAATAAGTTTCCAAGTCAGTTTGTTAATGAAAGAGGTACTTCTTAGGCAGCACTAATTCCTGGGAGCAGACAGTGGTCTGAAAAAATCAAGAGGAGCTCAGCCCAGGTGCTGTTTGTCAAGGCTGAGGAATAATGAGCATTTCTCAGATTATAGTGTGGCTGGTGAGGGAAGGTGGGATGCACCACCACAATCCACCCCATGACTAAAGGGGCCATGCTTCTTCTGGTGAGAGAGAAGTGACTTCTCTGGGCATGCTGCCCCAGGCAGCACTACAGCCTTGGTTTGATCTGGTGTTTTTTGCAGTTCAGTGGTACCATATCCTTTGGCCTCACGTTGTCAGGGATTAGAAATATTACAGGAATAGATAATGAGCCAACTGAAGTTCTACCTCAAAGAAATACAAGATTTTAATTTTGAATGCTCCCTTGATGAATTACAGGAAAAAAACCCCTTTGTTATAACAGGGGTTTCATGTATTGGGTTATAAGATTTAGCTTTACTTATCTAGATGTCAAGGTACAAAATACCAAAGATTCAACAGCACAGTGTTTGGGAAGTAGTTTGTGTAGCAAGCAGCGCAATTCTAAATCTCAATGGTAACACAAAACAGTGTTTTGAATAAAAAAAAATCATGCTTCTTAAGATTGTAAGAGGTAATTTGCTAATATTTATTCTATAATTTTATCTTTTGCTAGTACCTACTCTGAAACAGTCAGACAAGATATCCTGCTAAAGGTCACTCTAAAATAACACACAGAGCTTATATTCCATAAACTATTTAAGGCTGTGTGAAAGCTTCTTGTAAACAGATGAAATGGATACTAATTTAAGATAATGTCTGAGTTGCTTTGCTCTTGTATCAATCTGCTGCAAAGACAGTGGAAGTTTTGTTCTACTGCTCTGTGGTAACATCTGGCATATTAATAACAGGAAGCAAGGCATATTCTCACTGCAGGTGAGTCTTGAGCCCATAAGAGTATGAGCTTTTTGCAAGTACCTGTAGTTGTTAATTGCAGCCTCTTCGCTCTCCTTCTCTCCATAAAAAAAATTTATACAAAGTAGAAGAAAGAAAGACACAACAGATGAAACTGACACTATTTTGCTCAGAGCCTTCTTCATAAAATCTCAGACTGCAAAACACAACATGTGCACGAGAAGGGTACGAACAATGTTTTGGAATAAATACATCTAATAAACAGTATGACTGTTCATGCAGTTCCAGTCATGCTACAAAAACAATGCCTAATGATTTTTTGTGACCTCTCTTTACAAATGTCATCCTTTGTTCACACGACATATAAATTCCTCTAGTTATGCAAGGAGGTAAGAGTAGTATATTTTCTACAGAAATACCCTAGGATCATTGTATATTTTACTTCTGTTCTGCCCTTCTTTCTTCTACTTTGCATAAATTTTTTCCTCAGTATTCAACAAAAATTATTCTAATTATTCTAGTGAACTTGGACTAATTTGCCTGCTCATTTACTGGGCTTTCTAATGATTGTTTGGTTTGCCTTTTTTCTCAAGAGTTAATAGTCATTTTACTGCTGCCTCACTATTTAATTAAGAACTACCTTCTATCTAGGTCTCCTGAACTCAAAACATGAAGAGTAACAATCAAAAAACTGGAACAGGTGTTTGACTAACACATTCTTCTGTGAATCAAGATTTTAAAATACATCAATTTTCAAGAATATCAAAACATGAATAGAAACAGATGTGCATACTTATGCTGTAGATTTATCCTATCAGTATCCTAACAGGATACTTGTAAAGTAAACAGTGTGATTATTTAGTGCTGCCCATTTGTAGCCGACTGGAGAAAAGATTAATGGCTCAAAACAACCAAAGTGCATGTTCAGAGCAGGGAACAGAGCAAGTTCTGGGTAGGTGGTGCAGCCACTGCTCCACCCCCCACCCACTGGAGCCTCTGGCCCAGCCCCAAAGTGGCTACCAAGCCACTACCTCCTAGCCCTCTGCCCCACAACTTCCTTTTCTCAAAATCTGTGCTACTTAAAATTGAAGTTTGCTAAGTGAGTGCTTTGTGAAGTGCCTTACTTTAATTGGATGTTGCTTTAAAATTTGCCAAGTACTTTATTCTCTCTAAGGTTTGCAAATAAAAGTTTGCTATTCGACCTCCTGAGAAGTTTGTTGTCTTCTCAGGGTGTTGAAATAGCACAGCCCTTTCAAACACTCCCTGAGCAAGCTTGGGGGGCAAAACACCACTCCTGTGCTCTACTTCCTTCAGCTCCTAGAAGAGACAAGTGTAGAGAATGCTCTCACCAGAGAGAAAGGGGCCCAGTTTCAAACCAGTCCTGTATCTAACTTTATCTGAGAGGTTAGTTCTCCAGGGTTCAGGCTGTCCTGAGATGCCCCAACTACAGATTAAGGATGTCCTTTCCCAGGGTCCTGAATTACGAAGGTTGTTCAAGTGAGCTTTGGGAGCATGGAGGAGGGTGGAGGGTTAGCCCACAGCTCGTTCACTGGGGATGAGACTCTGGGAGAGTTGCCCAGTGCTCAGTAACAGAACAGGACATCTGAGGCTGTAGGGGGCTTGTTTCCCAATCCAACTTGTTAAAGAAACTATGCTATAAGATGGTGGTTTATATTTTAAAATGCTGCTTTAACACTGACTAGTCTAACTGAGTAGTGAGGTCAAGACTTTTGAGTTTGAATGTCTGCTACTGGTATCTTTCTCAGCCCCTTAGGTTGCCTTGATTTCCAGGCACTGCTCAACCCCACACTGATGAGTAGCAAGTCTTCTAAGCCAGCTAGTATATTGATTCAGTTTCGGTGTACGATGGGATAGAACTGAAGTTTCTGAGTACTCATTTCTTGGAAAAGTAGCCTTATGTTTCCTGGATTTGTCATTGCTATGCTCAGAATGTAATAGTAGCCTAGCCAAGTCTAATTTCTGCAGAATTTTGACCACTACCCGACCAACTGTATGTCTAATGGAATTTAACAAAGTAAGTAACACTTTTCATAATCACAGAAATATTATGCAAGAGGATCTAGGGATGTCAGAGATAATGAGCATAAGATTATTATCACAGATAATGCTCTGGATGTCCACTTAGACCATCACTGATCTAAACCAAACACTTTACTCTGAAGTAAAAGAGCATAAAAGACTTTCTGAAACGTTACTATGGCAAATTATGTCCTAATGTAAGACATTTCTTTATTATACCAAATGAGCCCAGCACGATTCTGCAGTGAATCTTCTCATAGCCAGAGTCTGCTTAGTCTGGACACAGACTCTATGCTGTATTTCTGTTACTGTCTTAAACAATTAGCTGAGAAGGTTTGAGCTGGGAGGGGTTTTAGTTTTTGTTTCTTTTTCCTGTTTGGTTATTTCCCTTTTAGCTCCCTTTTAGTGTAGGAATTTATGCCAGGATCAGTAGTTTATGAGCTACAGATATTTTTATTTACAAAATGTGTTTCTAAATCCTCTGAACACAATAAGGTTTGAACAGTGGGGGATGGTGTCTTTGCTTTGAACATGAAGCTTTTTTCTCACTAGCATACTGCCCAGAAATGCTCATACCCAGCTATGTTCATGGCTTGCTGCCTTTGCTGCCTGCTTCTCTCTCCCGTGACCTTACACCCCCTTCAAACATGCTCCATGCATTTGCTTTCATCTCTAGCTATTTTTTTGTTTTGTTTCATAGCTTGGCTCACAAGGAGGTTTGGACTATTGTTTGTCTTTAGGGACTGCATTTCTCTTCTGCTTTTGCTTTTATTTTCTGGACGGCTTAATTGCTTTTACACTTCTGATGAAAGGCTTCTACATTTCTTGGGCCAGACAAGGTTTCCCGACATCTGATCTGCAAGGAAGGAAGAAGGGGAGTGTTGAATCATTTTGGGTGAAAAGGAACACAGGAGTCTTCTAAAGGAGTTTAGATTTTGCTATTTATCACCTTTCTTCCAGCCCACAGGGCTGTTCTCTGTTTAAGACAGACTTAGTACTGTCTTTATTAAGGGAAGGACAATCCTGAAAACAAGCTGTGCATTACACCCCTGATGTTTTACAGTAAGAGGGAGGAGGTGCTTGAGCTCAAATAGGGGTTGACCCCATCCTTTCCTCCCATCCCTTTTAACCTTCCCTGCACACATTTCCACTTTCCCAACCCCACTGTCTTGATGTAAAACTACCAAACAAATTGCTGTGAAATTACCTAAGCCTTGGGTTTATTAGCAGGTCTGCTAGTCTGTAAATATGGATCTACATTTCTGCAGGTTCCTGATCTAAGGCAGGAGCAAGGTAGCCCATTTCTCAGGGAGTGAGCTGGCAGTGCTGTGTCTAATAGGGATAGGAACACAGTTGTGCAGGGCAAATCCCTCATGTGCCCCTGCTTGTTTTGTGGTGACTTGGTTTTTTTTTTTGTTGTCATCTCCAAGATAAATTCTTGGATGCATTGTCTCCATTTTGTGATTGTTCTTCTCCCATGACTGAGGTTTAATTTTGTAAGGATTGATTTTTTACTTACTGATAGAGCTAACAAGAGTTTCTTTCTAGAGAAACTAGAGAGAAATGTTGTGCAAGGTATCTGTTTACTTGAGTTTTTGTGGCCAAGTCTGAGTTCCACTGCCTTTTAAGGAATTTCTACTCTGTCAATGTTTGTTTATTTTTGGTGTTTCTAGGCTGACATTTTTATTTAAGTTGTTCCACATGCTGCACTTTCAGAGTCTGACCTTTTTCCTGCATTACAGATAACCTAATTTTAAAGGCTGATACGAGATCTCTTATTCTTCAAGCTCACAAAATGATTCAATTTGCTTCCATTCACAGATGTGTATCCATGCATTATCTATCTAAATGGCATTAATTTATATAAATAAGTAAAATGGAGAGGCTTTCTGACACATGCAAGAATGTTAATAGTTTCACTTAAGGAAGATATCCAGCAGACAGAGGAGTAAAACCACATGCAGCAAATGGAGCATAATGGGGATGTGCTAAAAGAGCTGTGCCCTGAGCTGGCTCTGGAGACATCTGCTATTGCCCTGGGGCTGTTTGGGAAGCTCTTGTGGCTGAGAGAAGAAGGTGGGAGGGAAGGAGGGACTCTTCAGGTGTCTGGCTCAACATAGCAAGTTTTGTGTAATACATGATAAAGGACAGTCGGAGTGTGTTTTAAAGTTTATTACAGTGACTCAATTTAGGAAAGTTGCCTTAGTACAAAATAGTGCCCTTGCCTCGTCCACAGCTGAGTCCCGAGTGAAGGTGGGGAGAGGCAGCGTGCGTGGTGGGGTGGTCCCCGTGGGTCTTTGGTGCATGTGCAGCCATGCATGTTCTTTTGCTAACGATGCATCTCCTCAGAACGGGAAAAAGCCGCATCTGTTCAAGCAGGAAGAGTTGTGCTGGCAGACGTTTAGCCCAGAAATGGTCTTCAGGAGCCTCGTGTTTTTTCCCAGCGCACTCGGGTCAGTGTGATTACTTATCTGGGCAGGGCCAGGCAGTGATTCAGTCCGCAGCAGAGAACGAGAATAGGCTTCCTGTCGGCAAACCCGGCGCACCCCTCAGCACGTCCGCCAGCCCGCGGGGACCAGGAACCGGTGATTGGGGCTGTTTCACGCGGCCCGGCTATTGTGAGGCCCCATCCGTGGGGATGGCGTGCCAAGCGGGCTCCGGGATACTGACCCGATTGGCAACAGGCGGGCGCTGAGCCTGCCCGTGGCCCGGATTTATGAGTCAGGATTGCGGGCGATGGAAAACCTTCACAAGGGTCGGGGCTTTTGCTCACAAAGGGACAGGAAGAAACCAAGGGGAATCGCTAAACCGCCAGAAAAGAAATACTAAAACCGCCCAGGAGTTCGCGCCGCTGTCACAGGCAGCGTGCGCTGCCCTCTCCCGGCGCGGTCCTGCCGGGCTGGACGGGCCGTGGGGCGCTGGCCGCAGCTGCTCTGCTCGCCACGAGAGGCCAGGAGTGGGGCCGTGCCGTGCCGTGCCGTGCCCGGCCGTATCGTACCGTGCCGTGCCGTGCCCGGCCGTGCCGTGCTGTGCCGTATCGTACCGTGCCGTGCCGGGCCGGGCCGTGCCGTATCGTGCCGTGCCGCTGGGAGCAGCGCACCTGCAGCGCGCTGGGTGCCCAGGTGCTGCCCAGGCTGCCCCAACAGGACGGTGCTCCGGGCTGGTGCCAGCACGTGTCTGCCCAGCTGCATCCTCATACAGAGAGCCCCGGGCAATCACAGCCCCACGGGACATTCTCTGAGAAGCTTTATTCGGGATTCTGGTGCCCCGAACCTGCTGCATGACACTGCACTTGGGTAACAGGCTGTGCCAGCAGCATCGGAGGATGAGCTGAGAGCTGCTGGAGCTGTGTGAGTCCTGCAGAGCTGTCTTCTCACTGAAACCTGTTGCTGGCCCCTT
>VWZP01010319.1:0-11811 GCA_013396995.1 Dicaeum eximium | reverse complement strand
CCCACCCTCAGCCTCCTGCTGCCCCTCCTTGCTCGGTGCCCCGGGTGCTGCCCCTCTGAGCTGGGGACACGCTGAATGTCCCCTGTCAGGGGTGCCAGGGCGGTGCCAGCCCCTCCTGGTGCCTGCTGAGCAGCCCCTGTGTCCCCAGTGCTGGCTGTGCTGTGCCTGTCACCCTCGAGGAGCCCATTTGGGATCGGTTCTGTGCCTGTCACCCTTGTGGAGCCCGTTTGGGATCGGTTCTGTGCCTGTCACCCTTGTGGAGCCCGTTTGGGATCGGTTCTGTGCCTGTCACCCTTGAGGAGCCCATTTGGGATCGGTTCTGTGCCTGTCACCCTCGAGGAGCTCATTTGGGATCAGTTCTGTGCCTGTCACCCTTGAGGAGCCCCTTTGGGATCAGTTCTGTGCCTGTCACCCTTGAGGAGCCCATTTGGGATCAGTTCTGTGCCTGTCACCCTTGTGGAGCCCCTTTGGGATCAGTTCTGTGCCTGTCACCCTCGAGGAGCCCCTTTGGGATCAGTTCTGTGCCTGTCACCTTGAGGAGCCCATTTGGGATCAGTTCTGTGCCTGTCACCCTTGAGGAGCCCATTTGGGATCAATTCTGTGCCTGTCACCCTTGTGGAGCCCGTTTGGGATCGGTTCTGGCTCGGGGCTCTCTGAAATGTGTCCCTGGTGCTCTGTGCTGGCTGAGGGTCCTTGGAATGCCCCTGTCCCTGCTTTGCTTTGAAGGAATGGTTCAGGAAACCACCCCTCAGATTTGGGGGGTGTGGGAATTTTGGAATTCCTTTGGAATTCTGGCCACTCAGTGGGTGCTGTTTGCTTTTCCTTTCGGGTGCAATGCTCTCATGAGCTCATTAGCGTTAGCTCTAGCCACATGTTTTATGCAAATACTGGATCAATTTATGAACTGCTCCTTGTTTTCAGTTTTGGGTGGGATAGTTATAAATACCCAGACCAAAAATAGGCTTATTACCAAAGCTCTGGGCTCATTAGGCGATTCAAAGGTGCGTTGATTTTTCCTGTATTAACATACATTAACTTGTCTGGTTTCAAGGGTTCCCAGGGAATAAAGTAATGGCTGGGCTTAGACTGGGGGTCACAAGTGATGGTGGTGGTGGAAAAACCCCAATTTTTTTCTATGTTGTTAATAAGATAAGAAATTAGAGGGTAATTTGAGCATGCAATGGGTTTTTCATTTTCATTTCCTGTAGCTCTGTGCCTTCTCCTGACTCTTCAACCCCTCTCCTTTTGGGAGGCGAGGTGAGGAGAGTCCTTTCCCAAGTTGGATGTTTAAGCTTAATGAGAAAAGGGAATTCCAAATGAGAATTATCTTTGTGCTGCTCCAGGTGAAGCATTGACCCCGATGTACCTGATTTTATATTAAACCATAAAGATGGGATGAAATTCCTTTTCTGGTGTGTGTGGGGAGGAGCAGGGCTGCCAGGAGAGCAGTGGGAAGGGCAGGATGAGCCAGGGGGTTCTTGGCCTCACTTCTGGCCAGTAAAAATGATTTCTGCAGGAACAACTCAAGGATGGTTGGGATTTTACTGGCACAAGGCTGGAGCTGCCCATGGCTGCCCTGGTATGGCCGAGTGGGGAGAAGCAGAAAAAGTCAAAATACAGTGAAAAGTTAGCCTGGGTCTGTGCTCAGGGGCACAGGAGATGAACGTTTCAGCTTTTGTCACACCGTGCTGTAAATGCCTTAAAGCAAATAATCTAAAATTACCCCTTGTGGTTCTATCACAGTGCATCTTCCACAGTTCTATTTCTCCAAAGTCTCCAGTCTGATTTGCAAGGCCATCCTTCGAAACTTTCTTCTAGCTCCATCTCTCTCTCAGCAATGTCTGTCCTATCCCATGGCATTTCTCAGTCAGTATTTCTGATCTCAGAGTTTGCACACAGACCCATTCTGTGTGAGCCTTGTCAGGCTCTGAGGGTTCTCCACAAACCCATTTCCCACATGGGCCTGTGCTGGGTTCCTATTTCCAGGTTCCTCAGGAGCTGGCTCCATGGGGTTTGTGCTGTCAGCGCTGATAAACTCTCTCCTCTCAGTGTGAGAACATCTCCCAGCACAGCCTGGGCCACAAAGAGGGCTCAGGGAGCTGCTCCTGCCCCACAACCCGGCCCTGAGTGCTGGATTAAGCCATTTTGACTTCGAGATGGGGTAAGGGAGAGGCATTTTCTTCCTTTCCTTTCCTTTCCTTTCCTTTCCTTTCCTTTCCTTTCCTTTCCTTTCCTTTCCTTTCCTTTCCTTTCCTTTCCTTTCCTTTCCTTTCCTTTCCTTTCCTTTCCTTTCCTTTCCTTTCCTTTCCTTTCCTTTCCTTTCCTTTCCTTTCCTTTCCTTTCCTTTCCTTTCCTTTCCTTTCCTTTCCTTTCCTTTCCTTTCCTTTCCTTTCCTTTCCTTTCNTTTTCCCCTTTTCCCTTTTTTCCATTTTTCCCTTTTTCCCTTTTTTTTTCTTTTTTCCTTTTTTTTCCTTTTTCCCTTTTCCCCTTTTCTCCTTTTTCCCTTTTTTCCCTTTTTTCCCCTTTTTTCTTTTCCCTTTCCCTTTCCCTTTCCCTCCCAGACCTGATGATCTCCTGCTGCTCCTGATTGCAATCACTCTGCCCACAGCTCCCAAAGTGGTGGCTCCGTTCTCCTGCAGAACAGCCCAAGCTGGGAGCACACATCTTCTGCCAACTGCCCGATGAATATTAATCTGCTCATGATAAACTGGCTCATAAATAATTCCAGCTTCACAAAATGAGGGAGTTTAAGATATTGCAAAGTTAAATGAGCCATTAGTGATGTGTCTCTCGTAAGTACCACCAGTGATTGGATGTTGTTTCAGAGAGTTTTCCTTCATGTACTTTTATTCATTTATGAACATGTGACAAAGAGCCCTCAGCTTTTGTTCCTTATCTGTCTTTTTATTGTTTCTACTGAAAGGTGAGATGGATTTATTTGGGTGACAGTGGTTATGGCCCATTTCTAAGAATGAAAAGGCTGCAGGGCTACCAGGCAGTGAGGAACACAAAGCAGGAGATGGCAAAGCAGCTTCATAAAAAGAGGGCTAAGGATGGCTGAGTTGAGATTTTGGAATCTGAAATTCCCTGCCTCAGCCAGGACAAGACTTGCAGCCATCCTTGGTTCCCCATATGATAACTAAGGATGCCATTCCCTATTCAGTTTGAGAAATCCTTTCTTGATGAGAATTCTTGGGCACACCTGCCCTTCCTGCAGGAGTGTGGCAGAACTCACTCAGGGGAGGAAGTTCTTGGTGTGACTTTGTTAATACCAAGAAGTTGGCCAAGTTTAATAAAATTCATCTTAGATAAGTAAAAAGCTGAAATAAAAGCTGGAATGGTTTGTGTTGAAGGGACCTTCAGGAGCATCTCATGCCAGCCTGGGGCACCTCCCACTGTCCCAGGCTGCTCCAAAGCCTGTCCAGCCTGGCCTTGGGCACCTCCAGGACTCCAGCCCTGCCCTGGGCAGCTGTGCCAGGCGTGCACAGCCCTTTCCATGAGGAATCTGCTCCTGTTCTTACCATGCTTCCATTGTTCTCCTATTTTGAAATAAACAGGTTGCTGTAGGTGAGCGTCGGGTGGGCGAGATGGAGATTTGCCTTTGAAATCACAGAAACAGTCAAACCACATGAGCTTAATTATCAATCACTAAAGCTGCAGAGAAAAATTTGTGAAACTGCCTCCTCCAAAATAAAAGGTCTAATAAACTGTGGGAAAAGCAATTTTAAGGGAAATGTTTATCGCAGTGAGATGATTTATTCCCTGGGAACAACTCTCAGCTTGACTTTTCTGAATCTCTCAGTGCAAAACAATAAATTCCTACTTCAAGCCATGAAAAATTTTGAAGTCGACAAAGTCACAGTGACAGTGGCCAACTTTAATCTGCCACTTAAAGCTAATTCAAAGCCACCCTTTTTGTAGGTGTAGGTTTGAAAGGTGTTGGCATGTCTGGTTCCAGGAATGCCTCCAGGATTGCTGGGATTCTGCCCTTCGTTGTGTGGGGAGGGAAAGGCTCCGGGTTTTGTTTGCAGGGTCTGATCCCGGGCTGGAGAGAGGTTTTCCTTCAGGGAGGTGCTGTGCCAGCACATTCCCTGCTCTCCCAGCGCTGCCTGGGATTGCCAGGGCGTGTCAGAGCCTGGCTCTGCTCCTCTCACACCTGCAGAGTCGATGTTGCGGAGGGTTCATCAAACCCAGCGGCTGCAAACCTCGCGCTAATGAGGAGGCAGCTGCACGGTGCCCATAAATCCATTTCCTCTGGGAAACGAGGTGAGACACGGAGCTCTTGGCTCCCAAGCCGTGAGTGGTTCAGGAATTCAGTTATTTATAAAAATATGCAAGCTGTACTGAGGGAGATAAGCCTTGCTTATGAATAACATTACCCTAAAGTGCTCACTGAGCTCTCATCCCCTGGCTGCCGCTGCTCTGCAGATTGAGAGGAGATAACTGCCATTTGTGAGCCCGGGAGAGGGCTGGTGTCAGCTGTTCCAGCATTCCAGCTCGGTTTTTCTTCTCACTTGGTGTCATCTTGGACCTGGCCTCTTCCCATCGCTCCTGGTGAGGTGCCCAGCTCTTGGTGCCACTGCCATAGGTGCCACCCAGCCCCAAGGTGCCACACGCTGGGTGCCACGTGTCCAGTGGGTGCTGGGAGTGACCCCTGGGGAATTTGGGCACCAACAGCAGGGTCAGGGTCAATCCCTCTTTCCAGAGGATTAGAACTTTATCCTCATTCTTCCTCCCTGGCAGGGTGGGCAGGCCCTGGCACAGGTGCCCAGAGCAGCTGTGGCTGCCCCTGGATCCCTGGCAGTGCCCAAGGCCAGGCTGGACACTGGGGCTGGAGCAGCCTGGGACAGTGGGAGGTGTCCCTGCCATGGCTGGGTGGCTCTGGGTGGGGGTTGGGGGCCCTTCCCACCCAAACCATTCCAAGATTGAGCTTGGCTGGTGCTGGTGTTGGCCATGAAGAAAGAGCAGTCCCAGTTCCACAAACTGAGCACAAAGCGCAGCCCTGAGCCCAGCCCTGAGCCCAGCCCTGGCCTGGGGGCTCTGTCCGTCCTGCCCGAGGGCAGCCACGGGAATGGGGGGAGGCAGCAAGGATGGAGATGGTCTGTGCAGGGGATTTTTCAACTTTGTTCTCTTACAGAAAATTAATTATGCCATTATCAGGGCTCAGCAGCAGCAGGTTGCCATGTGGCTCTCGGGTGTGTGGGTGGAGTCCTGGAGGTTTTCTGAATCTTTTAATTACCAGTCATGAGTGTAGCAGAGCCTGGAGGAGATCTGTGCCCATGGAGGGAAATGTTAACGCTGTCTGGACGGGGGGCTGTGGCAATGTCACCGTGCCTGCAGCCAGACCTGCTCCAAACAGGGGAGAAATAAACCCAGAAAGAACAATGCCAGCGCTTTGAATCATCATTACAGCAGCACTGGGGATAGGTACATTCTGCTTTTAATTTTAACAATCCTATCAAATCTGCCTTCCACACAGGGGTTCACGGGCCTTTAGCATTGCCAATATCTTTTCTCCACTAAAAGCAAACTTTTATGTGTTGCCTCCTGAATGAAAAAACCAAACCCTTCCTGTTTCCTCTTGGCTCATCTCATTTCTTATACAGATTTTTAAAGGTTTATTGCTTAAAAATAGACACCCCTCAGCCACACACAAGCTGGATATCATTCCTCAACTGTCCCTGGCAAAAGAAAATCCCTTTAATTCCTGTTTCCATGGGAAGATGCTGCACCCATCACCCAGAGCAGACTGGGAGACTGCTCAGCAATTGGGAGTGAGCTGCTGCTGAGGTCTGGTACAGGGGAAGAAATGCAGGGAGAAATGAAGGGTCTGATCCACAATCTATATTCATATATTTATTTTTATATATATTATGTATATATATCTATATATAATATATATTTTAATATATACATATATATATTTCATTATCTCTATGATTTCTATATTTTATTATCTCCATGTTTATATATTTATATTTATATTTATATTTATATTTATATTTATATTTATATTTATATTTATATTTATATTTATATTTATATTTATATTTATATTTATATTTATATTTATATTTATATTTATATTTATAAGAAGTCCCCCCAAACCCAAGCAGCCTTCATGGGTGGCTTCCTGGGGCACAGATCCATTGGATGGGCAAATAAAGCATCTCCTGGACCTTGGGACACCAGATTTCCTTAAAAAAATACAACATGTAAAGACTTGGGGCATCTTTTTTCTGTGAGAACCCAAAAGTCTGAACACTGAAATGTTTTTGCTGCCCAGGAGCCCCGAGCCCCACTGGGCACGTTGTGACTTCAGGCTGAGCCTGCCCGAATTGTGACTGTGCAAGGAGAGGGGAAACGGGCACCGCCAGCCAGAGGAGTTCAGCCCCTTCCCATGGGGTGAAAAAGGGGGATAACGG
Source organism: Dicaeum eximium (assembly GCA_013396995.1). NCBI lineage: Eukaryota > Metazoa > Chordata > Aves > Passeriformes > Dicaeidae > Dicaeum > Dicaeum eximium. The sequence goes on along the minus strand of VWZP01010319.1, from coordinate 5,386 downwards.
GAACCCCAGCGCACAGAAATGTATGGATTTGGGATTTTGGACCCTTCTCTATCAGGAGAAAATTCCAGCACGGAATTCTGCCCGGAGGTGGAGAAACACCAAAGTGTTGTGTGTGGGCTGTAGCTTTGAACAACAACAACAACTACAACAACAACAACAACATTATTTCTGGGGGACTGTGGATTCCCTGGATCCCTGGCAGTGCCCAAGGCCAGGCTGGACACTGGGGCTGGGGACAGGGACAGTGGGAGGTGTCCCTGCCATGGCTGGGGTGGCTCTGGGTGGATTTGGGGTCCCTCCAACCCAAACCCCTCTGGGGTTCCATTGTTATCCCCTGTAATGTTCCCTGTGGTGGCGTGGAGCCTCTGGCAAATCTGGAATGCCACAAAGGTTGCTGAAGCTGGAGATTCTGAGCAGCATTTGCTGCCCTGAAAACCCCACCAAGTCTTTTTGTTTCATGGCAATCTCTAGATCATCCCCGTGCAATTGTGCAGAGATATTGCTGCATATAATTTTGATTGTGAGGAGAGGCATTAGTTAACAAAAGAAATTAAAAAAACCCCATCTAATAGCCTGTAATAACTCATAATGTCAAGCCCTAAATTGTGTTTCTGTGGCATTGAGATTGGCATTGAGATTACACAAAGGCTTTCCTCCAGCAGAGGCTCTGGGAGACCTTGAATACTCCATTGTGTTGATGAAGACAAATCCTCCCCGTGCTCAGCTGCGTTGGGTTAATGTCTGAGCGTGTTTCCTCTGGAATATGATGATAAATTAAAAGGGCTGGTGTTGGGCAGACTGTGCAGCTGCTCAGGGCGAGGCTCTGGGCTCACACACCGAGCCCATCTACCTGTAAATATATTCTGTATTAATGTGCTGCTGCTGCTCCTCCCTGTCCGAGCTCAGCTCGGGGCTTGGAGCTTCTCCAGAGCTGCCTTTCCCAGGAGCTGGGCTTGAGCCTGTGGATCCCTCCAAACCCAGCTCCTCTGTGACTCTGGGATTCGCCTCTCCTGTGCACAGCTTCAGCTGACAAGGAAAATTCCTCTGCAACATTCCACTTCTGTCCAGCCTGGGTTTCCTCATGTAAGAAATGTTCATTTGTGAGATGGTTTAGAACATGTTTTTCTTTTAACTGAGTTTCCTTGTTCTCTTTGTTTCATTATTTTCTTCCCATCACCTCTTCTCACGTGTTGTACACATCAATCTGTCTCTCCCCTGTTTTATTTCCCCTTCTTTGTTTCTTACCCCTCTTGATGACAGGACAAGACACAGGGGAATTGCTTTAAGTGAAAGAGGGTGGGACAAGATTGGATTTTAGGAGGAAATCTTTCCTGGCAGGGTGGGCAGGTCCTGGCACAGGTGCCCAGAGCAGCTGGGCTGCCCCTGGATCCCTGGCAGTGCCCAAGGCCAGGCTGGACACTGGGGCTGGGGACAGGGACAGTGGGAGGTGTCCCTGCCATGGCTGGGGTGGCACTGGGTGGGATTTGGGGTCCCTTCCCACCCAGACCAGGCTGGGATCTTCCATCAGTCCCCTCTCTCTGCCTTTTCCTACCATTGCTCTCTTTGCATTTCCTTTTGACACCTTTTCCCAGCGCTCCTTTCTGGATACAGAACTGGAACAGCTGGAGGGTGCCAGGGTGCAGGGAAATCCTTGCAATGAGGTTTCATCCACTCCCTGTTTTCCATCCAAGCAAAAAGGCAATTTCTGCTGCCAGCCTTGGATCCAGCTGTGCCCCCACAGCCGTGAGTCCCGCCCAGGGTTGGATTCCCAGGTGAGCCCAGGTGGCAGTGTGGTGACTTCCCTGCCACCAGGCTCCTGTGGGGCTGGCTGGAGGCAGGGGAGGGTGGCCCTGGCGCTGCTCCTCTGCACCAGTCAAGTGCTGGGCAAATGTTGATGGAGTAATTCCTCTTAATGTCATCTCCTGCTTCTGCAGTGCCAACAAAAAGAGGGAGAGAGGGAGAAAAAAGTGAATCAGAATGGGTTTGACTCAAGAGAATGCTGCTCCTGCCTCAAACACAGCTTGACCATCTATGGAAGAATTATGATCTATTTAGTTTAATATTTCAGCCTTCTTCACTTCCAGCAAGTGCAGCAGTAATGAGTCACTGACCCTGGAAAAATATCACTGATTTGATTAATTAGCACTTAAAAAGGACTCCTCAGAAAGGCAACTTTCAAAGGTTGGCAATAATGCTGGTATTTTATTTGTCCTTTCATTAGCTGGAGCACTAAGAAATTCTGACAGGAGCTTTATGTGATTACTTTCCAGTTGGTGCAGCACAACCCCTGAAATATTCCTGCGCGGAGATCAGAAGGAAAATTCAAAGGGAAGAAGGTTGAATTTCTCTTTCAACTCAACTTTTTAAAATGATGAAGCAGGGCTTTATTCAGGGTAGGTAACGAACGCTTTTCTGCCCCACCAGAGCTGGGGGTTTGTAGGTTATGGACTGGTTTGGGTGGGAAGGACCCCCAGCAGGACGGGGGTGCTGGGGTCTGCAGGAGCCCACAGAGGGTGACCACTCTTGCTGGAGTCTCAGCAGGGGTGAATCAGGACCCTTTGACTCTGATGTGATTTATTAACGTGACCCCACTGTTCAGAAGATTTTGGGTTACATGTGCCCAGGTTCTGAGCTAACATCCTTTTGTCTTTATGCTCAGCACCCAAACTGCTGGAGTACCAGAAAATGCTTACAGAGTCAGAGAGAGAGCAATTCTCTGTATCACAGGTTGGGAAAAGGAAGGTTCCCATCTCCCATGTGGGAGACAGGGCAGAAAAATACATCTGTCCTTGAACACACAGCCCAGAGAAATTTGTTTACATAAATCTTTGCAGAGTAAACGCTTCTCTTAGGAAGAAAACTTTAGCAAGCTGTCACCTAGAAAACTCATGAAATGTCCAGGTGACAGGGCTGGGGACAGGGGCTCAGCCCTGCTGGGTGCCCCAGGGCACAGGCACCCAGGAGGATGAAGAGCGCCGGGAAGGATGCAGGGGAATGGCAGGAACAGTGTTTTCCCAGCCTCCTGCGGCTGCTGTCCTGCCTGGTGTCACGTTGTGTCCCTCTCCTGCCCCCATGCCACGTCTGGGTGTCCCTGTGCTCCCTGCAGGAGCTGGCCCATGCCAGGCAGGTCCCGTCACGGCGTCCCCAAGGAGTGGGGCTGGCAGGAGCCACGGGCTCAGCGTGGCCGGCCTCAAAGCGAGCTGTGGGTGCTTCCCAAAGAGCAGAGCGGGGTTTGAAAGGGCCCGGTGTGACAGGGAGGGAAGGTCTGGCCTGGCACCTCACTGGGAGCTGGGAGGGCATTCCCAGTTTGCTCCCAGAACTGGGCGCTGGGGCTGGGCTCCGGATAAACCCCTGGGTGGGAACAGGGCTGAAAGGCTGGAGAGGCCAGGAAAGGTGGCAGTGCTGGGGATCTGCTCACCCTTTGGGGCTTGGATCAGGTCTGATCATCCACGTGGGATGGATGAACCAGGGAGGGCCAAGCCCTCAGCCAGGCCTGGGCAGGACTCTCATGTCCAATTCCGAGCACTGGCATCAGCAATCAATCATTCAAGGAGCCCTGGATTAATCAACACCTCTGGATTCCAGGAAATCCATAGATTCACCTGCTGAATTCCGATTTCCAGCCCTCTGCCTGCTCGGAAGGAAAGGCAGAAGAGCAGCTTTCCCTTGGATTCCATCTAGGACTGGCCGTGCGCTACAGTAATTTAGGATTTAATGTGAAAGCGCTCTCATAGCTGATGTAATGTTATTGCCCGCTAATTAAATTAATTGGAGTGGGCTCCCTGGCGATCAGGCAGGCCCTGCAGTGGCAGGGGCAGCGTGGGGGCACGGGAGATGAGGGCACACCCGTCCTGCAGAGCCCACCTTGGGCAGGTGTGTGAGCAGGAGCAGCCTTGGCATTTGCTGAGCTGAGCTTTGCCCGAGCGCTCGGCACCCCTGGGGCCCGCTTTGATCCGTGCTGTTTATGTTTGATTGGATTAAAACCGCTTTAATAACTGCGCAAAGCCCTGCTTGCATTAGGGAGCGAAATTAATGCTACGAGGAAGGAAATAATGAGCCTGATCCCACGCCTGGTGCCTCTGCCTGCAGCCTCCTGGCTGAGCACCGGGCTGGGGAGGAGGGATGGGTTTGGGGCCCACGGGGGGCTGCGGGGTCGGGGCTGCAGTGCAGGGCTCTTCTGGGCTGGACAGCTCCTGCATCCTGTGCCTGGCTCCTGCAGGGGTCACACACCGGGAAAAACGAGGCGTTGGGTGAGGTTTCCTGAGCTCCTGCGGGTTTATCACCTGTCTGTGGGGCAGGAGGCAGGGCAGGGGCTCTGCCTGTCCTGGAGCTGGGTCTGCACCCAGCGTGGCTCTGCGTTTGGGGACAGCAGTGCTGGACACTTCGTCACGGGGCTTGGGTCCAGCAGATCCCGCTCTGTGTCTGCTGGAGAGCGCAGCTCAGCCTGCAGGGGAGGAAAGGCTCCAGGGAGAGCTCAGAGCCCTGCCAGGGCCTGAAGGGGCTCCAGGAGAGCTGGAGAGGGACTGGGGACAAGGGATGGAGGGACAGGACACAGGGAATGGCTCCCAGTGCCAGAGGGCAGGGCTGGATGGGATCTTGGGAATTGGGAATTGTTCCCTGGCAGGGTGGGCAGGGGCTGGGATGGAATTCCCAGAGAGCTGTGGCTGCCCCTGGATCCCTGGCAGTGCCCAAGGCCAGGCTGGACACTGGGGCTGGAGCAGCCTGGGACAGTGGGAGGTGTCCCTGCCATGGCTGGGGTGGCTCTGGGTGGGATTTGGGGTCCCTCCAACCCAACCCATTCATGACTCTGTAATCTGCAGGATCAGAACTGGTGTGAGGCCCAAGGCTGGTCTGGGATGCTCCATCACTGGATCCATCAGGATCAGCTGCTCCAGGGACACCCTGGCCCCACCAGGACCAGCAGTGGAGCACTGGGGGCTCAAGGAATTGGTGGGGAATCCTCCTGCTCATCCCCATTCCACGGGAAAAGAAAAATCCCCCACGTCCCCTGTGCTGGCCCATCATGGCACATCTGCTGCTGCAGCAGGCAGTGAGAAGTGGTTTTTTTTTAAAGCTTTTATTGGTATTCAACAAACAATAATAATGTAATCAGAGCGATCAAATCCTCAAGTACTGTCAAATTATTTCTGGGAGATGAAAGCATGAAATGTTCTGTGCTCCTGGCAGTTTGTGCTACAGAACCTGAGCAAACTGGAGAGTTGATAATGCATTAATGGCACTGGTTTTGAGAGGAGCTGCCTGAAATGCCACATTTCCCTGTCAGGGGAGCACTGGGGATGTTCTCCTGTCGTTTGGTGCGTTGGGACTTTGCTGTGCCAGGTGTGACCGTCACTGTCAGCCCTGGCACAGAGCCCAGCAGGGCAGC
>VWZP01010310.1:20962-78276 GCA_013396995.1 Dicaeum eximium | reverse complement strand
CCCCCCCGCCTTTTATTTGGTCCCAGAATTTGGAATTTAGAAGTGTTTGACAAGAGCCTGTGCTGGTGAGCCTGTGTGTGAGCAGCTTTACTAGAACTGTCAGCTGTCCAGCTGTCAGCAGGAGATGCTCCTGAAAGCAAAACTGAAGGAGGAGAAATGCTGCATCAGGGAGAACTTAACTTCAGGTGATTTCTGGACAGTTACGCATACATTTGTATTTTGTTTAATTCTTTGTTAATCTTGCAGTGAAACCTAAGCCTTTTTTGGTACCTTTGGACTTCTTGGAGTTACAAGACTTCTTCCAAGATGTCTTTCAAGCAGATGGTTCTTAACTTCCCTCAAAGATTATTTGTGGTGATTTCCTTGCTTCTGGCTTTGGCTGCCAGTACTTAGAATTTTACTTTTTTCTAATATAAACACTTCTAATAGTAGGTTGGGTGAATTTTTTGTTTGTTTGTTTTTGGTTTTTTTTTCAGACGTGCTTATATAAACTCCAGAAATGCAGCCCATCAAACCAAAACTGTAATTAGATTTCTACTATTTTAACAGGCTTTTGAGACACTGAAGCATGTCCAGAGAAGGACAACAAAGCTGGTGAAGGATCTGGAGAGCAAGTCCTATGAGGAGAGGCTGAGGGAGCTGGGGTGTTCAGCCTGGAGAAAAGGAGGCTCAAATCCCTGGCAGTAAGGTGTAGCTAGGTGTGGGCTGACCTCTTCTTCCAGACAACCAGGACAAGAGGACACAGCCTCAAGATGCACCAGGGGAGATTCAGGTTAAACATCAGGAAAAATTTCTTCATGGAAAGGATTGTCAAGTGTTAGAATGGGCTGCCTGGGGAGGTGGTGGAGTCTTCATTCCTGGAAGTGTTCAATAAATGACTGGATGTGACGTTCAGTGCTATGGTTTAATTGGCAGGGTGGTGTTCGGTCAAAGATTGGGCTTGGTGATCTTGGAGATTTTCTCCAACCTTAATGATTCTGTGATTCTAAAGGTTTCTCCTTCTTTTCAGTGATTGCTTTTTGGGGACCTAACAATTTGCAGGTGTTTTTTATAGATTGATTTATATCTTGATTTGTATCAGCAGGAACGTTTTACACATCCTCTTTAAGGTTAATGTAAATAAGGAATCTTTTCTATGATTCTGTGCTCACCACCTATGGTGTAAACCAGAAGTAAAACCTCTTGTTAACCTGGAGTACTGGCAAGATCTGTGTGACCTAAATTGTTCCTCCCCACATACTCAGACCATTACATCCCATGCCTAGGCCTAAAAAGTTCCTACAGCTGCAAATTACCTTTTATACCCATCTGATGAAATTCTAATTAATAAGAAAACCAGCATTTTCTCATGAACACACAGAGAGAATGATGCTTTAAGTGCTTCTTAAACATCATCAAGATGCTAAGTTTAACACTAATCCCGATTGCCTTGCACAAGTGATTGACTCTTTATTTGCAGCAACTTCCACATTTCGGTGTGTGTGGGTGTAGTGAGTGTATTTAAAATAAAGTGCCTTAATTCTGGGGGTAGGAAATCAGGTACTGATAAGTTTATCTGTGATTTCTACTGCTGTGCCTCCTGAAGGGAGGGGAATGTGCTTGTCTTCTGTCCAATCACTGACTATATCTTTATTTTTGTCTCAGAGCCTGAAATATTTTGTCCTGTCCCTAAGCAATGTTGCAAAGAATTTGTTTGACATGAAACACAGTAGAAGTCAGGGAGGGGGTGCATGTTTGATTTTTAGACCAGACCACCAACATGGTAACCAGCACTGTGTGATCATTTAGGACAAATTAGTTTGTCTAGGGTGGTGGGGGGGAGGGCAGAAGCAAATGAATTATGATTATTGCAGTAAAAATTTAGTGAAAAAAATAATTGAGTTGTGCATTGAATCATTTAATTATATTTTCTTTATGAGAATGACTTCTTTTTCCCTGTTGGCCTTGAAGGTGCTGAAAATGGGCACACAGGCAATTCACATAGGCATTTTGGCCTGTTCCAGCATGGACATTGGATGAAATTCCATGCCCCAAGCTTTGTGTCAGGTAACCTTGGAGTCTACCACCTCCTTTTCATGTAATGCCACATTCTGAATGACATTTTGTATAGTTTTTCCATTGTTAGGTGATTTTTCCCTGCCCTATCCTGCCAGCTGTAAGGCAGTCTGAATGCTAATGGAGTTGGAATGCACTAAAATAATGGATTGAGACTACAACAGCAATAAATCTTTAGGTATTATGAATATTGTGTCTATTTATGAGTTCATTTGTTATGTTTGGGAAGGGAATCTGTTAAGAATTTTTTTGAGAAAGGTTTCTATTTAATAACTCTTTGTGAGACATATGGCCTATTTCCAGAACAGAAATGTATTGGCTTAGTGGTTCTAATAAGCTAATTTGAGTTCCATTTCTGTTTATTGGGTAAATGAGCTAATGTGAAAAATTAAATTGAGTTGGTCTAATTTGTTCCACCACCAATTTTTCAGGTTATACTTACAGTACTGAATATACTGCATTTTTTCTGATTTCTGTTTGTAATGTATAGGGAAAAAAATGAGCTATGCCACTTCTCAATCATTTTTTAAGGAAAAAATACTTACTTTAGGGATACACAAATCCATAAAATGAAATAATAACAATCCAGGATAAAAGAGCAGCTCAGGAATGTGAGGATAATTTTGAATTACACATTTGTTTGTTGCTGCTCAGTGCGCAAAGCTGGAGAACTTAAGAAAGTTTCTACCCCTTGGTAATGGTCATCATTCCTTTAGCCTGGGTTTTTAGACTTTCACTGATTTATTATCAGATACAGTTTTACAGGTTTAGTTGTACTTTTGGATATTGTAATGTCGAATTTCAGTGTTTTCAATCTAATTTTAGTTGCAAGCAGGTGTGCAAAACCATTTGGAGTAGGAGTAGAATACCACATGTAACACTTAAGTAGGTGTCCTGGATTGTTAAAATAAGATATTCTATTTGCCATCTGATAAAGATGGGGTTGTTATCTGGGCAGGTTTCCCTTATCTTTTCACAAACAATACCTCCCCTGGGAAGACATTTTCTGTTAATGGGCCATTAAGTGCCTCCACATGACTGATAAGATTACAATATTCCCATTGTGAAGTGCTCTGCCCAGGGGGAGGGGCCAAGCATTTCTACTGGAATAAAAAGAGACACTTTTAAAACAAAGACAGCCTGGATTCTCCACTGGATTTCCAGAGGAAAACCAGACCCATCTGCCTACACTCTTCTCTGCTGGACTGTTGTTTTGACAGAGCCGCGGCTCCCACTCTAAGAGAACTGCAGCCACCGCTCAACTGGACTGTTATCCACACCCTGCCCCAGGGTGGCAGGTCATATCTTGACTCTGTCAGGGTTTTTGTTTGTTTGTTTGTTTCTTTTGTTGTTTGCTGGTACTAGTACCTTTGTTTCCTTTAGTTTTTCCTAGTAAAGAACTGTTATTCCTATCCCCATATTTTTTTTGCCTGAGAGTGTTTTAATTTCAAAAAATTGTGGTGATTCGGAGGGAGGGGGTTTGTGTTTTCTTCCTTAGCAGACACCTGTCTTTTTAAACCAAGACAGTAGGACTGTAGATAATAATGAGCAATGAATATGATTTATAGTTCCGCTTCCTACATATTTTTTATTATTAGTAGGCAATATGCCACTAATAATATGTGTCTATGAACCTATGAACCTAACTATCTGTCAGTTGAGGAAGATTATTGGCATGTAAATTAACCACCCTGTCCTCTACATGGAGGAAGTGATTCTCCTCTGTATTATGTTATTTTAATCAGTTTTAATAGTGCAGCGGAAATAACTAATACCAAAGGATTACATTTTTAATATTTTATTATTAACTTAATAACAGGGTTAGCAATATGGTGGTTATTCAGCAGACCATTGTGCTGGTCTGGAGATCTATGCAGCCCCAAATCTTGAAAATCCTATTCCTTGAAGATCGGGTAGTTCTTCACTACACAGAAAAGAGTTGCCCCATGTCACAGGTGTAGATTTCAGGAGGGTCAGTTGGGATGCTACTGCAGAGCTCACCCAGGAATCCCATGACTTGCACCTGACTGGCAACATTTAGGAGCAAAGATATTTAATACAGATTAAAAATGTTTAAAACTGCAAAATAATGAGGAGATGCTTGATCTTAACCCTCAGAAAAAAGGGGATGTTTGGCTGAGCTGTCATTGAAGCTGTGTGTCAGACTGAGGGCTCTTACCAGGCTGATGAGGGTTTTCCTTAAACTCTTCATGAATGAAAGATGGGCTGGCAAAGTTGTCAGTACCAGAAAGGTTTCTGATTTTTTTAAATCTAAAACAGCCTTTGCAACTTTTGCAACAATATGAAGTTTGCAATCTCTGAGCAGCATCAATAAATGAGTAGCAGAGTGCCTCTCCCCCAACTCTCCTTAGCTCTCCTTAGGGGAGGATACAGGTCAGAGGGGCAAGTCATGGAACAAGATTATTTTTCTGCTTCAATATCTCAGTGTTCAGAAGAAGGAAATATTAATTTTAGCTGCAGCTCACATGCTCACCTCTAAACTCCAGGGAAGCCTGGATCTAAATGCATACCACAGGCGCCCAGTATCACTGTAAAAGGGACTGCTGGGTCATATCAAATATCTGTTTCTGGTTCCAATTAAAACACATTTATTGCTTGGCTACTCAGAATAATGGAAAAGAGGGTGTTAGAGGCACCTGAATCTCTGTGTGCAATGTAATTTATGCAGCCAGTCAGAGATGTAAATCAGTGCTGAAGCCATGCTGCTACGAGAATATTACTGAATAAGAAATGCTGTTCTTCAAAGCAATCTCAGTCATGAGGAAAAAAAATTAAAATGTTCCATAATGTCTCCCAGATAACTAGTGGCTCCAGATATTCAAAGTAATCTGGAGTTGCTAATATTGGTGACAGAGCTACACCTTTAATACCTGGATGTTGTGTGGGGCTGGGGCCACCTGCAAGAGCCAAACTCCTTTGTTGAGACCTCCTCTGGGAAGCTCAGCTCTTTGAAGGGGAGCCTTGTAGAACATAATTTCAGTCTAGATTTTGTGCTTTCAAAAGGCCTTATCAGCCTCATCTCTGTCTTCTGGGAACTTGGCTTGACGATGTAATTGAATCAAATTGACTCTTGATTAGGTTAGTGAACAATACTGACTGACTTTCTCCGTGTGCCATGCTGTGCACGAAGCCAAAGCTGCACAGCTGGATGTAAATCCTAAACTAGTTCCCAGAATTAGGACAGTACCTGTATTTGAGATGCAGTGCTTTGTTATTCCATGTGGCAAAGCTTGAAGGTAAAATCTAAGCAGGTGGGCATGGTGTTGTCTGTCCCTAGGCTTCCAGGGTTTTGATTTAATAAGTATCCTCCTGAAACATGCAACCCCCCTACTTTTGATTAATTTAGGATACTCCGCGTAACATGAGAAGTTTATTTGGATGATTCTTAAGTAATGCAGTTTAAGCACATGAGCAGCATGAGGATCAGCTGCCTTATCTGCTGTCAGGTGGCTTTAATGCAGTGAATTTACTGTGTTGCTTATTTAAATAAGGTCTGCTATCTCCAAACCTCTTGCCTGGCTAATCCAATGTGTGCTTTCAAAGGATGGTACGTGGTGATTAATTACTGTGATCAGTTTCAGTGAGGGTTATAGAAAACCTGAAATAAAGAAGTGAGTGTGTGAAGGCTAAATTCAGTAAAATCAGTTGCTTCCCTCTCAATAGGAAGAAAGCCATAAAGAAAAATTACTTATTACCACCCTGGAGAAAAGCATCTTTTCTCTATTCTTATATCAAACATCTTGTATTAGACCCCAGATTTTGTTGAGCAACAAGAATAGCTTCAAATGCATAGAAAAAGGTCTGAAGATACAGCAGATCAAAGTAAAGGTTAGGAGGGAAGGAAATGGGTTCAATTAGAGATTGTGTGGGACAAAACAACAGGGCAAAAATACCAGTATGATTTTGGTATTTTATCACATAGAAGTAATTGTGTGGTAATGTGTAGCTCTTAAATAGGCCGTATAGAATTAAGCTTGTATATAAAATTATGGAGTATTTGTATTTTCTTCTGGTTTTTATTATCCTTGAAAAGATGCTTAGACTTCCATATTTATAAGCTTTTACCAAGATAATTTAAGCTTTATAATAGCATTAAAATTATTACTCGATTACATGAAAAGTGCAGGATTCTAAGATTTACTTAGTTTAAAATATTGATTTATATTTCAGATACCATTGAGATGTCAAATGTATTTCAGTAAAATTTTTTTAGCTGAATGTAAATTTTAAAAGTGTTTACAAGAGTTTGATGATGTATTTGCAGTTTACCAGTTACCAGTGACAAAGCAAAATCATTATTTTCTTAAAGACAGCTGGGCTTTTGGATCTCTCCCCTGTATATTTTTTGGTCATCACTTAAAAAATTATTTTCTTCTGGTTGAAGTCAAACATGAAATCCCTTAATGTGGGAAGAGGAAACCATTAAAAAAATTACACTAGAGTGTGTACAAGAGAGCCTTTGACACAAATCTCTTGCAAAATAGCAAATTATTAAAGATTTTTTTTTTTCACTTAGCACATTTAATTTCTCTTTCAGAAGGAAATTCAGGAGTGTTTGAAGATCTCAGCAGGAATGACATGGCTTTTTATCCCACATAACACCATAGCAGTTGCTCATACCCACAGCATTCCCCACTTATGCAATTAAGCCCCCATTAAAAGTTCTTCACACACTCTAAAGATTTGAAATGTAAGTTAGACCAATCCCTGAATATGTAGGAGTGCAATCTCTGGTGGAAGGAGAGTTTGAAACGCTTGTTAATTCTGTATTAAAAAAAAAAACAACAACCAAAAACCAAAACAAACCCAAAAGCTAAATATACTTCATCTGACTTATTTTTTTTCTCTCTTCTCCAAGAGTGCCTCCCTGGTAGCAGTAGAGCTTGGAGTTAGAAGTGGGATAGCAAAATCCTGCAGAGGAAGGTGCTGCCTGAGGCTGAGGCATTAATTCTCCTTTGAAAGCAAGTACACTTTCTTCCAGTCTAACTCCCTTTCAAAAAGAAACAGAGGGATATCTGATTGCATTAGCAAGGGTGATACTGTCAAATTGACTCTAGAATTGTCTTTGATGGTTTACTGTCCTTAGGATATAAATTGGGGGAGGATTTGTTAAAAAATAGCAAAGCTGTCTGTGTATTGTGTCCTTTATTATTTTAGTGCTGTTGTGTGCAAAATTTTGCATCAAAATTTTAGAGGAGTGTTTGGCTATGTAGGATTTACCCTGTGGATAAGGATGCCCTTAATTTCATTTTGGAGTTAATGAGCTGGGAGGGACTCCCTCCAGTTGCGGAGGATGGGAGAGGCTAGGAAGAGGATGCTGCCTGGGCTGCCAGCAGCCCCTTTGGTGAGTGGTACAATTGGCAAAATTCCCTCTGTATGCCCCGATTTCCAGAACTTAGGTAGGAAACAGCTCTTTGTCCTCCTACCCAAGACAAACAGAACATCAAATAATCGACAGTAATTATCCAGAACCCAGAGAGGGGCAGAAAAAAAGATATTTGCAGAAAAAAAGATATTTTAATGCATTTTGCTGATTGTGGTGCTTATTTCACACATGTCCTGATTAAAGGAAGTATTTTTGATATCTGTCCACTTCCAAGTTATGTGTGTGCCTCATGTTGAATGCTCTAGAAAGTCCCTGAGATGCTGTCACATGAGCCCCAGCATATGTGACAAGGTAATGCTGACAGCACACACATCAACCTGTGCTCCCAATACAACTCCAAGCTTAAATGAGGGAAAAAACTTGGAGATGGTGACGTGACCTTGCACAGCAGGCTCAGTTTCCAGTGACCAGGAGACTACCTTTGATATCCAAAAGGAGCTGAGACTCACTCTGGGAACTGGGTGGAGGAGTTCAAGTGGAAAAACCCAGGTATGGGCAGGGAATGTAAATGAGCACTGTGCTTTCCTAACATGATTTGTTCAGCCGCTTGGAAAAATTGGGAGATGATAATGAGTATTATTTGATTACATTTTCTAGATAATATCCCACTGACTTTGTTTATGAGTTTTGGAATTTGATTTGTATTTATAGCAAAGTGTCTACCCTGCTATCTTAGCACTTGATAGCAACTAAAATGCAAACAGCAGAAATTATCATAATAAATGTTTACAGCTTATTGTCAGTTCTGTAATCAAAATGAGGTCAGCCAAAAGAAAAAGATTCAATGGCTCTTTGTCTTCAAATGCCACCCTCCAGAAAAGCAGATTTTGTATAGAGAACTTACGATACAATATATATATATTGTTCTTGAAAATTTGTGCTCAAATGCCTTCAGTACTGACTCATATCTAACAAAATTCTTCTTTGAAGGATGATAAAACTGTGTTAATGTTATTAAAATTTCTTTGGAATATTATATTTAGTATTAATTGGCATAAGTTTTTTGGAATGACAAAGGGGGCTGCCTAGGGAAATTTAATTACAGTTCTTTCTTTGTTTCCACTTCCATTTGAAACTTTACATATGAAAAGCATTATTACCTTCTTTTATTTTTTTTATGTGTATGCAAGTTGCCTACCTCTGGGTAAAAGCTGTGACAGCGAGCCTGTCACTAACATTTTTGAAGGAAGGTGTTTGAGGAGAAGCAAGGATGCGATGGGCAGCTGAATTGCCCAGGCTTTTGGGAAGCATCCTTGGTAGTCTTACTGGAATTACAGCAGGTGAGCAGCTCTATCCTTGCACAGGAGACTCAGTTTCCAGTGACCAAACACAAAGAGAGGAAGCAGAGAGGGAGGGGAAGAAACAGTCACAAGTTTTCCCTTTTTCATTCTCTCAACCACCAGCAGGCAGGGAGGGCAGCTGCTCTGCTGAGATACAGCCTTTCCCACCCCAACAGACTAAGAGCCTGAGCTGAGCTGAGCTCATCACACGGCTGAGCATGGGAAATTAAAAGTGGAGTGCTCATGTTGGCAAGTCAAGAACTGGTGTTCACACCTCCAACTGACATCTGCCCTGGCACACTGAATTTACTGCGCATTGTGTCTCCTTTATAACAAAAGCCACAATTTTTTTTCACGTATATGGGAGTAAAAGGTGACCTAATAAAATAATTTGTTTTTAGAAAACCTTTTACTTTGAACCCCTGCAATATTGTAAAATTAAAAAGTTTTGCTGCAAGAAGATGCTGTCTTCTGGCAGCTGTTACTTTGCTGACCATTGTCCTTGTAAGAATGAGTTAATTTTCTTCTCAGCTTGCAGCTTTTTTAGGAAGACATGGCTGTGTTTTTAGAGGAAAGACAAAATGGTGTTTCTCTTACCTTTGTATTTAGTATAACTTTTGAGCTGCACAACACTTAAAGTTTGATAACAAATCTAAAAGTTTCAGTGCAACCCCAAGCTTCTTTTATGCCTTAAAAGAACTGTTTAAGGACTTGATGTATATGCAGTTGTCTTCTAAGACATATTTCATATTATGATAGGAAATAACAAGTGTGCAATGGAAGAGTTTCCCAAGAAGCTGAATTCTGCTGCAGTCCAAAGTATGACTTTTATTTTAGAACACCAAAGATACTGTAAAACATCTGAGTGTTAAGATTGAACTGAGTGAGGCAAACATCACTTTAAAAACCCTTATTCATGTTTTTTTTGACCGCCAGTATGACTGAATGATGTTGTTTTATAGAAGCAATGAAAGCTGAATACAGGTCATTAGGGGAGTAGGCTGGAGCCAAGATTTACATTTGGGAAGCTGCTGCCTTTTCTGTTTGAAAACAACATCAAAACTACATAAGTGCAATAGGTTTTAGCTTTTTAGAGACTACCATAAGAAATCCCATTTTTATTGGTAAGAATGTGCTAAAACATTTGATCCCACTGCCTCTGTCATTAAGGAAGATATTATAATTGAAGATTAGGATAATCTTGTCCTAATGTCTCCAGCGAACAACTCTAAAGCTTCCTCTTACACTCTTTCCCAGTCCCTAATTGCTATTACACCACTGATGACAGCAGCAGTTTTATTTCAAGGTTAAATTGGTGCAGTTTTGTTCATATTCTGGCCACGTGGCTTTGCTGGCTCACTTCAAGCAACATCCCCCTCAAGGTATTTAAATACATCTTAAAGTAGGGGCAAATTCTGCATTGTTCCACTGTATGTTTTGGATCTGTGTCTCCTGGATTGACCTTCTCAGGTTGTTTAGCTTTTAGAAGCTGAATTTCCAACCAAATGCTTCCAGGCAGTAGCACTGCAGAAAATAAGTGACATCAACAAGACACCCTATTACAGGCAACCAAGACTAACATGCATAACAGGAATTGGCAGGAGGTGTGAATGAAGTTCCTAGCCCAATGTCACAAAGAATGGTATCAGGCTTATGGAGCCAACAAAAACCAAAATCTGTTTCTACTGAAACCCCTTTGAGCACCTCCACCTCTCCATGAGTCTGTTGTTAATCCTTGTGGGTATCCCGATGGGTTTTTTCAGTCTTCAGCCCTCTTCCTGCTAAAGGTGGTTTGTGTCAGCAAATCTGGGGCTGGACCAGGTTTCTGAAGTGAAGCACAGTTGACACTTTTTTCTTGTTTGCTATCTCCAATGTCTTCAAAGATGAGTCCTGGCAAGTGACAATATAATATTCTCCAAAGAGAAAGGCTAGCAGGGCCCTCACCTGTGGTGTTCAAACTGCATTGTGCAAAACAAAGTGAGATCCCATGGAAGAAATTTGTGGAGATAGGGAGGGACTGAAGCAAGGAGTGTGTCCAGTTCTGTGGAGGGCTCAGCTCAAGCCTCTGAATTCTGCAGAGGGTTTGCCATACAGAAAGGTCCTTCTGAAGAACCTGAGTGAAAACTCAGCCCTGTTAAAATCCAGGGATTGCCACTCATAAGGGGATCTCAGAGTTCATTCCAGGTCTCTCTACAGCAGGGCCCCCACCCATCCACAGGGGAAATACAACAAAAGTGAACTCAGAGCTCGAGTGACTTTCATACCACCACAACCAGTAGTTCTGAAATAGCTCAGAGGTGATTAAAAACCAGCAGCATTAATGCCAGGTGACTTCAATGAGCTCTGCTAATTCTAGAAACAATGAGGAGCTCAGCATTGCTTCTTGCTGGGGTAGACAGAATAACAGTTTTTGCAGAAAAAATTAGCAGCTGCTCAGAGGGGAGGGCAAAAGTCTAAGGAGAATGGCTGTGCATCCCTTTCACTCTTCTTATCCCTGAAATCTGAAATGGCTTTAAGTTCCTGCTACTTTTTTCCTTCCTAAATGCCAGGTTAATTTTTTTTTCTCTCTTTCTTGACTTTTTATCTTTTTAGAGAAGGAAGGCTTTTCAGGCTGTGCTAACCTACAGCCCCCACACCTGCATGAAGCTTTTGGAAAGCAGGGCAGCTGTGCTGTGCCTGTGTGGCAGAGAGCACCTCGGAGCATTTGGCCCAGGGAACACATCTGCTGGGGAAATAATTTCTCCCTTTTCTTTCCTCAGGCAGCTCTGTTGTGAAGGATCACTCCCAGGAAGGTAATCTGTCTTCCAGGCTCTGAGCTAAACACGGGCAGGATCCTACTGATTTCTGTGGGAGCTGGATGGGCTCATAAAGGCACATTTTTAGACATAATTTGCTACTCTCAGCTCTGGTCAGTGCTTTCAAATACTTGAGTTTCATCAAATCAAGAGTGTGTTTGAAGAGGGGATAGTCTTTACTAGTTCTGGCTGCATGATCTTGAACAAATCATGGAGCCAGGAGCCTCTTATTTTATATTTTTTGGCCCATTTTCAGGTGATATCAATAAACAGTTTGACTTTTCAAGGTGTCAAATGCCACCAGGGCAACAATCCCATGCTTTAAAACCAGGAGAGGATTTCTTCACTACATAGACCCTGAGTTTGAAGGATTCTGCCCTGTGCTCCTTGTTGTACATATCTTAAGGTTATAGTGGTGAGTAAGGATGTGCAAAACCAGAGCATCCTCTGCACAGGGAGCTTGAAGGAGGGTGGCAGCTGCTCATAGAAGAAAACGGCCCTTGCAAGGTGGCAAGAAATGTCTCTATTTTAGCTTTTCTTAGTAGAAAAAGCTAACTGAGAGATTTCAGAGGTCCTGCTTCTCTAGAACATGTAAGCAGCACCTAGGAGGGTTCCTGGCTTCTAAAGTCTTGTAGCTGGCTTTTAGCCTTTCTTGTCATAGGGTGGTTAACAGATTTTATGCTCTTTACCATCAAAATCTCAGAAAACTTGTGTGAAATTTTCATGTATCATGTGTGTCACATGCACTAAAAAAAATACACCTTCGGATTTGGAGTAAGGATTGAATGGAAATGAGATACCAAGCAAATGGAGAGTCTTTTTGAACAGATACATTTGAAAATTCAGATTTTCCCAGGTGGAAAAAATCTTATCTGCTTTTAATAAGAAAAAAAGCAAACCCCAAAACAGAGCAAAACTCTTGCTCTGCTGCACGTTCTGGCTCTAATCATAAAATTTCTTTGCAGATGCCTTTCTTGCCTCCCCCTGATGTCAGCAGGGAAAAGCTGCAGCTCACCACGGCTTCGGAGAGCCCATCCATGCCCATGTCTGAACCTGTCTCAGTTCAGCCAGGCCTGTTATGGATTTAGCATCAAGTACATGTTTAAAGTCCCATTGAGGCTTCATTTAGGCATGAATATTAGACCACTGCGATTTTAGCATGTGCTAAATTTGTTGTTGAAGTGCCTGGCTAAATGTGTGTTTGAGTCGTGGCCTCTGAAAGAGCATGTTTGTATAATGCAATATCCTGATTTGTGAAAGAAGGGAACATAACATTTACTGGGATACTGCAGGAGTCAGGGTAATCTTTGTGCATCCTGAAACCCTCCTATGAATCCCTGCGAGACTTTGGGCTTAAAGACCCCTGTGCTCAGAGTGCTGCTATGTGAAGAAAATCATCCATAAAGTCATTTTATTTATCAGAGGCAAGGAGTTCCCATCAGAAAATGATGCATTTAGAAAAGTAACAGAAAACCTAAATTTATGCAGTGTAGCAGTTTTGAAATAAGGAGGCAGTCTAGACACCTACAGTTGTTATATAAGGATGTATTCAGGACTCATTATTGTTTCACTAAACAATAAAATGTTGTATATTAAAGTATTAAAATATAATGTTATCCATTTCATTGCCTTGCAATGGGAAACAAACCACAAGAAGGCATCTCATAGGAAAAAAAACACCAGGGTAGACTTGAAAATTACTTTTGATGTAAAGCTTTGTGGGCTTAAAAAAGATGCTGAGTAGGAGAAGGGGAGCAATTTTCAGGGTCTGTTCTGGTTCTGCAGCCACACACATTTAAACTATACATTGTAACCCAGGATAAACCCACAACAAGTGATTTTTATGTCTTCACACTGGTTATGTCAGGCAGGTTCAGGGCTTAATGCTGGCTTTATGCAGAGGTTTGGGAAGCCTTATCCTTTATATGTCACCAAATGTTCTTTTTGCTCCCCAGTCAAATGAGTTTTTGAAAGTGCAGTTGTAAATTTGGACTAAGGCAGCTGCAGACTTTGAAGGGGTGGTGCTTGAAGGAATTGGATGCTGAGCTTGCTCTCCAGATCCTTTCTGTGTGCCTTGGAAAAGGCAAACATCCAGGGAGTGTTTCAGATTGTAGTGCGTTGACTCTGGCTAGATGGAGACACGCCGCCCCTGCACCCACTGCGCTACCAAAACCTGGCCACAAAAACTCAGTTCACATATACACAAGATATGCTTATTTCTGTTTACAAAAATCAAAGCTAAACAATGAAAAAAACCCCCAGGAAAACCCCAACAAAATCAAACCACCAGGAAAGACAAGTGAAAACCAACCTCTCTTTTTGGCTGTGGAATTACACTAAGCAGTTAGGAACAGAGGCAGCCTTTTAAATAGGGCTGTTCTCAGTAGGGCCTGAAATACTGTATGAAAACAAAACTTGTGTCATCAACTTTTAGGCAGCAAAACTGAGGCAGTGCAAATTCTTCCCCTGCCAAGTCTCATCTCACAGTGTGGGGGTGAGAGATAAGGTGACTCTGGCTGTATCTCATTTGGCTGCCAAGGGAACCAGCCTGTACATCAGGCCCTACAAACAAGAGTGCTTGCTGTCAGGAAGTTTTGGTTTGCATTAGCAATCCCAAATAAAATAAACACAAAAATTAAAGCTCTAATACAGAGAAATGATGAAAGATGCTTTTTATCAGTGTTTCAGAGTAAAAGTGTTCTGTAAAGTGCTTACACAGACAGCTAATATTGATTACAATTGAAGCCTCTCTTTTGAATTTGAATTTAAGGAATGACAAATATGACAAGAGGCTGTAACTTTGTTATTGATACATGTTTTTTGATGGCTGATATCAGCCTATAGCTGTTTAAGAAATTGATCTCCCAGATTACATAAATATTTTGTATGACTCATAGCCACATTCTGGATAATATGGTATTAATTTATTGTTGGTTTAATTTTGTAGTAATGGAGATAAAGTTGTTTAATATACAAACAGCTAGGTTTAATATACAAACAACTTAGGTAAACATGCCTATTGTTTAGTTGTATGAGGTATTTGTATATTTTTAATTTAACTTTTTAACTAATGTCATGTGTATGTATGTTCATTCGAAGGCAAATTTAAATGTGTGTTTAAAGCTGCAACGAGGCTGCAATGAAGGCAAACGAAGATTTCAACATTTAATTCTGTAGAAGATGTCCCTCAAATGTAATTAAATCTGATCTTACTTACTAGTAGACAAATGAATAATTCATAGAGTTTAGGCATAATCAGTTTATGAACTTTCTTAAAATTTCAGATGATGTGCAAAGGTTAATCTTTATATTAAAAGAAGAAAAGCTGGGATAGTTGTGTCTCCAACATGAAAATCCAGGTTGCTCAGGATACCATTTTAAAGAGACAGAAAGTTCAGGATATATATATATATGTGTGTGTATGTATGTATGTATGTATACATGCTCTCTACACAGAGTCAAATACGACCTGATATTTATTTAATCCAGAAGATGTATAGATTTTTGTGTCTGAATAACTCATTATTTTCTCTTGAAAAACACAACATAGAGGCAGGGAGAAAGGGCTGGGGCTGAGGGAGCTGAAGAGCGCTGGGGAATTGGAGCTAAAAACCAGAAATGGCAAACATCTAAGAAGGCAGAAGGAGAGAGAGGATTGTGAGGCTGGGAGGAGCAACGGGTGCCTGGCAAGTTTAAAGAAGCCTGATGTAGATAAAGAGAAATTAAACTCAGACAGTGGCATGGCTTCAGCGAGTAGCGAGGCTTCCAAGGGCCGGCAGAGTTGTCCCGTTTCCCCCGGGTGTTCCCAAAGGCTGGCGGAGAGCACCAGCACCGCCCGCACCCTGGGGCCTCTCCTGGGGCCCGTGGCAGTCTGGGGGAGCTCTTCCTACGCCGGAAAAATACAGCCCGGGATGGGCGGAATCAGTCACCTCTCAGGAGAGAGGGAGAAGGTGTTCCCGGTCATTACCAGCGCTGGGATATCCGCAGGCAAAACCACCGACCCCGCAGGGCATCGTAACCGGGGTTCTCCGCAGTGCTGTTTCACCCAGCGTCTCTGCTTTCTTTTGTTCTCCTCCTTGCTGATCTTAGAAATCATTTGCTTTGGAAACATCTTTCCGCCATGGGTTGGATTGAACATATCCAAGGAAGTCCCCAGTGAAAAAATATCAGGGTTTGCTCAGCTAAGCAACACATAGATCCTTCATTAGAAATGCAAAATAGACATGAGAGAAGTAATACACACTGGAACAAAAAGTATTGTCTTTAGGATACTTGCCTGAAATAACAACACGCTTAGTGTCTTAACGGTGGGGAAAATGGGCTTTGCAATAGTAAATCTCAGCTCTGACAGCTCTTGCCCGCTGTTACAGAAATCCCACTTTTTCTTTAGCATGCTGTGTAAATTTGCAGGAGCTGTGCCACACACTGAGAAACACCAGTGCAGCCCTGTCTGGGATCTCCAGTTGTGCTTAGAGGCCTTATCCTGGAATTTATCTGGCCTTGTTTGTATTTTTGCAGGAATATGTGGACATTAATCCCTGAAGAGGATGGTGCACGGACGTTCCCACAAACCAGTTTTAGAGGGTTCCCGGTTCTGCCTGCAGATGCTAGCAGTGCCAACACAACATCCTGTCTTCCTCTGTCATCCAACAGCCCAGGAGCCCAGCTGAAAATTATTTTAACCATCCAGTCACCAGTATGGTTTTATAGAAACATTTTATTTTTGCTGACTTCATTGATATATTGAGTATGTCCACCACCATCTTTCCCCCCACCCCTGTCACGATCCGCTAGCACAAGCGGGGGTTGTGATGGTTTGTTTATTGATCTCAGAGTGTTTGCACATTTGTGTCGCAACAGGGGAAATTCAGTTTTAATCAAAACAATGCACCTTTACTGAGTGCCAACAACAACACGATTATGCGATAGAGGGGAGGGAGAGAGAGACGTAAAAGAAACAAAATGATGTTGAAGAAACAGAGAGAGAGACGTAAAAGAAAAAAGAGAGGAANCCTTGCCTGCCTTGGCAGCAAGAACAGCACAGTACACTGTGACCAACACTCATTGTCCTCAGGAACCAGTTCCCAGCGGGCACACCTGCAGGCAGCATTTGGCAAACACCCCACCTCAGCCAGGCCAGGACTCCTTTGAGGTTTTCCAGGTTTTAGTCTGATTTTCAGTCTCTGTCTTTGGTCATGATCATGAGGCAGATCAGGGATCCTGGTCTCTTACACCACCCGCCTCCAACACCCCACATATTTTTAGGCCAGTCATTATTTCTGCCTGCAGACTGTTGCTGGTAAAGCTGGCAGCACAGCTCTGGCTGCTCAGAGTGCTCAGAGCTACATTTGCACTGGACATACTTGCCCAAGCCTGCTGAGCTCTCCAGTGAGGAGCACTGGCACCCAGGGGCTTCTTCTAATTTCTCCCATTTCCCACTTATTGAAAGGAGTTTTGTTTGCATCTGTGTCAGCACCAGGACCCTGTGAATTCAAGGGTTATGGGTTATGTTGGCCGAGCTCTGCTGCCTCTGCAGATTGGGGTGAAGCATTTTTCAAGCAGGAGTGAGGTAGTTCTGATACTCTGCTTGAAAAGCCTTAGCAACATATAAGAGTCCTGCACCAATGGTCTGGAACTTCACTCCTGAGCACTGCAAGATGCTGGTGCAGCAACAGGATGTTTGGAAATAATAGCAAAAAAAAAAAAAAGCTGTGTCTACTCCAAAGAGACATAACTTACAGCACTAAGCTGGGCCTTGGCTACTCCTCCGCAATTTTAGAGCAAAAGCCACTTATTTGCTGATGAAAGTAATAAAGAGAAGATGCTATGACATTATAATGTTGGTCATTTGCTGCAGACTGTATTTGGCTAACTGCACGATCCAATTTCTTGCTGAGGTAGCTGAAAAGGCAGGTGATGCCAGTGAAATGTGCCTTGGCATGCCAGGAATGGAATTTGGGTGAAACATTTAAAGCTATTTATCTCTGAGCCCAGAAAGCTGAGGTTCTCAAGTCAGCTAAGCCACTAAGTGATGAGACAGTTTAGCACCAAATCCCTGTGCTCTAATTTAATGTGGAGCCTTATCTCAGTATAAAGCCTGGTACCCACTCCTTTTTCAAGGATCACAGGGTTATTACTCAGGATACCACCTGGAGAGGGGATGGAGAACAGCTTCACCAGGCAGGAGGAGTGTGAGCAAATGAGCTCACTGTTTTCTCTCTTCTCTCTGAGGGTGCTGCTGCCATGGGCTGAATCAGTTGTTCAGGTTACATGGATTAGTGATTGATTGATTAATTAAAAGCCTTATTGACAGTCCAGGAGTTCACCAAAAGCCACAGTCCTGTCTCATCTTAAATACTTGCTCAAATACCAATTTAAGGAATAAGGTTAATTTTCTTAGCAGTTTCTGCTGCAGAAGGTGAGGGGAGGAGGGGTGCAGGACAGGCAGAGATTTAGGATGGAAACAGAATGAAGAATAATCTCTGCAGACATCTTTATAGGAGAGTCATGGGACAAAATTACTCTGGCATGTTAGCAAATGCACTGGTGTCCTATACCTTGTACAGGGAAGATGTATTTTGGGGCCTGTAGCTTTTTCTTTAGTAGGTTTTTGTTTGTTTGTTTGTTTGTTTGTTTGTTTGTTTGTTTGTTTGTTTGTTTTTTTAATTGCTTAGCCATCCTTGCTTTGGAAACTGCTGTGCAGTTAACTCTCAGCCCAGAGCAGCCTTAGCACAGGATAGACATCCTGTTGTTTATCTGGCTTTCAGAGGTAACAGCTTCTGTAAACTGCCTGTTGGCATTTTATCCTCTGATTTTAGCACTCACAAGAAAATTTTAATCTGAATCATTTCTAAATCCCAAATAATAGGAAGGGAAAGCTGTATCAAGGCTGTGTTTGCTTTCTGAAGCTCACTGCTCAATGTCTTGCACTGAATTTTAAATATGTAGAAATCAGGGATGTTGGTGGTGCCTTACACTGACCGTTTGTCTGAAGTGCAGGGTGGAGTTGTCTCTGAGGAACACAACTCCATGAGACAGTGGCCAGGAGCAGCCATGAGTAAATGCTTGGATGTGTTTCTGGACTAAAATATTTACTGTATAATGACAGATATATTTGATATAATGACATTCTAATATTCTATTCTAATGACATTCTATACAGAAAAAAGAGTATGCAGTAAATGATTTAGAAGTACAAGCACCTCAAACCCAGCTATTGTGCTGATTCTTACAAGTACTAATATGCTCTCTTGTTTGTGCTGGCTTATCTTCTTTGAAATGTCTGTAGACATTTATGGAGTGACCATCTGTGGCAAGAAACATGTTTCTCATCTTGTCAGTTCTTCTCTTCCTGGCCTCTCACAGCTAGGATTTCAGAACTTTTATGCTTGGCAGGTTCTTGAATTTGTTATGCTTCTTTTTGTGCCTGGAATTGCATTTTTAATATCTTGGCAGATGGTATCCAAACAAGTGTGAGTTTTACTCTCACGGTTCCCCTGGTGTCTGTTAGGGCATTTATTCTGAGGAGTACTTTTGTCCCCAGTTACACCACAGTGCAGGGGTCTTTTTCCCTCTTTCCCCAGAAGTAGTAAATTTTGCAGTTTTAAGTATGTTGCACACTTTGGAGCAAGGTGGAAAGGACTTCTACACACCTTCAAAATTGTGCCTGTCCATTTGCGGGTTTTTTTTCTCCTCTGAGGAAGGAGCCCTTGACCCTCATTGTTGGCAAGTTCAGGACTTAGAGGGTAATTGAGTCTTACCAGTTCACATTTATGAAGCAGTAGTAGCAACAATAATGTGCAACCTTGTGTAATTTGATTACAACTTTCAGGATGGTGGAGGAAATAAAGGGAGGTCTGAATAATCCTTAATCTGGTGTGGGTACAGCTGAGCTGTTGATCTCCATTGCCCACAGGAAAGGATAACTGGCCTAAAAAACAGTGACTTCTATGAACCAGAGTCAGATTTGGCAATGCCTAGAAGTGGGCAGCATTCAAATGCAACTTTTGAATGGATGTATTGTCACAAAGGGAGGTATTGATTATTGGATGATTATGCTGAATCAGAACAATGTCGACTAATGTAAGAATCTGTATGTTAGCTGTTAGGAAATGCTGGATTATACTTGAAGTGAGCATTATGTTGATTTAACACATTTTCTAGCAGTCTGCCCCCACAGCAGCCAAAAATGGCTCCGCTTTTTTTTTTTTTTTCCACTTAAATTATGTCAGGTGAACAGTTTGGGGTATTTGCCTTTTCTCCATGAGTTACTCCAAATCCCATACTGGGATTTGCAGTAACTCCACTCCCATCCTGGCAGTTGCAGTGCGTTGACTTCTGTTCCCAATGATGGTGGACACTGTCCTGGCAGTGCAGCAGCATTCTGTCCCCAGCTGCTGCTTTTCCTTGAGTATATTTAGAGTGCCAACAAAGGGAGAATTAGCCTCTAGAGCCATATTTGCAGGCCCAAATTAATCTGCAAAATAAGTCAGGAAATTTACAGGAAAGTTCCAATGCTCTGAGGGAGGGTGAGGAAAGTCCACAGTGCCATAATGTTAAAGCAAGTTGCAGTCCTTTCCAAGAGGAAAGGGATTTTTACAATGCCTATGTAGGCACTGTGTAAAATTCAGATACAATTAGTAGAAATTGGCCTTTAAACATCACCAGTATTTTAATATTTTGAATTAATTCTCTCCAACCTATTACCTTCAGTACTGCCAGAGCTCGGATTAATTCCCTGGGACTCTGAGCATGCAACAATGATCAGGAAGGTTGTAGGGAGGCTTAGTTGATAGAAAAAGTTAGTGTATGGAATAAAATTCCCTTAATTCCTGAGAGATTGGAGTGTGCATAAATGGCCAGTTCAGAAGGCTTCGTGCAGGCTAAGGAAATGAGGATGAACAAGAGCAAATATGACTTGGGCTCTTTTGACAGCATGTTTCTTTTTATGAATTCTTGACATCCAGTTGGTCTGTGACTACTGTGCTTGTGTTGTTCTTACCAGCCTCTGGCTATGCAGGCCTGTCTTCTCCTCCTGGGTGAAAAGCTTGCTCCTGTCATCCCTGTCCACTCCCTGCGCTCATCATGGAACACAGGGAGAAATTTATCCCATTTTCCTTGGCAGTATCCTTTTGAATACTGGAAGGCTCTTTACCTTCTCTTCTACCTTCCTGACATCAAAACCCAAGTCCATTAATTCTCTGACTAATCCTATGAGACCATGTTTCCTAAAACCTTGCTCTCTCTTAATTGGAGTCTCTGGATGCTTTCTCATTAGTGTGTATCTTTTGTGAAGGGTGATCCTCAGAAACAGACACTATTTGAGCTGAGAATTAGCAGGGGACCCCAGGCTTGACTCTCAGAGTAGTTTTCCCATCAGCCATCAGTAATTTGGTGGAGACTCCCCTCTGTGAGACTGTTGATTGGCACATCAGATGAGAGGCTGTGGGGACTGTTCTAGAGTGGGAATTGAAATTGAACTCTTCAATTAGAAGAATATTTAATTTTTAAATTAAATTAATTAATTTTTATTTATTTCAGTTTACTCTAAGTTTACTTCACGATGTTTTAGCTCAAGGGATGTTTTGATGTGAGTCTGCTGTGTGTACTAGGGAGGAAAGGATAAAATTGAGTAAGCAGTCAGAATTTCTGCAAATCTCTTCACCTGTGAAAAGCCATTGCTAAAAATGCTTTTCAGAGCTCCCTTTGTAATCTTGCAAAGAGCAGGCTGATACAACAATATCTGCATCTCCAGGAGGCATGATGATTTTCTTATGAAAGGTTAAATCAGAAGAAATGCAATTTGTCAGCTTACCCCCTGAAACTGGAGTGGAGTAATTTATTATCAGGTGGCTTGGCATTCTGTGCTCATGAAATGCATGGGAAACAGAACTGCCTTCCCTCCAGTTTTCCCAGTTCTGGCTGTTTTCAGTGGATGTGCTCCCCATTTGTGTTAGGGCAGGGGCAGAACAGGTCCTTGCTTCAAAGTGCAAGGTGAACTCTGGTTGCCAGTGCCTACACTCCTTGTTTTCATGTCAAGTCAAATGCCAGCCTCATACTGGCAGGGGAGGAGGAGGGTGCTTTTCTTAAAATGACATTTAATTGCGTGTATCCATTCCCTTTGCAATAAAGACTGAAGTGCTCTATTTACCAGTGACTTTACACAGCAGCCTGATGTGGAATTATCTGTGATTCTCTGGTGCTGTACTCTGTTTCCAACGTGAAATCCATTATATCCATCTCATTTTAATGTAGAGGGATTGCGGTGGCATTCAACCTTCCACAGAATTAGCTCCATTTTTAGTTCAGAAATTACTTCTATCACAGAGTACAAAGCTGCCTGGCACAGCCTTATCCACTGTATCTGAATAGTAGCCCAGAAACTGCTGCACTTCAGATCTTCAGAAATTCTTGCTGAGCAGCAAAGTATCATTCTTGCACTTAGCATATTTTCCCACTGTCATTAGTTTATGTCCTATTGAAATGAGATATTAGAATGCTGGAAGTTATTATGTGTCTGGCCTGATAGCTCCTGCAGGTTTCCAGCATCCAGGAGGCTTCTTGGTATAGGCACTGCTTTACTTTGTGTGCTTATTTTCATTTGTAAACAGAGAGCTGACTTTTATGGCTGATCCATTACAGGTTAACTAGAAAATTTGATAGTAGTATTCATAATAAGGGGTAGATATGCTTCCCAGATGGATTTTTGATGGATTTTGGATTTTGCCAGTTCTCTTTTCACCTTTTCTTTCTTACACAAAATGATGTAACGGGACCCCACTCTCTTACTGTTCAGCAGCCTAACTTTCAAGTAAGAATTCTCAAATTCTCATTGTAACAGTTTGTCTGCTTAGCCCAGCTCTGAGAATTCATTACTCTGCGGTAAACAAATTCCTTTTTTTTCCTGTTGCTGGTTTCTTTTTTTTTCCCTCCAGAGAGTGCACTTATTCAGCCTGTTTGCTGTCTCTTTGAAATGTCAGAGATGCCATTTGGACATTACTTTGCAGGGAAACAATGACAGGTCAAGAAAAACCCACAGGTCTTAAAGGAGCATAACTCTGGTACAGTCCAGTGTTTCTCAATATCTAAATGACATCAGCTACCAACTGAGACAAGGATATAAATTTCACAGTAACAAAGAGGAAATGGGTGAGCCAGATTGTGCTGTGCCATCTCACCCATTTCAAGGTTGTTTTTTTTTTATCATTCTGCATTCAGATTGAAGGATAATTCATAGTATGAATATTAACTGTTGTCAGTAAATCAGAATCACTCTGAAAGTTATTACTGTAAATGTCTACTTCTGCTTTTTGACTAGGATAGACCCATCCCTAACCTGAATGGGCTAATGAACATATAATTGGTGCAATTCTAAAAGAGATTCATAGAATGGTTAGGGTTGGAAGAGACCTTAAGCATCATCTAGTTCCAACTCCTCTGCCATAGGCATGATGGGTGTTGCTGTCATTTCTTTTTAGCTCTATCAAATACCTTTGAAAGCCTTTCAGTGTTTTAAACCCTTTTCTTTTTAACCGAAGACTGGAATAGGGAGTTAGTGCCACTAGGAAATGAAAGACCAGATAGGGAGCAAGTACATATATGAGCTGTTTCCAGAAGTATGTGGGTGTAACTTGAGGTGTGTGAAGAGTTTGAAGTCTGGTTTGTCTCTGGCCAGGTGTGGACAGCTCACTGGTATGGTGCTAACAGCAAAACACAACCTGGGATTTAAAGACAGGATGTGCTTGCTTGCCTGGCCCCATGGCTTCTGCTTGCAGGAAAATTGGTTTTATTAGCTACAGAAAAGGAAAAAAATTTCCTTGCTAGAGAGCAGAAGAGAATTTTTATGTGGGACAAAGAAGGGAAGTGTGTTTGACAGCTTTTGATGTCCTAGTTTGATAGATGGTTATATGTGACCTTTGTCTGCAGAGGCAACTGAGAAGAAAGTGAACCAGTAGCTAAAATCTCAGGAGAAACCAGTGGAAGAAGAGGGAGAGAAAGGAGCTTCTGTCCAGGGCTCTTGGCAACCTCCCCAAGGTATGGCAGCAGTGCTGGTGTGCCAGAGGCACAGCTCCAGCCCGTCCCTGGGACCATCACAGGCTTCCCTAGCCAGAGCAAGAAATCCAGCATCTGTCAGCCCAGATACTCATTGAAGTTTAAAAGAGGGAAACAGGAGAAGAAGCGAGAAAAAATTGCTGGAGAGCTGCAGAGTCTGCATGAGTGTGTGTCTCCTATGGGAAGTTGTGCTGGAGTCTGGTGCCTACCAATGGAGGTGAGATGGTTTCAGGTCAGTTGTGGCCTGACTGTGCTGGAACAAATGGCTGGGATGAGAGAATGCTGTAGAAAATCTTTGATTTGTGTGGGTAATGGAGTGACAAACAGTGATTAAAAACTAGTCCTCTAAATCTGTCTGATCTCCCAAGTGATTTGTCACAACATTTCTCTCCCTCAAGCATTGTTTTTTGTTTCCCAAAAGCCCCCTCAAAAGTAGGATGGGCTCAGAAGTTGCTTTTAGTTAGCAACGAGATCTAATATCTGATTCCCAAATTGCAGTCTCTGAATTTTCACTCTCTTGTATTTTATGTTTCCAGGGGCTATATGCATGTAATGTAGCAGTAAACATTTTGTCTACACTAATTTGATCATCTAGTTTTCTTTACAGAAGTTCTGCAGTTAGAATTATCTCTCTTATACTCTAGGAAATATCTTTTGTTTTGAATGCTACAGCTACTACATTTTATTTTTGCAATGGGGCACCAGGTTTTATGTTAACAGAACTCCCAATTCACCTCATTTACTCCTCACTTCCATCAATTTCTTCCTGTTGCATCTGAAGCACAGTAACTTCATATAACTGAATTTTCAAAAAGCTACAACTCTTTGGTCCTGGTCCTAATTTTGGCCCTTCCTTGGAACAATATTTTTCCAGTGGATAGTTAGCCTCCTTCTCACTTTCCCTAATGATACATGCAAAAAACCATAGCTAAGTGCAGGCAAAGTTAACTGAACTGAATTGTTTTTTTATTTAAACTCGGGGAAGGATAATTTTTATCACACTCCTGGTAGTGCTGCTTGCTGGTCTATATACAAATTGCTTCTTTGCAGTGAAATGCAGATTATGTGTCATGCTTGTGCTATTTAAACATCTAGTCACATCCTGTTGGGGACAAATGAAGTTTCTATGTTTTTCAAAGGTCAGATTAATTTACTTCTTGAAATTAGGCTTAGGTTTAAGTGCAGCATACCTGAATATGCACAAGGGTTGAACTAAAACCTCTAGAGGAGGGGGTTATAATCTCTGTAGATACTGTAACATCTGGGGATGTTTTCTTCTGCAAAGGGAATACAATTTTCTGGAAAGTTCACTCCTGACTTTGAGGCACACCTCTGGCCATATCTGTGAGGGAGCTCCTTCCTAAGGTGAGGGGTGAGCTGGGAGCCAAGGAAGACCCCAGAACCTTCAGTGGCCAGAGAGCAGCCCCACAGGGTTTGGGCAGAGCAGGGAGCTGGAAACAGGGTCCAGCAACTCAAAGAGGAACCACACTGGGGGTCATCCAAGCCATCAGCAGCAGGAGAGAGGAGGAGAGCAGCAGGGTGGGGATGGGGAGATGGATGACTACAAGGTAGGTCCAGAGTCTGTGCTAGGGGACAGGGATTAAAACAATTACACAGCTCAGGTGAGGAGTAGGAGTGCAGCCTGAATTTATCCATAGCTTCTGCACTGTGGCCAAAGGTTTGGCTGGGGGTCCCAGGTGAGGATGGTCAGAGTGATTGAAAGCCTTTGAGTGCACACAGGGATCTGACACTGTTTAAGTATGCTCTGTGTGTCTGTGCATATGTGTAGGGAAATGTTTTCATAGGTCAGTTAATTGTAAAGGATTTTCTAATTGCATTTAGGGAAAGACAATTTAAACAGGCCTAAACAGACACAGGCTCTTTCTCCCTGTGTGGTACACAGGGAACAGGGATCTCATACTGCCCAACTCCCAGGTACGACATTGCCCAGCTCCTGTGGGTCAGCTGCTGGCTGCAGCCTCCAAATGCCATGGCTGGCACCAGGAGTATCAGCAAGGTAGGTGCTGGGACCAGGCAGAAAAAGTAACAGTGTAAAGCTGTTTGAAAGAAACAGCACTTGAGCAGGGTGAAGGAACAATGTTTGAAGTCAGGTGGAAAAAATAGGGTGTATTGAGTGCAAAAATGTTAATTTGGCTAGTAATGACAGTGGGTGTATTTTATACTGGTTCTTTGATTTGTTTGCAATTACAAGCTCTGGTTAACAATTCTGGGTTATTTTACACACATTTCCTACTGATGGCCCTTGGATGCTCCTGTGAGTCAGGAGTAGTCTGTTTCATATCCAGTAAATATTCTTGGCAGTATAAACTCACTAGAGCCATTTGTCTTGCATGACAATTTTGACAAACAATCCGTGAATACAGCTTAGTAGTTATTAATTACAGGTCAGAAAGAGGTGGGGAATAATGGAGAAACTCTCACTTTCTTGTTTTATTTATTTATTTATTTATTTAGTGCCATATTTTATGCCAGGGAATTGGAGAATAAGGGACTCAACAATAGTCCTGGTCTGTGGTGTCTTTCAGCTTGTCCCACCCCTGGGTGTTCATTCCTCTTATCCATCCAAAAAGGCATTATTTTTCCTTCCAAAGAAGTTTGTGAAGTTTCAGTTTTGTCCTGGTCTTGTGAGTTGTCTGTGTTATAGATGATCAGGTCAGATTAGTTTTTTTAGAAATAGAAATATTAAAGATGTTGATATTAAAACAAAATTACAAAAATCCAAAGGTTCGGAAACTTACTAGGGACTGCTTGCTGGGTTTTGCCTCACATCTGGGTGGGACACACACAGGTAGAAAAGAAGTTAACAAGAGAAAACCTCGGCTTGGCAGGGCAATGACCCTTCCAAGTCCAACAAAGAAACAGGCAGATGTAAGATAGCCATCGGGAGCCAAAACTCAGGAGCTATTGCGACTACACTCATCCAAAAGGGGGAAACCATTTCCTGGAGCTAGACAAAAGGGGTACAGAAAAGATTGGCTCACACAATACAAAGGGAATATGAATATTGATTTTTTTCCTGTAAAAACTAAACACCTGTGGACACCGCCAATCAGCCACATATCACCGCATCTTGGCCGACCATCAAGGGTTCCAGAAAACCAGAAAAGACTTCAATGACCACCATCACCGGACACAGATGCTGAAAGAAGAAACCATCAGTCGAGCAGGAGGCCTTTTGTCCACTTGTACACCAAGGAAAGAAAGCTAATAAATATGAACAGGGTTGGAGAATTTCAGCCTCAGGCCGAAAAAACTGCATAAAACTGGAAGGCACTGAGGCAGCCTTCATGACTCCCACAGAGACAGGCTCGTAGCGGTAGAGTGGGAGCGAGGAGATCACCCAGCGTCAAAACCGGTCTGACTCTGTTCCATCGGGGCTATCCGTGACTGCAACGTGGTCGCTAAATAAAATATTGTTATTATTTAAATTACCAATTTGGCTAGATTGGACCATTCATTTATAACACAAAGAAATAGATTAAGTGTTTCTTTGGCACAGAAAGTGTTATCTTAAGAATGTATGCATATTGCCCTTGGTATATCTCATCCTTTGCTTTACTGCCCCTCCTGAAAGCCAAGTGAAACCGTTCTGAATTGGATTTTTAAAACTAATTTATTTAAGGAAACTGGTGGGAGAGATGTGCTCAGAAATAAAGCCATTTCAGTATTTTAGTGTGATTAAATACAGAATGATTAAAGCATAACTCAGGTAATTTTCAAAATTGGATTGTCCAAGTCTGCAAAATTTTTTTCCTCCAGCCCCTCGAGCAGAGGATTGTGAGGGTGTTAAATAAGATGACACATCTCTGTCCCAGCTGGATCAATATTTGAGTTGCTTTTGGGTCTGCCTGTCACAGAGGAACAAGTAGATAAATGGTGTGAATTTCTAAGTAATATTCACAATACCAGCTGCCAGGGATGTTGCTTGCTTCTGAACAGAATCTGCTTGACTGTGATGCTTCCCCTGAAGACCTCTGAGGCAGGTAAGACCCCCTGGTTGCAAGGTGCTCATTCAAAGTGAAGGTGTGACACCTTCAGGGCATTGCACAGCACATGGAGATGGGGGTTTGTGTCATCTGGGAACCTTAGCTGCAGTCTGGTAATAAAAAAAGCCCTCACAGGGGAAGAAAAACAAAGGCCTGCTGGTGCTGTCTCTGCTTTCACTGATACTTTGCTAAGATATTAGACCTTCTGTGGTGGCAAAAAATATCCTTGAAATCTGTGATCTGACCTAATGCTTCATCTCATTTAGGTCAGTCTTGAAAAGTAATGTGTGGTGGGGTGTTTTTTTTTGTTGCTGTTGGTTTTGGTTTTTCATTGTTGTTGTTGTTGTATTTTTTTTCTTTCCCCCCTGCTGATTTTTATCACTCTCTTGATCTGTTTTCTATGGAGAAGGCTTCTGGGCTGGGAGATAAGGAAGCACAGGCTTGCTGAGCTCAGTGTGTGTGAAGTGCTGAGAGAGGGAAAGTTGTAGTAGGGACCTGATGAGGCAAATCTCTGTCTGCTGCTGTGAACTCCCATGCTGGAGGGCCTCTGCTCTCCAAAGCAGCTGCTTCTTCAGTCTCTTTTCCCTTCTGAGAGCTCAGAGATCTAAGCCTCCCTCTCACACAGCAGCTACAAGGAGTAGAAACCTTTTATAGGAAGTGGCAGACCAGAGCTATTAGGAACAGGGAAGAAGAGGAAAGAGGCAGGGATGCTTGTCATCCTTGGTAGGATGCTGCTGTGTGAACTTTAGATAGCAAGTGCACAGATTTATATGGATACCTATGTTATAGATGAATATAATAAATTCGTGCTCATGTAAAGATTAGAAACAATAATGTTATGAGTATAAAGTGGAGGTCTTAGAAATCTGGGAAGTGGGCAGAAATTGCTTCACCAGTTGGAACAGCACACCTGGCTGAAGGAAACTAGCCAAAAGTTAGCAAGGTAAAAGGCCGTGGCTCACCCTGGAATGGCCCATCTTCATGAGACAATCGGAGTGACATATAGGCAATAAACATCGGGAGCCACGGCACTCAAAGCAATCAGAACAGTTACACCCAAATGAAGTTTTCCCTTAACTAGAC
This sequence comes from Dicaeum eximium, assembly GCA_013396995.1. NCBI lineage: Eukaryota > Metazoa > Chordata > Aves > Passeriformes > Dicaeidae > Dicaeum > Dicaeum eximium. The sequence goes on along the minus strand of VWZP01010310.1, from coordinate 49,598 downwards.
TAACGCATGATAAGTATCAGCAACCATACAGGGGCAAGCTGAATTTCAATACCGATTCCCATAAACTGAAACCTGTAGATATCGCCGCTTGGAAACCTGTCATGCAACCCGGGGAAAAGAAAGAAAAGACATCACCGCTGCTCGGGGACCCATCGTCCACCCATGAACACAGAAAAGGGATCCATCAACCCACCTGGAAGTCCATTGTACACCTCTGCACAGAAAAAGAAGACCTACTGCATATGAACAGAACTGGAGGATTCCAGCCCCAGGCAAAGAAAACTGTATAAAACCAGGAGTGACCAATGCCACTTTGTGAACTCAGGGGACTCGATAAGGTAGAGGCTGAGCTAGGAGTTCACCCAGGGCCAATACCGGGTCGACATGTACCTTTGATTTGGGCTACTCGTAACTGTATCTTGGTTATGAAATAAAATCTATTTCTTTAATTATCGAATTTGGCTTGATCAAATTTCATTTATAACACCTACACCTTGGAAAATGCCTGACAAGCCTGGGTACCTCTGGTGCCCTGATGAGATTGTGCATCATGTTAAACCCATGGCGTTTGGGCTGGGAAATGCCCTAAACAAACCTACAAAAACTACACAAAACTACATTTATAGCTCCCTGCTTGGGAAATATGCATCCACTTGAATCTGAAATCTGGGAAGTCTCATCTGCATTTACCCTGACAGGTGACACACAGTGTTGCTTGAAATAGACTTCATGGCGAATAAAATGTGTTTGGAAGGAAGTAACTCAGCATCTGGTTTGATTTTCAGGGTCTCACACATATTGCAAGGGGGAAGTGTGTGCTGTCCTTGAGGTTTGATGCCTTGATTACATTTGTGTAGTGAGGTGAGCTCTGAACTTCTGATCACCTTGTGCTGACTTGCTCTCCTCTGACCTTCATCTGTACTGGCAAAAGAATGCAAGAGAAAAGTACTCTAACAGAAAACAATGGAGCCTGGAGTACCTGCAGGGGAAGGAATTTTAAGTGACACCATGGGGCAGTGTTGGGCTTACTGCAAACCTTTGTAACTCAAAAATGCTGTGCTTTCCTAGCTAACACTTCTGCAGGCCCAATGTTTGCGGTGACCTTCTTGCCTGTTTCACCTCTCTGTCAAAGAGCTAAAGGTGACTTCAGATTGAGATTAACTCTCCCAGCTGCTGACTGACAGTGCAACAGGCTTATCAGTGGAGCATGCATTTAATTATTTTCTTTTAGCAGATTTAAGGCTTGAATCCTGCCTGAGCAGGGCAAAAAGAGAAACATCATCTCCTTGCTGTATCTCCAGGTGCATGGAGGATGCTCTTCTGTTGTGAAAAGCGGCTTGTATGACAGAGGCAGAGATTTCTTCCTGAAAACAGGGGGCTTTTATGCTCAACAGCCTAATTTGTCATGCATTACTGAAAAAGAGTATATGAAAGAAGGGAGCAAAATTCTGCTTTTCTTTGTCTACTTACATATTAAAAGATTTGGGGTTTTTTTGTCACATAAGCATAAAAAACCAGAGTAAACCACTCACAGGCTTATCTAGAAGGCTGTAGCTTTTAGACAGTCATTAGTATTCCACTTTCTTGTTTTATTCTGTTTGAGCAATTATTTTATCTTACTGGGCCATCAGTTTGGGAGCAATTTCTTGACTCTCAAACTACTATTCCTCTCCTTCAGACACAGACATTGCATATATCTGATATTTTCAAAGAACCTCTGATGCTAGAAAAGCAGACAGAATAATTTGCTCACCATTGTACTCTGCTGAACACATTCCCTGCTCTGATTCCTTGTACCTGTTGTTTGCATGGAGCACAGCCTCCACAGCAGTATCCATGAAAAGCTTCTGTACCCTGCATTTTTCACAGTAAACATTTGGCATGAATTGGTCATAAAGAAAAATGCTGACCAAAAAGATTTTCTGCTCAGTTATTGGGAGGCTTTTGGGATAATTCATAGAAGTTTGCAAGACACAAAAAGTAAAATCTTCTAGTAATTTTCTTTCCTAATTTTTAAAAAACAGATTGGTTTTATGTTTCATTTAACGGCTTCATTATTCATAGAAACACAGAATAGTTTGGGTTGGAAGGGGACCTGGAAGATCATCTAGTTCCAACATGCCCATGGAACTGCCATTAGCTAAAGTGAGTCAAACTTTTGTTGGAAAATACCGATATTTTCCTCTGATATTATTTATAATTGCTACATAAAAGAAGAGTGCAAAAAAAAAGCTTTAAGGTCCCTCCCACAAACCATTCTATGATTCTGCAGGCGGTGAATAAAGAAGTCAATCCAATTTCTTGATTTAGGTGCTTGGCTGTGTATTTTAATCAGGAGCCTTTATCTCATGGCATTTGAGTTGCCTCAGGAGGAAGCAGCAACAGTGGGAATTGACCAGAAGAAGCAGCAGCAGCAAAAAAAAGAAAACCCAACAAACATCCCAAAACCCAATAAAAAACCCTTCCAAAATACTAAACCTTGCAATTCTGTCTTTCAATTAAATATTATTTGAGTCAAAAAATATGTTTTTTTATTTATCATAAAAGTATATTTTTTATTTATTATATTTAATATTTATTTTATTTTTTATTATTTGAGTCCAAAAAGTCTCAATGCCTGAAAGTGGAGCTTGGTTCTCTGTTTCTGCATAGTTGTTTTTGGACAAACTTTTTTTTGTATTACATCTGAATTAAACCTCTAAAATGTGTTTTCAAGAGACAGCGAGGGGATGGAAACAGGAACAGAAGGTGTGAGCTGGAATAGGAGCCCAGCTGGAGTATAAAATAGGGATTGAAGGCAGGACCTCATGTCCTTTATGTGAACTCCTGTGCATCCTTTCAATTAGGGCTGGGCTGGTCCCTGTGTGCCTTGGGACTGTGTGCATTCTGACAATTGTACATGGGATTGGGATTATGTGGGTGCTGTGTTCTTATCGCTTGGAAATGTCATTGTAGGAGGGTCCCCCAGGCAAGGACCCCCTCCCGTCTGTTCTGTGGAATTATTTTAGCAGCAGCTTTATTCCAGATCCCTAGCACACAGCCCTCCCCAGGTTAAGGATCAAAAGGACTGCATGGGATGGGGTACAGGGATGTTCCTGGATAAACAGCTCCCAGGCAGGGTGGTTCTGTCAGGGGCTGGGCTCTCTGCACACTGCCAGCTGGCCTGAGCAAGGGGGAATTTGGATGAGATATCATCACTTACTGAACTGTAGCCAGGGATGGCAGGACTGGGAGCAGGTGTTCAAGACTAATCTTAATGGCCAGTGTTTGCCAAAGGAGATGAATCCTCTTTTTGCCTACTCATGTTTTATGTTTAGCATGAGATACAGCATGGTTTTCCATTTTCATTTTTATTTGGGATTTTAGAGGTTTAGAGGTTCTGTAAATGGTGCAACTGCCCAGTTACCTGTCTGCAGTCAGTGCTATTTCTAAAATGCTGACCAGAATTCTGTGGAGCAGCATTCTCTGTCTTCACTCAGTACCGAATGCAGCTTGTTTGGGATTCCTGTTCTGCCTGAGGTAGCCTCAGTTATTTCACATTCACAGGTACCAGCCTCACTTTAAGATGGTTTACCTGCATTTCCCAAGCTGCTGTGGTCAAAAAGATGCTATGCTGTGACACCCCATCTATTTGCTAAATCCCATCTGAAACTATCCTTGTTTGCAAGCCATTTTGCTTTCCAGTGTGAAGCACCTAAAATGGGAATGAAAACGAGGCAATTTTTGATGTTTCCATGGCGGATGTCCTCCTGCTGGCAGAGCCTGTGACCCATTCCCTAAGTGCCACCTGAGCAAGGATCATTCAGGTGAGCTCAAAAATGTGTGCTTTTGCCTTGTCAGGCTGTCACCATGTGTGAAAAATTGATAAGGTATGGTCATGAATAAACACATGGCATTTATTTATGGAGTCTCACTCAAATATAATGCAATCCAGTAATTCCTGAAATAAAAGAGAAGTGCAGGAGGAGGAAGATGAGAGAGTCAAACCCTGGTTTACAAGAGGTTATTTCCTTTGGAAAGAAGCCAGCCACTATGTAAATAAAAGCAAAGGCAGGTAATGAAACAGAAAATGGGTTCTTAATCATGCTCTCCTGGAGGTTTTGTGGCAAATCTGCAATTGCTATCCATGAGGGCGGTGGATCAGCCTATTAGACCAGCAACAAAACCTTGTGATACTTTGGCAATGACAGTCATTGCCATATTTCCAGCAAAGGTTTAGCTTGTGGCTCAGGGAACCAAAAACCTGATTAATAACTTCCCCCCAGACAGTGAAGAATCACATATTTTTCTCTTATGTGTTTTCCATTTAAAGATAAAAGTGTCAGTAGCTGCTTTTCTCTGTTGCAGCTTGGAATGGTAGTTTACATAAAATATACAGATTAATACAGGAATAAGGCTCTAAGAAGAAATCACCCACCATGTTAACACAGAGGGCTGCTGAGTAATCCCCCACAGGCATACAGATAAGTCTTGTAAAATAACATGGTAACCCTCTGTGTATAAATTCTGACTTTACTATAGAAATCCATTATTTTTCAATTTCTGTGGGGTTTACACACATGGACTGCCATTGTCTGGATATAAGCCCAACAAGTGTTCAAGGGGAAATTGTTGGTGCAGGTAAAATGTCCTGTGGTGAACTTCTCAAAGTCTGCTATGCTTTACTTCCTTTTTATCTTTAGAGTTGGATTCAAGTTCTGAACTTTCTGTCCAACTCTTGACTTCTCCAAGACTCAGTGATTTTTACAGGTCAAAGATTTAGGGATTTAGCTGGAGACGTTTTTCTGTCTCAGCATTTCTTTTTTGAAACGCTTTCTTCAGGAGAGTCTCTGTTGCATGCCTGCAGCTGAGAGGCACATATAGTGTGGAAAAAGTCCTGTCCTGAGTCTGGAATGTTGCTTCTTCTTCAAAATCAAGGATGGTTTCCTCATAATATTTATTTCATTTATTTTAATGTTTCCCTCATAATGCATGACAGGAAGCTTACCCTTATTTTGATCTTTTTAGGACGACAACTCTTCCCATTCTACAAATGTTCACCTATTTGCTTTCTAGGAACCTTATGGGGGTTTTTAGGCTCACCCTTTAATGCTTTCTAGGACTCCATCTGGTTTTGCTTTCTAGACTTCTCCCCCTGCTTTCTGATTTCTTGGAATTTTCCACAATTTGTAGGAACCCGTTCATTTCACTTTCTAGAAATTCTGCTTTTTAGCACTGCTCCTTGATGCTTTCTGGGAATACTTTATGTTGTGTAGGATTCCTGGGATGCAGCTGTAATAATTGTCCACATTTTCTAAGATCACACCAGTTTAATCTCTAAAACAGCTCACCCCCGGAACTTTCCAGATTGATTATGCTTCCCCCCATATCTCTGGGAAACCCCCATGTTTTCTTTCCCTATCCATTTCCTAGGAATGTTCCCATCCTGCTGCCTGTGCATTTCTGCTCTGCTTTCCAGCAATTCCTCATGGCTTTCTAGGACTGCTGACACATAAGGAAGTCCTCTGAACTTTCTAAGAGGAGTTCCTAATTTGCTTTGTAGAAATGCCTTATTTGCTTTCTAGTGGTTTGTCCTTGCTTTTCCAGGGATGGTGCTTTTTGAGGAAATATTGATTTTCTTTCTGGCAATCCCCTGTTTGTCTTTCCAGATTCTCTCCATATGTTTGCAGGAAATCCCCCAGTTGCTTTCTGTCACTTGCTTTTTTAATAACTCCCCCTTGTCTTCTAGGAAGCCTTCTCTTTTTGATAAATTCAGACTCATACCTGGGAATTCCTCTCTGCTTTCAGGGATTTCCCTACTGTGCTTTCAAGGAATTTTCTCTTTCAATTCCAGCAGTTCCCCAGTGCTACCTGGAAAGTCCAGTGTTCTTTCTAGAATTTATAAACTGTGTTTCTTTCCCTAGAGGGTTTATTTTGCTCTTCTACTTGCTTTGAATTCTCTGCTGCTGTTTAGAATTTGGTGCTTGCTTTTCTTAGAAGTCCTCATCTATTTTCTAATGATTCCCTTCTTCCTTTCTAGGACCCATTTTTTTCAAAAGCTGACGAAGTGACACTTCTAAGTAACTGACCTGCTTTTAAAACCCTCCTTTAGCTTTCAGAGAGTTAAAAGTCATTGGTGCTTTTAATAAAAGGTGGCTCAGAGAACAAGTAAAGATCAGGATATCCTGAATCGCCAAAGTGGAGAAGCAAGTCTCTAAAATCCTTTACAGACAGATTATCCATGATTTGAACTGCAATTTCTTCATGCCAATAAAAGTCTGCATGCCACATTGTTTTTGTAAGTATCTCTACCTCCAATTTAACTTGAACCTTAGCCAGGGCATGTCAGATGGTAGAGTTAAGAATACAGCATTTTTAAACAAAAAGTGACTCTCCTTTTTCTTCATGTAGCTGCTTTACACATTAAGAAGGCTTTGCTGGCACAACAATGCCAATCAAGATGACAGCTTGGTTTTGGTACAGAGGCAGAACTCTGCAGTATGAGCCTCAGCTGCTCAGTGATTAGTGCTCAGTGACACCAAACACTTTTAGGCTGCATTAATTTTTAGCAGGATTTGTGAAATCTGAACTAAGTAAAGTAAGCTAAGTAAATAAGACTATCAAAGAGATACGCCTCAGGGTGGTAACTCTGTAGAAAAGCATAACATCTCTTAATTTTCTTAAGTAGAATGGAATGCTATCTTGCTGTAGCATGATGGTCAAATAGAAATTATTCACAGGCCCCAAAACCAAAATGGAAAAAGCTTAGGACTCTACATTTAGTGCAATACCAAAATCCACTGTTTTTTCAAAACCTTTTAAATTCCATTGCTGCAGACATTTCACTGGAAATGACCAAATGACAGTGAGAAATGTCAAGGTAACTTGTTTGTTGTTCACCTGATTCAATTTAAGTGATGCTGACATCATACACTGACCAAACTGTTAGATAAAGATAAGTTTTAGTTCATCCACCACTGTCAGCTAAGCATTCCCTTATCATCTTTCTCAGCTGTTTGTTTGGCTATGATTAAATTATTCAGGTTTTGGCTTGTTTAATCTTTCAGGTCACTGCTACCGAAAGAGATAAGGAAGTTTATTAAAAGTGCATGTATAATGATGTTGGAGGGAAAAAAAATGGATGGAGAGTGTTTGTGAAGCTTATCTTTATTCATGAAGCCCTTGAGAGTGATGGGGAAGGGTACCAGGAACCCGCGCAGACTGTCGGCTCCTGCAGTTTAACTTGCTCGTCCAGAGTGCCTCAGCTGATGCACACACAAGGCTCTGCCAAGGCTTGTGCTCTGCCTTCCTTGCATTATTAATGCTCCCAGACGGGCTTGCATTTGTGTGCTGCTGCTTGAGGTGACACTGCCACTGCTGCCTCTCTGCAGGGCTTTCCCAGCCATGACACTGGGGCTCTGTGAGTGATATCAGTACTGAGCAAGCTGGAGCAAAGCAGGGTCTGGTGTTTGCCAGTGCTGTCAGTGACTGGAGTCCAGAAGTACAGGCCTCTTGGAACTCTGATCTATTTAATTAAAGAGTTAGTGGCACATGCACAGATAGCAAAGCAAATCTGACCACTCTTATCCATAGTATAATTTTACCATGTCTTAGTATTTGTGCCTCTATCCTTTCTTAAAACTGAAATAATAATTTAAAAAACCTCTGCAAAATCTTCTAGGCAATTTTAAAATGATCATTTTCTAGTGCTTATCAATGCAGACAAAAACGTAAAATATGCATATGTGCAGTGTAGGAGCTCTGAGATAATTCTTCACAATTATTTAAAACTGATCTCATGGATTTTTCAACCAGATTCTTTGCTTATTTGGTGCCCATAACACCATGGATAGATTTATTCTGGTATGTTCTTTTTTAGTGTTGCTGCATGGTTTTGAAGTGCATATCCAAACAAGCTACTCTCTCAAAGCAATGATGTCTCACCTGCCTGCTTTCTATTTTTCTTTTTTTTTTTTTTATCTGCAGCATTTGGCCTATTTCTAGTTTTCTATTTTCTAGTTTACCCTTTCTAGTAGGGTAGAGACATCTGATCCTTTGAAAGCTTGGTTATTGGACTCTTTTTTTCTTTATTCTCCCTGCTGCATAATCCTTTGGAATAGCTGATAATGTATTGGCATGAGGTTTTCACAGCCAGGTTGTGCAATGTAGGTAATGTGTGTGTGTGTAATGTGATATTCCTGCAACAAATCTGTTCCGCTAAAGTAAAATGAGGGAAGCAGTAGTATAAACGGGAACTTTTTTTTTCCAGTTTAGGAGGAATTTTGGGCTGCCAAAAATTCTTCCTGTCCAAGAGGAGTGTTGCTTCTGGGCAAAATGTCTGAGAATGTCTATTCAATAGGTCAATGCAAGATCTAACCCTGGTCTGCTTACCTATCCCAAAAGAGTAATAAAGGAAACTGTTATAGATGATCAGAATAAATTCATGCTTATTAAAAATAATAATGTAATCATAAGTATAAAGTAGGGCTCTTAAGAATCTGGGAGGCAGACAGAGATTGTTTAACCAGCCTCAGCAGCACACATGGTTGAGACAAACTAGTCCCAAAATTAGCAAGGAAAAAGGCCGTGGCTCAACTGGGAATGGCCCATTTTCACTAAAGAATCAGAAAGACAGATGGGTGATAACCATCGGGAGCCACGGTAGTCAGAGCTTTCAAGATAGTTACACCCAAAATGCAGTCTTCCCTTAACTCTTCGAATGCATGATAAATATCAGTAACCACAACATACAGGGAAAATGTGAATGTCAATACCGATTCCTGTAAACTGAAAAATCTGGGGACATCGCCAATCAGACGATCATCACCCAACCCTAAGAAAAGAAATAAGACACATTGACACCACTTGGAGACCCATTGTTCACCCCTGGACACAGAGAAAGACCCATCAGCTTGCCAGGAAGTACATTGTCCATCTCCACACAGAGAAAGGAAATGCATGAATATGAACAAGACTAGAGAATTTCAGCCAAAGGCAAAGAAAACTGTATAAAACCAGAAAGGACCGAGACAACTTTGTGAACTCAGGGGACTCGATGCGATAGAGGTTGAGCTAGGAGTTCACCCAGGGCCAATATGTACCTTTGATTGGGGCTACTCTTAACTGTATCTTGGTTATGAAATAAAATCTAATTTTTTGATTATCAAATTTGGCTTGATCAAATTTCATTTATAACAAAACTAAACAGATTGCCTCAATATCAGCATGGTACTGCCAATCTCAGGCTTCCCCAAATTGCAGGATTAGTTTAAAAATCAATACATATGCTGTGGCTTATTCACTTTTTCCCCAAAAGCTAGCTCATAACAAGTGGTTCATTTGAATTTTTACCCTGTACTCCACAATAAGTTTTAAAAACCTAATTAAAAATAAAAAAATAGAAATTTGCTCATAATAGACCTCAAAGAAAGACACAAAGTGTCATGAGGCTTGTGATTAAAAGTGGGGTAACATGCATGTTAGTTTTGCATGCGTATTCCTTTGGGTTTCAAATATATCAGCACCTGTCTAGAAATCTCATTGCTTGGGCTTTTGTTAATTTAATTTAAGCCTCACTTCTTGCCTCTCCATGGCTGATGCTATCACCTTGTTCACTATCATGATATGGAGGGCTGTTAACAGGCACATGCACAGGATTAATGCAAGGCCATTTCTCTATCCTGCTGCAGAGGTAGGTCTTCTAGGTATGAGAAGTAATTTCATCCTCATCTCTTACTAATGTAAAATCACTGGAAAAGTCAATTATTAATTAGAAGTGGAGAAACAACAGGACAGCTATACCTTAAGATGTAATAAGTTTAGGTCACACTTCACTCAGACATCAGCATTTTGTGCTGAGCCCTCAGTGGGTGTCATGGCTGAGCAGATAAGCAGTAATTACCCTAATGAAGTGGGTAATTCAGGTAAGAGGTAAGTGGTCAACTAGACAAATAAGACATAATTTTTAATTGCCATGAGAAATGTTTACACCTTCGCGTACTTGAGAAGGCTGTGATACTACAGGAGACTTTGAAAATGTGTGTTCTGTAAAACAAGCCTATGGCTTTCTCACAACACCTGGCATTTTTCAAAAAACAGTCAAATAAGATGTCTTTCAAACAGGTGCCAAAGAACATTAGTGCTGAGCTTCCTGTAAAGCACACAAGATTTCTCACCTTACAGGGAAATGGGCCTGGAGAGCTTTGTGGAGACAATGGAGCTTCTGTATAGGAGTGCTAAGCATTACATATTAATGGCATAATTCGTCATTAGGTGATTAGTGGAGCATGCCCCCATGGTGACAACCAAATGTTTGTCACATTACTAGGAGCAGAGATTTCCTGCAAGGTGGCAGGGAGGAAGGAGGGTGAGCAGCGAAATGTTACCCTGGAGGAAAACAGCTCCTTGGCATTATAACATTATAAAAAGTGCCTGTCTGCTGCTTCAGACCAAGGCTGCTTGTGAACCACATCAGACTCCCTTCCTGTGTCAGGTTCTGCGTGTAAATTAAAAACAGAAGTAGCATTGATTATAGACAAAAAGATAAAGCTGAAAATGACTCTGTATGGATTTGAGCACTGCTTGCCAGCAGACAAAAGATTTGTTTCATGTTTAATCAGGCCCCTCAGACATGGCCTGGCAACAAAGAACAAAGAGCAGCTCCAATGTGGGTTACTGTAATTATTTGGAATAAACTTGGTGTCCTATTAAAACAATTAATTTGCCTAAGGTGAACCCTCAATATCCTTTCCTGCTGAGCCCTTTAACTCTTTTTCTCTCTCCAGCAGCTATAAGTTGACTCCACAAGGTTGTGAGTTCAGGCTTTGGGGGATTGCAGAGCTCTTGCTGCTGTCACACTGTTGCTGGTGTAAATGATAGGTGGAGGAATGATGGCTGTTGCAATCAGTACTCAAAATGTTTATCTACAAGCTAAGTGACTCATTAATTACAGGCTATAAAATGCTACATTGCTTCTCCTGTCTCCCTCCATCTAATTCGCAAGCATTTAGCTCAGCCTTCTCCAGACAAGACATTGATGCAGACAGTGAAAAAATACGCAGCAAAACCACTATTTTAGCTCTGTCAAGTTGCATCATCCTTGAATTGAACCCACAGGAGGAGAGGTAAAATATAAAACTAAAGTAAGGGGATGAATTATCATGGACAGTTGCTGACAAGTGAGGATTGTTTGTCCTTCTTCCCTGCACACTTCTTTGCACTTCTTCATTACAGGCAGATAAAACTGGGTTTGATCGTTTTGGTTACTACATGTTGTCATACAGATCTTTTTATTTTGCCTTCAGTATCTCTGAGGAAGGAGATTCCACAGCATCTCTAGGCAACCTGCTCCACTGCTTGACCACTCCCAGAAAGAAGCTGATTCATGATTTTAGGGGGAATTTAATGTCTCTTAATTTGTGTCCCTTTTGTCTTGTCCTGTCACTGAACACCACTGACAAGAGTCTTCTCCAGGCTGACCAATCTCAGCTCTCTCAACCTCCTCCTGTGTGGGAGATGCTCCAGTTCTTTCCTCATTTCTAGCCCTTTGTTGAAATTAATCCTTGTATATTGTGCTGTTTCCTTTCTTGTTAAATCAAAGGAAGCTTACATGACATGGTTAATGTGAAAAACGCTATTCACTTGTAATATATAATTTAGAGTAATTCATGCTTATGAGAAATATATATATATAATAAGTAATGCTTATAAGAAAAATTCTTATAGTTGCAAAAAGGCAGAAGCCGGGGAGATTGTTTCGCAAATTGCGAAAGTCACAGCTGGCAGGATAGAGGGGAACCTGATTAACAAACAAATAGGCTGTTTCCCAGAAAAGCTACAGAAACACCCAAAAGGCAGGACTACAGATAAGTACCAACTATCGAGATAGCCCAAGTCATCAAGAAATCTATCAAGCATTCATGACTTCCCAGAAACAGCTTTGTCCAGCCCAGCACATAGAGAGAAGACCACATGAATATGTGAAACCATGAAAAGAAGAAAAGAAACTCTGCCCCAGGTGAGAAAAACTGTATAAAAACTGCCTGGACAGAATCTGCTTCGTGAACAGGGGGGATCTGAAGCGATAGAGGTTGGATCTGAGTTCACCCAGTGCCAATCCTGGGGTTGGCGCTGTACCTTTGATTGTGGCTACCAGAGACTGTATTTTGGTGATGAAATAAAATTTATTTTTATTAATTACTAATTTAGCTTTCTCATTAATTACCTATAAGACTTGTGTTTAAAATTTTATAAGTTTAATAGTAAAAAATTTATGGTAATATAACTTTGGACAATCAAAGTTAGGACAATAAAAGAGACAATAAAAAGCCAAGAATTACAGACGTCCGGGTGCCTCTCTCTCAGGAAAAGCACCAAGCACTCACAAAGGACTGACCCTTAAAAATAATAGACTATTGTATATTAACATTTCTTCATACATGATTCAAACATTCCTCTCAAACAGAGGGTGTCTTTTTGTTTAATCTCTGCTCCTTGTCTCATCATGTAAATCAATTTATTGGTTCCAGAGTGTCTATTAAGGTAAGATAAGGAGGCAATAACTCCCTTCTTGGGATTCTTGGTGTCTTCTTGTTGTTATTTTTGTGCAAAGAATTTCTTGGTTATCTTATCCATACCTTGAGTTAGTTACAAAAAGTATTTTACATCACATAGTTTCTATTATGCCTTAACGAACCGAAAAAAACCTACCTTTAAAAGATTAATATAGTATTACAAAAATTAATACAATATAGCTTTCCAACATAACACATATAGTATTCATTATAATATTTGTGAAGAGCCAATCATATAATATGCATTTTTCACAGTTAATGTCTATGAAAGTAGCTGAATACTTGGGGGGGAGATAATTTTTAATATCATTGTTACTCAGAAACTTTGAGCACTGAGGTTTGTCCTCAGAGAACCCTCCCCTGACAACATGCTGTCCAACAGGAAAAATGCTTATAGAGGTATTCCTGCAGTAAACCAAGAAAGTCTAGTCAGAGGTGAATAAAATATTCCTGAGATAAAATATTGCTCCAAATATTCTTTGTGGATTCTTAGATGAACAAAAGGTAACTTAAGTCAGCAAGTCTTTATTTATTGCCTCTGATGTGAGCCTGCACAGGGTGAGTTCATACTGTTAAATCTACAGATCCAGAGCCTCCACCTCCACAGGACTGCTGTTACAAATTCAAGAGATCTGACTCACCTTAGGGTGAATACAATTTTTTTGAGTCTTAGTTACTATCAGCAACACATATGGAGATTCTAAAAGATCTCTGGGATAACTGTTCCTGTGTTTGACCACCTCCAAACAAATAAACAAAAAACCCCCACAAAAAACCAAAAACACCCAACAAAAAAACCCCCTTACATTCTCTAAGAGGAGAAAAAGAAACTTTTTTCCTTTTCATTTCCATAGCAGGTTTCTTGTGCTGACATTACAGTAAGAAATTTCTTCAAGTAGGAAAAGTTAAAGTGGGTCCAATGACAGTTTTGGAAGTGCAGTTAAAAGGTAGTAGAAGATATTGGAGGGTAAGAAAAGTGCTTGGGAAACAGCATGACAATTGCAATATATTAATCTTTTTCTCTGAATGGATTTTTACAGCTGGACTTAGAGGAGTCAGGCTGAATTCAGGTCCAGTTGGACAGAATAAACTGATAAAATGTCCTTTAATATAAACTCATGGCTACCTTTGGTTGTAAGCTTAAAAGAGGGACAACAAGAGTTGCTCAGAGAAGCTTTTCCAATCTAATTTACTCTCATATGTGCCAATCTTTCTTGCTTAATAATAATGCTTTAAAAAAACCACAAAAACTAAAACCAGCCAACCTTTTCCCTTTGAGAAAAACCAGCTCCAACTGAAAAATCCTCAAATCATCTAAGGAACAACTCTCTATCTTTTGTATTGTTTTGGATTTTATAGAACAGTGAATGGTTTGTTTTAAACATTCCTCTTCTATTCATTGCCTGTCGGTCCTATGAATTTCCAAAGGAGAGAGAAAAAAATGTTCTCTCTTCTGCTTACCTGGGTAATTTCAGCTTGTTATTAAACTTATCTCCAGTTTTTGCCCTTGTGAACTTTAAGGTGAGAATGGTTTCAGTAAAACCCATTACCCAGCTCATTCCAGCAATCATCATTGCTTGCCTGCAGTAGCTCTGCAGTGAATATGAGGCTGTGTCATTTCTGCCCTTTGTGTGGACTCCCTTCCCAGTAAAAACAAAGCAGACGGCAAGCAGATTTCCATACAAATTCTTGAGGATTTTCCAAGGAAATTGTGCTGAAGTCACTGTATGTAATCTCAAAGCAAAAGGCCTTGGACCAATGCTGTCTGGTCACATCAGTAGGAGTGTTTCACCTGCCTGGCAAACACTGGGAAGGTTGGGTCCGAGGTCGGACTGGGCCAAGAATTCTTCAGTTCAGTCAGCTGAACTTATTCCCTGTGGGCATGAACATTTCAAGCACAATCATTCTGGTTTTTATAAAACATTAAGACTCTCTTGATGTCACTGGCATTACATTTTCAGAAACATTCAGAAGTCATAAACTACAGAGAGTGAAAAACACAAAGGCAGGTAAAACAAAGAAGGCAAACTTTCCAGTCTTCCAAATCCAGATGGAATAATACCTAGGCTGCATCTTTTCCTGGAAATGTGAGTAGTCAGCATTGGTCTCTATTGTCTGTATTAAAAATACTCATGTCTCTTGTTTATGACTAAATGGGAACAATGGACTCTGAAGCAGTATTACAAGCAGTGAAATGCTGGTGGTATTTTTTTTTGTTTTTGTTTGTTTTTGTAGGTTTTTTTTGTGGGTTTTTGTTTGTTTGGTTGGTTTTTTTTTTTTTTTTTTTTGTTGGTTTTTTTTTTTTTTTTTTTTTTGTCTAGGACAGGGTTTCCTATGCCATATTCTTGATGCTTTTCCTCTTGTGAGTTGGGCTGTATTTCACACATATATTTCATCCACAGCTGTACACAAAAGTAGAAAGGGAGCACTGAAATCTTTCCATCCTAGCAGCAACCCCCTGAGGTATAAATTTCTCTTCTAGAGTTGTTGAGAGGCACGTTGGCTCTGTTTGGTGTCTAAAAGCCACCTATAGCTACCTGATGACTTCTGACTGCATGAAGTCCCTGCTATGAAATACAGAAGAAATTCATGGAGCATAACTTGATTAGTTCAGTCACTTCCCTCAGCAATAACTTTGCTGAATGCTGTCTAAGAATGCAGTTTATGGAGCATCTTCTAAAAGGTTAAAGAATGTGTGACAAGGGTAGTTCAGCCACTGCTAACAGATGATATCAGGGCTATGGAGAAATGTGTATCAGTCTAATGTATGTCTACTATGCAACGTGTGAATTAAAAAGAGTCACAAAGTCAAGCGTGTGTTGCAGTAAATATGGACGTGAAAGATGATGGTGGGGATAGATGGAAGTCAAGTCTCTATCATTATTTATAGTCTAGCAGTGTTGTTTTCTGAGTGTTTTTGGAGGAAAACTTGGAAGGTAAGGGGGCAGCCAGGGTGATTACTTCAGTTTGAATAACAACAGTATCCAAATGTGCAGTGTAAAATCCCTTTTTGTGATCCTTATCACACTTAGAAAATCATTTGTGTGGCTCCTCATTGTGAAACTCTTGATCATGGTGAGCAGTATTGACATGTGGCTCAGAGAATGAAAGGAAAACAAAGAGAGTGCTGGTAAGAAATGGATGAGACAGGAACAGCAGGTAATGAAGAGGAACACAGCAAATAGGAGGCTTTAGATCATTTAAAGCATAATAGATGAGAAAGATAATTCACTGTAGATACATGTGGAACAATGATGACTATGATGAATCCTTTTCACTCCAGACTCTGTGTTTCACAAAACAGAGCTTTAAAAAATAAAACCACCAAAACTTAGAAGTCAAAAGGCACAGCTCTGTGTGCTGCTAATGAATAGCAAACAGGAGGAAGATGAATATCCACGTGGAGAATCGTGCTGCTGTTAGGGATTGGGATCCAGGGTGCTCAGGGGCGGGGTAAAACAGAAAGAAGAAAGAAGGGAAGGGAGAGTGAACCCAATGGCAAAATAAAAAGGTCAGCTAAATGAAAAATGAGACGTTTTGAACAGCATGCATGTGTATGCAGACTTTTGATGTCAAGACAAATTATTTGGTCCTGGAGCAGTTTCTTTCAGCTTATTGATGGTGGTTATATTTTTAAAGCAGTTATATTACATGTATTTAGAAGGCAAATGTCTTGGTTTAAGAAAATTTAAGGAGTACATGCTGAAATCAGTCACCTCCCCTTAGTTTTACCAATCCCTTTCCACCAATAAGGAGAAATAAATATTAATAGATTAAACTGAAAAATATAACAGTTTACTAAAAAAAATTAAACTGCAACAGGCAAAAAATAACAATAAATAATCACTAGACACAAAATTGGACAGAGATAAACTGGATAACTTTGAAAGAATAGGTTAAAGTACAATCTGTGAGGAGTGGGGATGACAGGAACTTCTAGCCTATAGTCAGGAGTTGGATTTTTTTTTTTAAGCTGACTGTCAGCTTTTGACTGTCTGCTTGTATGAAGAAGTGGCAGCTTTGTATGTCTAGATAATACTTAGACTTGCTGATCTGTTTGTAATTCTGTCTCTTGTGCATTGAAGCCTATGTCACAGGACACACTATTTCATTTGAGATCTTTAAAATAAGCTGTTAAAATGTGATGTACTGAACATATACACTTTTTATTCCATATTTTATAGCCATCCTGAAGGTGAAATGAAAATCTGGTGAGTCCTTTCTGAGCTATTTCTCTGATTCATTTGACAGTACATGTGCTCATCTTTTTATTATCCTATTATACTGTTTTACTATACTATTATTGGTTAAAATTAGTAAAGACATAAGAGAGAGGGTTTAGTATCCCAAATGCAATCTTTGCAACTTGGATTTTTATACTGATAGAAAAGGCCCCAAGACCACAAATGCCTTTAGAGAAAAATGGTGCTCCAATGGAAGTGTCTTTCTATCAAAGCAAAAACATCTTTGTCCATCACTTAGGAATCCTTGTCAGCCTTTAGCATTAGCAAATGAACCAGTACATCTCAAAAAGAAATACAGGAGGCACAGAAGTGTGAGAACTATTAGCACAACAGGCCTTTCATTTCTCTGTTTTGGTTAACAGGCAAAGGTGATAAAAGATTTTTTTAATGTGCTCAGGAGGGGATAAAGCTTGCTTGAGCTGTTCTTCCTGGCCCTCATCTCTCTGAACTGCAGTTTCTCATAGGAGTGACCTCTGCTGTGGATGCTCTGGGATTCTGTGTGCAAGGAATGATGCAGCACCCTGCTCTGTGCTTGTCTTTAGGAGTAGAATAACATGAAGTTTTCAATCTATTCATTCTCTTGTTATGTTCAGAGCTGCTGAACAGCTGTTCAGGCTTTAATCTGTGCCAGAGATGGCTTGGGACAACAAGTGTAAATTTCCTTTGGAAGTACTGGATGTGATATCAGTTTGAGTGTGGCCAGAGGATCTCCTGACCAGTTGGGAAAATTCTGATAGGCAGGAATGTGGGGCTGTGCATCTAGATCTTGGTTAGAGCTGTTGGTTCAACCACAGTCTGTAAATGGCCTGAAGAAGGTCAGAAATTCAAAAATGTGTGTTTTGATGTGGGGAGGCAAACAATATTTATACTATCAAAACCTGAAATGTTGGAGTAATAATCTCTGTCCATTACTGTGGGAGTATCTTAAAATCTCTCCTTGGTTCCTTTAAATAATAACACTGGTTATTATTTCCTTCCTGTTTATGTGAAATGCAAGACATTTAGCATCCATTCCTTTGGAGTTGGTGGTTTGTCGATATTCTCTTGGTTTAACTCTCCATTCTTCTGTCTTTTCTCAGAAACACTTTTCTTCTCATGCTGATGGTGGCAGTGTGCTGCTGTGGAGGAAGGATTTTATGAACACGTGGACGTTATCTGTGCTGCATCCTTACAGGCGGCTCAAAACCCTGGACACTGGGCACAAGGTATGTTCAGAGAGGACATGATTTCACTCATTTCAGCTTTTCTGGTAATGAGTCATATCTAAAGTTAAAAGCTGAGAAATGCCTGCTCTGAAAAGTCCAAACTTTGATCTTTTTTAGCTCTTATTCCTGTGGAGCGCTGCTATTTTGATGACGTATGGTGATAACCTAGTTCGACATAAAAGACTCTTAATCTGAATAATCAGTTACCTAGAGATGCACCAAACAAGCTTATGGCATTTGAAAAAGGGTCCAAAAATCTCCCACTGGTAAATATTTTAAATTAGGAGTCCTAAGGGTGTGGATATGAAGATATGAGAATATTTTCACAGCGCCTTGATAAACGAGCACTGCCAGAATTGTTGTGGCAATTGGTCCTTTAGGACAACAAACTTGTGTGCTTGGATAGGTTGATAAACTGGATGGTCATAAAAATTTTCTAGGAGGTAACCTTCCACCCTGTAGAAGGGAATTTACTAACTGTAATCCAGAGAATTTTATCTATTTGTAATTGATCTGTGGTGTTTTGCTGTCCACAGTTTTCCATCATATGACTGAGCTGAAATCTTTGCTTTAGACAGAGGGAAGAGAAGGAATTATTAGGTATATATTCCCTTATGGTAGAGTCACATACTGATACTGGAAGTTGAACTGAAGCACTGCAGAAGTAAGAGCCTGTTTTTATAGGTAGATAGAGTGTGGCCTGAAGGATGTGCTTTCACTGATAGAGAGATAGGAACTACTTCATGATGTCTGAACTGGGCACTGTCAGCTGAGGCAAAATTCCCATTTCATTCATGGATGAATAGGGAGCCATTTTTCTAAGAGGGGATAGTGATGTGTGTATCAAATATTCTTCTTCTCCCTGACAGGACAAGCTTTATAATTACAGGTGGTCCATGCTTGAGTTGCCACACATTTCCAGCAAATGACATTAGATATTAGTGATTCTGCCCAATCTGCAGGAAGCAGCTCAAAGCTGCAATTCTGCAGAATCACTGCATATTCCACATTCTTACAGTCCTAAACTGGAGTCTTTCTGACTTTGAAATTAGATCCCCAGTGCTGCAAATGTTGCCAGAGTGATTATTTTCCCACAGCAAAATGGGAATAAGGTTGTGTCAATGTGGTTTCTTTCACGTGTTGTCTGTATTTATAGATATGTAGATTTATAGCAACTATTTTAATATATTTTAGTATGAGATATGGGCTAGAAGTGTTTTGGGACCTTTAAAAAAAGGCTGATATGTGACAGAAAGGGAAGGCTGAGAGATATGGAAAGGGATACTTCCAAAGACAATGATAAAGTTGTGGGAGAAGCTAGATAACACAAAACTCTTAAAATTATGATCCACCAAAATCAGAAAGTCTTTCCAAAGGGGTCATGGGAGAGGGGTATTAATGTAGGTTGTCTGTGGCAAAAGGTGATCTTTGATGGGCCTCAGAAAAGATGCCTCAGTGCAGGAAGCACAGTTCAGGACCACAGGAAAGAGAGGGAAGATACAGGAACAGGTAGTGAGAGAATGAAGGCTAGAAGATTGCTGGTGCCAGACACTATTGCAGCAGAATTATCATTAGCTGGAGCTGTGTAAATGTCAGCAGGAACCTTTAAGCACAGTGCTGAATGCAGGAGGACGAGCAAATGCAATGACTTTGAACCGCAGTCCTAATGTCTTTGTTCAGTAAAATTTGCTTTCTGGATGGTTAAAAATAAGGAAAAAAAAAGACCTTTTATTTTCCAACTCACCTTTAAACTCCAAAAAAATGGCAGGTTCCTGCCTTTGACACTGTACTATAAAGTGTGGAAGTACCAACTCCTCCCCTTTTCCTGAGTCTTTTTTATGTCAGAGCCCTCTCCTGTGAACCGACTCTTCTATAAAGAATGGAGAGCTCCGAATCATCTGCTGGTTTTACTTCTGTCATTGGCTATACTGGGCTCCTTTTCCTAAAATGCTCACTGGATCTTTCCACCACCTGCTTTCTGATGGGTAATGTCATGTCAGGAAGAAGCAGTGTGTGATATGGCAAGAGCAGGGGTAAAATAAGCAGCAAGGTTTGACTTCCCCTTCAGTCCCTTAATATTGTTTGCATCTCCCAGAGGTTTTGCTTTCCCATCACCACTGC
The DNA here is from genome assembly GCA_013396995.1 of Dicaeum eximium. Lineage (NCBI taxonomy): Eukaryota > Metazoa > Chordata > Aves > Passeriformes > Dicaeidae > Dicaeum > Dicaeum eximium. The sequence goes on along the minus strand of VWZP01010310.1, from coordinate 29,477 downwards.
TGGTAGTACCTGTTACCAGTTGGAAACAATACAGAGTGAAATCAGGACGTATTATGTCAGCGCAGTTCTTGCTCACTTCTTCCACAGCATGGGGAACCAGCATTATTCTGCTCACCTGTGATGGCAGCTCCTTTGCATGCACAGTATTTGACTTTTATTCTGTGCTGTTTGCTGTGATTCGTGCTTGAAACCAAGGAATTTCTCAGAGCTGGTTAAGACAAGGCCTAAGTCCATGTTCAGCATCTCTGTGAATGTCAAAACCCCTAAGTATGCTTTTCTGGCTCTTAGAGAGTATAATTTTTCAAGATGCATTCAAGGAGTTGGAGGACACACGTATCTTTAACAGAGCAGCATTTCTGAGATGTGAAGTTCAGGCAATTTCTTAAGAAATATAATAATTCTGCCTTAATGCAGCAACTGAATGCAGGACATTCAGTTGTACGCACAGCTGAAGATATGCTACTGATATTTGAGTAGATGGGTTTATTTGTACATGCTTTAGAAGGAAAACTTGTGTAGGATGATTGTTTTGGAGCGTTGGCTGGATGAGGATAAAGAAAAAAAATGTTGGGATGAGAAAATGGAAAGGAGTAAACTTAGCTGATGCTTCTCACTCCTGTTTGTCTCCACTACCCTGCATGGACTGATCACACTCTGCTCACAACTGCTTCCACCTGGAAGTGAAAAGAGTAGAACCACTCTTTTATGGCACTTGCAGGCCACTTGTCTGACTTAGAGGCGCTTAGGTTTTTGTAATTTCTATATTTCTATAAATACAATATTTATATTTTATTTTTTCCTGATTTTTTTCCCTTCAGTATTATATTGTTTCCTTCAGCAGGCACTTTAACCTATTGAGTGAATGATCTATTTAATTATCTAACAAATCCTTAATGATGAAAACGGTTATGTTCTTTAGACCTCTTTACTTACCTTTCCATCATGATATATTAATCTCCAATTCTTGCAATTCTTTTTGGTTTGTGTTTTTTTTTTTTTCCCCCACAGGTGTACATCCCTGGAAATGCATTCTCACTCAGGCCTCTTTCAGTTAATATAGAAATTAGGTTTTGCTTGACATTTGTTTCAAATAATTTACCTAAGGAGCAGAAATAACACTTGGAGCTAATTTCACTAATTTCACTGGTATTACCCGGAGCTGCATGTAAATCACTGTGCACATTTCATTTCCTTGACCATTAATTTTGCTGTTCTCTCAAGAAGTGCTGACTGAGGCCGGAGAAATCATTATCCCAGACTTTCATGAGACACACTCTGTTATTTATACTGTTAACAGGATCTATGATAAATTGAGTTCATTAACTTCAAGCCAGTTGCCAGCTCTTGATTTCTAATCAGTTTTTATTTTGCTCAGAGATCACTGGCTGCTAAAGCATAACATCAGTCTTCAATCAGAAGTTAAATTAATCTCTCCTTTTAGAGCTGAGAGGCAAAGGGCCTCTTTTGAAGCTTGCCTGAAGGAGATTTGTTGTAGATGGGGTCACCATTAGTTGTAACTGAGCTCTAGTTGTTGTAAAGGGGGTAATGGCCATTTGTTATATGATGAGGCCATTAGCACTATCGTGCCAGGAGTGGAATGAGACTCTGTGGTCGAGAAGGCGGGAGAACAAGCCTTTATTCTATCAAGAGCTTTGTTCTAAGAAGAGCCCCATTCTAAGAAAAGCCCCATGTAGAAAACCAGCGAGGTTTTTTATCACCAGCCTAGCAAGACTAGAGAGAACCTCCTGAAGGACAAGCTATTGTAATAGTAAGGTGCAAAGCAGGACAATAATATAGTTTTACAGTTCTCTCCTCTAAGTTTCCCAGGCCAGTTATCTCAGTTCTTTCTACAGAAGAACTGAGAGCAGACACAGAGAATTAGTTTTAATGCTCATGCTCTTCATAACCCACCTTTCATCAGAGGTTCCTGTCTCCAGAATCCTGCCAGCAGAGCATTTTGTACCAGAGTTCCCTAGCCTACCACAGGCGGGCTCCTCTGAGTTATTCCAAGCAGTCTGAAGGGCTGACACCTTAGCGTTTTCTGAAATCAGAGGAAGGCAAACTCACAAGATGCACCTCAGCAATGGTAAGAGTGGCAACAGCCTCTGAGCCGTATGTGGTACTGCGTGGTGACCATGCAGTCACCAGTGGCAGGTGCACTCTGTATTTGTCATTTGCAGGGGATGGGCAGCGGAAGAGCTGAGCAGAAATGGCCCCGGCATAAGACAAGATTGGTGCTGTGACATTCTTTCCATCTGTTCTGGGGTCAGTCTGAAAACCCAAAGAGGCAAAGATGTGTCTGTTGCACTGAACACTGATGGGGATTGGTGCAGGTGGTAGAGAAGACTGTACAGCCTTGGGAAACTCTGCAATATTTACGTGAAACTTACTCATTAGCTGGAAGGTTCAATGTGGCTGCTTCTGCTGTCTTGAGGGCAATGCTGCTCTGCACCGGTGCTGATCCAGTGCTTTTCTCTCCAGGGTAAGCAGATCCATCCCAAAGAGCCTGGAGCCACATCTGGGGAGCCTGTCTTGGCCAACTGGATTCAAGTACAGTGTATCAGTACAGGCTGACTTTGGGTGCAATTTGTAACAATTAACTAACATTATCCTCTTAGCTGATAACACCTGAGAGGATTACAGTTTGAAGGTAAAAATGCTGAGTTTGCCTCAGCGCAAGATGGGTAGAAGAGCTGGAGACAAGGCCATGAGAAAACCCTGCTGCCTCACGGTGAGTCAGGAGGCTCACACCCAGAATCCTCTAGTTACCAGTATTCAAATTTGTGCCAGAAAGTTCTCTGTTCTCCCCCAGTTGATTCTTTGTCAGTTACCTCATCACCCCTGATTGGACAATTTACCCCTGCAGTAATTACCATACCCATGCCTATTGGATCCAACCCTCAGACCCTACCTCTAACTCGAGTCTATATGTACCCCTGTTTGACCATGGACCCCAGCCTTTGGCTTGGTATTTTCTAGTGCGTTCATCTCCTGTTTGTTCACATTTCTGTTTGTTATTTTCTAGTTAATAAAAGTCTTTAGTTCCCAGACCACTAGACTGGGCACTCATCTCTCTCCGCCAAAGTCACCGTGTTGGGTTCCCAATGCTGACACAGCCAGTCCGAAGCTATTCGGGCTGGACCGGACTGCGTCAGAAAAGTTATCTCAGGACTTTCTTTATCAAGACAGATGATCCTGGCTGACCATCACATGGGGGAACCCCTCTGACTGTTACACAGTAAGGATAAGTAAGATTTAATGTTTAATTCAATGGGATTTAAGATAACTTTGTAAGATGCAGGATGACTTTACTTGCTTCTGAGGTAGGGAGGAGATAACCAGCTGCTGGTCATGCAAGTGGAGACGACATGATCAGGAATGAGCAGCTGTTTCTGATTTATTGAGTAACAAGATATCCTTGATGCCAAACATACAAGGCTGAGCTGAACTTCTTGTGCCTAAGGTTGGCTTGGCATGTTTTCACAGCCTTATTTCCCTCTTGGTGCTCCTTACCTTCTGGCACAGGCGAGCTGGGATGCTGCTGGGTTCTGTCATTGCCTGTTTGCTAATCTGCTGAAAGGTGACTTGAGAGACCATGAGCTCTGTGACTCGAGCCAAATCCAATTCTTTGAGGATTTGTGCTGCATTCCATGCTTTTGGAATTTAGCAGGGCTCTGTCAATTTAGTAGTAAATTTAGCTTTTTAGCCTCTAAAAAGCACCATTCCAATAAGGTGCAAATGAAGCTGTCAGTCTGACAGCTTGGTCCATAGCCCAATCACTAGTCCTTGGAAACAAAAATAACCACTGTAAATTTCACTTCTAATAATGGCTGAAGCAAAATATCTGTATGCTATGCCTCTTTAATATTACTGTGTTTATCAACAGATAAATGGAAATGGACCATTTTCAGTATCTTGGATTAATTTTTTTCCCTTTTCCCTGAGCTGTATGATTTTCCTTAGGTCTTGGAGAAAGCTTTGCTGACCTTGGAGGATGTGAAAGGCTAATAAAATGTGGTTGTGTGAGATGTTTTCTGTCTTCCTGGGGAACAGTAAATGCATCTGAAGGAGGTAAGCCTGAGGAATGGTTCTGGGTCTTGGTTTAAGGCAACTTGAAGACGTGGACACTCTAAAATTAGTTAACTCCCCTTAGTTTTAACCAATCGCTTTCCACTGTTATTACAGCATGATTATCCTAGAGCAAAAATATTTGTATTCCTTTTCCTGTACAACTCCTCAGAGAAAGGGCACAGCCAGAAATTCTCATCAAGAAAAACATCAGTTGTTTCAAAAATAATGAGATGCCTTCCATTGACACAGACGTAAACCTTGCTCTTATGTCTTCGCTCTTGTGTGTGGGAATCAGAAAAGTCTTATTTATTGATGTATTTATTAAGACACTTTAAAGTTGTGACCAGATGAAATCAGGAGAGACTGTTAGGCTTTAATAATCTACAGAATAGAATTATTTAGGCCATTTGCTAGGAAAAAGGTTTAGATTTTTCACTGCCCTGGCAAGTTAAAAGGTCTTTGTATCTGAGAGAGCTGCAGATCTTGAGGAGACAGATAAGTTTTACTAATCCTGTGGTGAAGGCCAAGGGACATTTCCTTAATAAAGACTAAATTTTTTTTTTGTTAAATTTCAGTCAGGTGTTATCAGGGGAAATTAGAAAGACACTGTTAAATTAACTACATACTAGGTTCTTAGTATTAAACCCTTTAAAAAAAATTCAATATTTTATTCCTACTTCTTAGTGTTTCATGGATTAGCAGTGTAAAAAAATGTGGCTATAACAAGGCCTTGTAATTATCTGCAAAAGCTGATGGGGAGCAGGAAAGCTTAAAGTCTGAGTGAGGCTCAAAATTATCTAGGTCACATAATTGGGAGAACTTGGGTCACAGTCATTTCTCTCACTGGTGCTCAACTTCCAGCCTTCCTACTGGTAACTGGGAATCTTTCAACCCAGATTTACCCTGGAAAGCGTGATTCATTTAGAGCTCAGCTTTCAGCTGGGTTTTACAGCCTAATTAAAAGAGATGAAAGTATAAAGACATAGCATGGGAATGCCAAAATGGAGCATTTGTTCAACAGCAAACCATGTCCTCTGTGAAAATATAGGGCTCAAACTTCACAGTGCCTAAATCCCAGCCTCACATGCACTGGGCATGAGGAGGAAGTTATGATCATTTCAGAAAAAAACTTTGAAAAGCTTTTTGAAGGTGTGCACTGTCAAGCCATACCAATAAACAGAAACAACTATGTCTTGTGACTGCTGAAGCCAGGAACAACTTGTTCCGGATCCTGGGGAAATTCCTTGTACCTTGCAGGATGAGATACCTATGTAGAAGTAGCACAGTACCTGTGCAGAAGTACTTTCTCCCAGGAATTGTTGATGACTTCCTGCAGCAGTGTGAAGTGGCAAAATAGGGGAAGACTCTTCCTCCCTTCAGAATGAGAGTGGTAAATACATGGTTTTGTGAGTTGTATTTCCGCACAGTAACAGAGACAGCCAGAGTATAAAGTGTCTTTCTGCTTGTGTTGTTTTGTGCATGTTGGTGTTAATGCTTTCAGTGCAAGGAGTGCTGCATTGCACTTTAGGATTTACAGCAGCATGGCTTATAATTTAATTTTCTTTTGTTTGGTCGATTGATTTGGTGACTTTAATACACAGATTCCAGTTTCTGAATTATCCATGGAAAAAAGAATTCTCAGAAAAGGCCTCTTTCCTTTAAATAGGTTTGGCCCCCACAGTATGCATTATTTCTTTATCTCCTGTCAAGGTAAAAGTCACAAAAATTTCAGAGGCTGCAGAGAAATCCAATGGCATCTTCAGTTAGTAGTGTTGTTTTGTTTTGTTTTTCTTTAAAGCACTATAAGAAGAGGGATGTATCACAGTAGCTGCTTGGGACTCCATGAGGGGCATCTGCATATTCTTTTTATCATTAATTTGTGTCTTACATAAATCAGGGATGTCACAAAGTGCTCACAGAACATGGTGTTCCTTCTCTCCCTTCTCTGCTTTAGAAGAAGGTGAGCTGCTGTATGTCTGTCATGTTAAAACATCCCACCTGGTAATAGCCTGAGTTCTGTGGACTATTTCAGTGTACGTGTATATTGCTATGGAGGATGTCAAATACTTCTTCTCAGGATCTTTGCAGTGTTTTTATTCATTGCTATCAGTAGTGTGGGGAAATCTGTTTGAAAAAATGCTTCAAACAAGTGTAAGCCAAGGTAGGAGAGGTGCAGCAGGAAAAAAACCTCAAAATATTAAATTTGTGTTTTACATTAAGCTACATCATGGTATCTTATTGTGGGTTTATCACATAAAGTGACATTTAATTTGTGGGGAGAATCATCGAGCTGGTTTTCACGGGATGGCTTTTTGCCTGTCCTGAAGTATGGGTGGCTGTAAAGTGGTGGGTCCTATTCTCTGAAAATAAATGCACTCCTTAGGTAGGCCTGTAGGTTGTTCTTGGAGTGAGTGAACTGAACCGTCTCTGAGGAATGTTTTCTCTGACCCTGATGTCTCCTGGGAGCTGTAGCAGATGGCACATGGCAGTGACTAGGAGGAGACATTGGGAATCATTGCAGCGGATTAACCTTGTGGTCCCTTTGCTCGTGTCCATATCCAACAGTAATGGCTTCTATCAGGTGCTTCGGATGAAAATGTGAGGAAAGATAATGCCCTCCACCCTGTAATTATTAGAGTCTGATTATTGAGACATCGAGGTTTACATTGTTCCTGGTTTTTGTTGTGTCATTTCATTAATTGAATTGAACAGCAGAGTAACATAAGAGACTGTGGGATATATTCTTAAAAATTTGGGGCTCTTTTTGCCTTGCAAGAGCACCAAGTTAATGTCTGAGTTATGACAGCTCCAGTGGATTTTAGTATTTCTCACAAATACTCTCTGGACAATGTAATCATTCTGTTTATCCAATCTTGATGAAATACAAGAGGAATGCAAGCCTTCCCCCATTGTGGCCCATCATTATACCACAAATCAGGAAAGGCCAATTTTAAATGCAAATTTTGTCTTTTTGAAAGGATTGCTAAGCTGAAATGTGCTGAGTAGAGCTGCCTGCATTCTGAATGCTCAGAATGTGCTGGGTTTGGTAAAAGGCTATAATTTTCTGTTACAATAATACAGCTGTAGAGAATTATGTGGAAGCTAAATTCATATCAATTTTCCCAAGAATTAGAAACTGTCCTACTCAACCCCAAAGACAAAGAGGAATAAGGAGGTGATAGCATCCAGCAGGATGATCATAGGTCAGATTGTTTTGGATTGTTATCAAGAAATCATCGAAGTTGTGAAGCTGGACCTGACTCCCTAGTCCTGGTTTTTGATTGTCAGGAGAAGACATCAGAAGGAAGAGCTGGAGGATGGCGGATCACAAATAATTTGAAGATAAGGAAACAAACAAAACAAAACAAAAAAACCCCCAAAAAACCCCCAAAAAAACCCCAACACCACAAGAAAAAAAGGTAGCTTTTTTTACTTTTACATCTCTGAGGGTGAAAATGGAAAAAAAAAAAATTAAAAAAAGAAAAAAATATAAATTAAAAAAAGAAAAAAAAATTAAAAATACAAATTTCTGGAAAATATCTGCTGAAATGAAATTTTGTAATCCAGGTCTGAGGAACCCATTGAAGTTAGTGGGAGTACACACCTTAAGATAATGCTTAAATACTTTAATGCTTTGCTGTATTTGTGATATGGACAGAAATTACACAGCTGTAAAATTCCAAAGAATTAATGAAAGCAAAAAAATAAGTGGGATGAGACTGTGAATGAGCTGCAGAGAAGGCAGGGCTGAAATCTGCCATTTTAAAAGAGGAAAGCAATGAAGTGGCTGAGGCTGCTTTTTTGGAATTAAGGAAAAAATAATACCACAACCTGTATTTTAATTAGCAGCAATAAAAATAATTGTTTCCTCCAGCTTGAAACTGTGGCTAATTGCACTTAAGTGTTCATTGCAAGCTAACATAATTAGACCTTCACTGTGCTTCATAAATACAAGGCTTAAATTATGCAGGGAGGGAGGAAGTGTCCTTTGTAGCTCTTTCCTGTCTGTCTTCCTTTCCCTCTACTTCCACAGCTGTTTCTTAACCTTCCTTCTTAGATGATCCTACTGTGTGTGCTGAAACTGATTATGGAGGCAATTTCTTACTGAGATAGAGTTCTGCTGGTTTTTTCCCTTGTGACAGACAGGTTTGGTAAGATCCAGCTTGGCAGAGGATTTCAAGAACTTCAGCCTTATTGAAGCTGTGCTTTCATGTCTCTGATCCCCAGTACAGATCCCAAATGCCTAGTTTAAATAATAAGCTTTTGTAAAATGAGGGAAGAAGGCACTAAAAAGGAGGAAAAAAGCCCTCAACAAGCCCAAGGATTTTCTGCCTTTCTAAAAATACAGTTTCCTTATAAAACAACTTTAATTTTTTTAGGTGATGCATCTTCCTGTGTCTGCAACAGATTTGTGTTTTTGTGTTGCCCCGCCCCCCACCAGCTA
>VWZP01010310.1:0-20952 GCA_013396995.1 Dicaeum eximium | reverse complement strand
CCCCCCCGACATATAGAGGATAGAAACACATGAAACTAAAAATGCAGACCTTAGGCTGGGAAGCAGCCACTGACATGGAGCTGCTGTAATGTCTGTCTGGCAGCTGGCAGATGTGCAGGCTCTGTCACTCTGCTGCCAGCAGACCTGCTGCTCATCTCTCCAGCTCACAGGAGATGTGGGATGTCACCTGCCGTTTCCCGAGGTCCCTGCCGGTCATTAGCTCTGCAGGAGCTGAAGGTGATGAGCTGGAGATTCGGGAGTGGTTATGGCTAAGGAGTGCCGTGGTGCCGGCTTAGAAAGAAAGGATGGAGACAGAAGAGCATGAAAGAATTGAGCATGAAAACAGTGGAGGAGGAGGGAGAGGGAATGGTTGGAGATGAAAAGGCCGTTCAGCAAAATATGCAAACAAAGGAAATGCCCCAGGCTGTGATTCCATTAGACTGAGAAAAATAAAAGTGAGCCTGGTTAGTAGGTGGTAGGAGGCAGTGGGGATCTCAGGGTTTAGCGTGGCTGTCCTTCCCCTGCATTTAGCTATGTGACACCTTAATGACTGACTTTGTCACAACAGAGATTTCCCACCTTCAGTCTAGGCAGTTCTCTTCTGGTAGCTGCCATAATATTGTGCTGATTGATTTTCTAATCAATTTTTATTGCTTTGCCTCACCTCCCGTCCTGATACCTTGTGTAGTGCTTCTGTGGACTCTTGACCTCCTGCTGCACGTTGAGCTGAAGTGACTTCTGCCACTTAAAGTGACTGTGGCTGTATTCTGGGATGAGAAGGACAGGTCAGTGGTGTCTCAGAAGGTTTTGCCTTTGTGCAAAGCCTTTCAGCCTGAAATAGGAGTGATTGTGTTACAGAGTAATGATAAAGTAAGGACTAAAACTGAGATCTAGTTTTTGCACCCCTTATTTGGGAAATTCAATGTAATTTCATGGCTAAGCTTAAAGATTTAAAAGGGAACATCCTTCACAGACTTTTTAAACAGCATATCCATAATTGAAAAGACTGAAAGCCATTCAGGTAAAAAGGGACCTCAGGAGCTCTTTACTCCAAACTCCAGCTAAAAGCAAGGTCAGTTGATTAGAGAAATCAGGCTACTCAGAGAATTATCAATTTGGACCTTAAAAATGTCTACCGGCGGAGGCTACATTTCCCTGGGCAACCTCTGTCCCTGCTTGACTGCCCCAATGCAATAAAGCTTTTCCTTTTGTCCAGGAGTATCCCGTCCTGTTTCCATTTATGTCTGTTGTTCCTCATCCCCCCACAGCGCTGTGAAGGGCTTGGCTCTATGCTTTTTGTAATATTCTCAGAGATGGTTCTTCCTCCAAACCCAGCTCTTCAAGCTGAACAAGCCCAGGAGCCTCAGTCTGTCCTCACAGGGTGCATGCTGCAGACACCAGCCACACAGTGACCCCACACTGAACTTGTTTCAGTGGTGCATTGCACCAGTTTTCAATCCGTGTAGTTGCCTATGCATCCAAAGTAAAGTACAGGCTTGGGTATGTGTTTGTTTTGGGGCACAGTGTAAAGAGCTAAAGCTGAAGTACATGGCATGGATTGCTCTCCCTTCATGCCCAGATTCATCAATTTTCACCAGGAAGGTCATCAGGCTGTTCATGAATTATGTTTTCTTGGTAAATGCAACAGTGCTAAATTTAACAAGCGAAGAAACTGAAAAATTGTTCTGTTCTTTGTGGAGGAAAGGGAAGCATCAAGCCTGCCAGAGTCTAATCAATGTTTGGACAATTGACAATTCTCTCAGGCACATGATGTGATTGTTGGGGCTGGACTTGTGCAGGACCATGATCTTTGTGGGTTCCTTCTAACTTGCAATGTTCCACGATTCTATGATTCCTGCATCTCCAGTGCCACTTTCGAATGCATTAAATTCCAAGTGTCACAATTCCTCATGGATTTAAAGCTGAGCAGTGGTTAGTTTTCTTTGGGAGGCTGACCTCTAGTGTCTCAGTAAGACAAGCTAAAGAGAAAAGGAACAGCAGAGGAATGGAGTGAAGCCCAAAATATGTCTGCATTGACTGGCATTTTATGAGCCTGCAAGATACTGTATTTAATAACAAAATATCAAGTGTTGCTATGGTATCTTGAGGTGTATTTATACTGCTATGGCCACATAAGAATTCCATTATATTTTTTAATCTTTATTTTAATTACTGAGTTCAATTTTTGAAATTGCGGGGACTGATGTCTCAGGTTTTAGCTTTATATTTTTCAGATTCTCTGCTGCTTTAGTGTGTGGGTCTGGGCTTCATATTAGGGGATAATAAACTCTCTTCACAGAATAGGTGGACAAAATAATTCCTTCTCCAGCTGGGGGCCCAAGGATAGCTGATCCAGATCTCAGGCCCAAGAGCATAAATGACGGTGGACTGAAGAGAGAAAACAAGAAGGATGGGACTTCATAAGCTAAAGCTGAAATTGCACAATTAACTCCAATATACTAATGGACCAAAACTTATAAAAGTGTGAGACCCTGTGGCCAGTGGTCCATTTTGTGGGCATTTTGGGTCCCATCTGGGGTGCAGCCCTGACCGGGCTCTTGTGCTGCCCAAGGTGGATCTGTTGAGGCCTCCTAATAAATATCTACTTTATTCTTTAACTCTGTCTAGCCTCTGTTCTAGGTCAGCCTTCTCAAGGCATCAGGACCTCTTTCATTTTTGATTATGCAGTGTTCTGTGACATTGAAATATTAATTGAAACAAGAGCTGTCTTGCTCTTTCTTGAGAAGAAATCAACTAATCTCTGAAGCCCCAGCTATATGCAAGATTTGATTAAAAGTCTCATGGAGGTCACCAACACAGCCAGTGCTGAAACACAGTTATTTTTCATACATGAAAGGCATGAGCTCAGTCTTAGAAGCCAGACAGAGGTACTTCCTATGCTTGGTGGGTTTCTCTGTCTGCCTATGTAAACACCCAAAACACTGGCAGGTTTTTACTGCTTCACGTCAGATTCCACAATGCACCACGGTTCAGCTCTGAGGACTCTTGGCCACTTTTGAATTCCTCTTGATTTGCCATCATTCTTCATCTATTCTCACTTGATGTCTGAGATAGTGGAAAAGGTTTGATTGTTTTGCTGATGCAAAGGTGTTCGTAAAGCAGGTGTTTGTTTATAGAGCAGAATGAGAAGTACTCTACCTCTTCCTATGGTATTCCAGGGAAAGCTGTTCCCTCATCTGAACACTTTCATGTAGGTTATGGAATTTTTTTCCTAATTTTTATGAAAATTCATAATTCCAGCTGTGGGCAGAGAGTACAAATTTTTGAAACAAGAATGAAATCTTCTCCAGAACTTATTTAAAAAGCAGCAAAAAATCACTGGCTCATGTAATGTCCACAGGTAAACAAATACCTTATGTTACTCTAAACCAACCATTGCTGCTGTTGGGAAGTTCTTGCAGAAGGCTTCTTTTCCATGCAGTGCATTATTCCCATCCCACACGAGCTCAAACAGCCTGAATTTTTCATCTTCTGGCAATGGTGCTGGACCTTTATTTATTTTAAAGGAAAGCTGTTGAGAAAATCAATCTTGCCTGAAGGGCTGTATACTGAGACCATGCCTCAAAATATCTGCTTTATTTTTACTGCACAGAGCTTTAGTGGCTGGTGTTCTCAGAGATGTTACTTTAACTTGTTTATGTTGTTTTCCTTAGGCATCAGAGTTAGTTTAAGAAACAAATGAACATGCATTTTTCACTGAGAAAGTAAAACATAAGTAATACCAGACAATTGAAGAGTTCTAGAAATGTAGAGGTACACCTGTTTATGTCCTCCGAGCATCTCATTCCATGGCAATATGCCTGAGACTTTGTAGCATGATTGAAAAATATGTGTGTTACTGTCATATTAAGGGTTTTGCAGTGCAGTCCTCACTCAGACACAAGATCTGTGTTGTTTTGGCATGTCTGATTTTTCTGGAAATCATTACATTACATGGGGATGATTTTTCTTTTTTTGTGCTGTAGTACATATCTCTGTAAAGGAAGACATTTTATGCTTCTAAATTCACTCCATGTCTGTGCTGTTAAAACTGGTTATGGCAACCCTCAAATTCTAGTTTGTAAACGTGGGCCTACCGTCTTTCTTTTAAGCAGGGTTTAACTTTTTTGACTTCATGATTCCGGGGTTATGTAGAAATCAGATCAGTCAGAAACCTGGTGTTTTTATCTGTGAGGCTAAATAAAGTGGATCAGCCTCATCATCCACGTTTCTCATGTGCAAATAAAACTTTGTCACTGTTAATTATTTCAACTGAACCAAAAAGTTCGGGGCCTATAGCAGAAGTTATATAGACTCTCAAAAGCAGAAAGATTTTTTTTTTCTTGTTAGTGAAGCCCTTTACTTCACCAAAGTGTACCAAATGTGTTGCAAAATTTTGCTTTTGAGAAGCAAAAATTGTGCTGCATTAGGAAAAAATCCTATAAAGTATTGTAGGGAATGTTACCTAAAGACAAAACTGAAAAGTCTAGGGTTGGATATTTTTTCTAATGAATGATTGAAATGTTTTTTTTCTACCATACCCTGGATCAGACCCAGAGCAGCCTCTGTTTGTACAGAGGTGGTGCCTTGTTAGGCTGCACTGTTTTTGAAACAGATCTAAATCCTACCTATTTCTTTTCATTTTAGCTTGTAGGTGATACTTTTCTTTTACTTGCTGTCTCTAAATTCTCTCTGGAAAAAAAATTGGTTGTGGTAGTGTGCTCATGCTCTTTCTTTCTCTGTCAAGATACTGGTTTCATCAGCTGTATTTTTATGTTCCAGGCTGTGTGTGAACAGTTGCTGAATGCCTACTAAGACTTCCATTTGCCAAGCAAATCTACTTCTAGTACTTAAAATTCAACCTCACATGAAATCTTTGCTGATGGAAGATCTATGCTCAGCAGAGCCTGTGAGCTGTAGCCAGTTATAACTGCAGAGGAATTAAAGCACAGGTTTTGTCATCATGCTATTTCAGGAGAGAGAAATTAGTCATAGAATACTTGTTTTTTAAAAAAAATATAGATCATACTGACAAGACTGGACTGCTCTTTCTACCAGCCTGCTTAACAGTGAAAATTATGTAGGCTATGGCTTGAATATGGAGTGGAATATATTAACATTAATATTGTTGACTTGCTGAGATATTCTAGTACCTTGCAGTGCAAAGTCTTTGCTAAGTATAAGTCCATAACAGAGGTTTGCTATAATTTCCCTAGCCTGCTTATCATAAAAGATATCAGGACATATATCTGTGTTATACAGCTTAAAATCTGAGAGTGTGTATCTCACTGAATGTCAATATTTTTCTTCTCTTGGTGATAAAAAAACCCTCACATCATGAAGTGAGATTGAGCAAAGTGTTTTGCAAAGAGCAAAATAGTTGAATCCACTATCACAGGTGATAGCTCTGTTTATAAGGTAAAAAGTATTTCCTGTTGCTCCTTTGCACTGATGAGATTGCTGGTGCTGCTCTTCATTTAATTGTGAGCCACATGTCCTGTTAGTATGTGGACTGTTGTAAGTTTCGGCGAATAATCTGATTCAGCTTCTGTCAATTAATGGAATTTATTAATTACAGCAAGCAGTAGCAAGCAAAACAGCTCTGGGTGCGACCGGGGAGCTCCTCTCCGCAACGGTCCACACCCATCCCCTCCAGTCTGTTCCTTTTATATGTTCTCGTTTCTTGTTCTCGTGTCTCTTCCGGTGTACTCTGCATCTGCGCGGTGTGTTGCTACGGGGTCTTACTCTGCCTTCTGGTGGTCTTTTGAGGAAGGCTATTATCTTCTTCCTCGGTGTCTTCACTGACCCTGCAACAACCTTTTCTATATATGGTTACAAAAGCACAATGCATAAATGTTGGCAGCTTTCTCATATTTTTGTGGTTTGCTACTTCTTACATTAATTCCTGATTTGATTGCACAAATCTATTGCTGACTTTGTATTGCACAAATCTATTGCTAGCCCTGTATTTCTTACCCCACAGTTTCCTGTTAGTTACACAAGTATCTCTTTTCTCCTACTTCTTGTTTGATGAACAAAGACCTTTTATTACATGGATCTCTGGCTCTGTCAGGTTAAACAGGATGCAGTTTGAAACTGCAGGGAGCTGGCAGAGATGTTTCCCACATGGTTTTCTACCTTTCCACTTTTTCCACTTTGCTTTCAGGCACAGGCCTTCCGTTCTTGAATTTGCCGTTCCCGAGTCCCTATTCCTCATTTTAGAAAAAAATACTTTAGGCAAGAAGTTTTCTTGCCGTGCTCCTGTGGGATTTGAGTTCTTGAAATACCGATGTGCTAAAATGCAGAATTTGTAGGTGTGCAAATGGTTCTTTTAATTCCTGTGCAATTGCATGGGTAGTAAACACATCAGGGCCTGCAATTAGAGACTCAGTAAGCAGTTGAAAATGTTTTTCTAATTTTTCAGGTGCATTCCCAAACGCACAGGTATGCCTGTTATAGCACATTCTTACGACTGAAGTGTACAGGGGAAACTGACTTTGGCATGCACGGGTAGGCTGAATATTTTAGTTCTGGAGACAACAGCAAACATGCATATTTTATGTTGAGTACAAAGTAGCCATGCAGGATATCAAATGAGTGCCTGAGGGAGGGTGCAGAGTGCTGAAATTAGAGTCTGGATGAAATCTATTTAGTATTAAACCAGTCAAATCCTGAGCTGGCTTCTCCACTGGTGTCAATCAGTCCAGCTCCATTAACTCCAGTGGAGCTGTGCCTCTGTGTCTACTGGGGAAGAAGCCTGCTCTGAATATTTTCAGTAAATACATTGCTGTTAAGAGAGGAAAAATGCCTTTCTGCAGTGTTTGGGCTATAAATTCACTCACAGTTTATAAATGAGCTTTGTACCCAGTCTTTAATCAGTCCTGCTGGCGCACTGCCTGTTGTCATGGAGAGCTGCTCAAGGTCTGAGGGAAGAGGGAGGAACTGAATAGGGGAAAAGCAGGATCTGGCTGGATGCTGAGCCTCTATCCTGCCAGTTGGCATGGGAAGTGCATGTCCTTACCATGGGGGAGACCTGCACTTGCTCTTAGAACATCCTATGAGCTTTCCTATCCTTTAATGGCCACAGATTGTGACTTTGGAGTCAGGCTAGCTTTCTCAAAATTAGCCAGGTGACCTAAAAGCTTAGAAGACATGTTCCTTGTTAGCAGGACTCAGGGTCATAATATGCAAGATTTTTAATAATTGTTTCTTGAAGCCTTGAGTAATGAAGATGGTTTGCAAAATTTCTTCCTCTGATCTGAAAGTGATAGGTACTTGCAAAATATGAGTTTCATTAACTGAACTGAATAAAAGAAAGTCAACCTGAGCATTATTTCTGTCTGCCAGTTTTAATTTCTGTGCAGAAGAAAGAAGAGTAAAGATTCAGGAACACATTCCTCCTTGAGTTTGATGATTTCTCAAAATAGAGACCATCAAGCTTCCTGGGAGGAGGTAGAATGTGTCCTCATAGCAATATAAGACAACTTCTCTTTCATTAGAATACCAGGGATTTTGGATGTTTGTGCTCTCGTGACTTAGGTCATCATTGGGAAAGAATTGAATTGTTAGATTTGAAAACTAATTATTTCAGATTTTATTTTTGCATGGTTTCTTGAAATAAAGACAGAAATCTTTCCTCGCCAGCACACAAACTTTCACCTGGCTCTGGTTACCACTCCTGTCATGCACTGCATGTTCCCTCACCCTAAGCAATAGCAAGCATCAGCAACTCCTTAATCATTTACCTCACATTCTTGGAGTTGTAAATACTCCCATTTCATTGGAAGCAGGTAAAGAATAAATTGTAGCTGCAGTGTCTCTTTCCCAATCTGAGGTTATGGTTATTCTTGAAGGGCCAGCCAAAAAAACCTGTGAATACAACAGCAGCATCTTCCACAGAGGTGCATCAAAGGCATATACTCTTGCAATTAATGACATTAATTATTGGGATAAGATAATCCTGATGGTGCCAGTGAAATCAACTGAGGATTTTTGTTCTTTATAGACTGACCTGCAGGCTTTGGTCTCTGCAAGAGCACTTGCAAGGCCCATTGGCAGACAGGGAAGAAGTGTGTAGTATTTAAAATGGAAGAATATCCATTGGCAAATAGGGAAGTGATGTGGTATTTGAAGTATTAGAATTATAATGAATTGAACTTAACCTTTTTAGCTTCATATTTGCAGATAATTAACATTGCACACATCACCAGTTGTCACTTCTCAGACAAGGTGTGTGAATCTCCTGAGAAAGTATAATTTGATTTCTTGCACCTTACTTTCTACAGCAGCATAGATCTGACATACCATGAAATTTTTTATTTTAAGAGTTATTCCTTCCACTTGGCTAAAAGTCTCATTAATGCCCAGGAATTCTCTTATCTGATCACTTACATGCTCTTTAACTTGTTCCTGGAAAACTCTTTATATTTTGCCTATACGCAGTGTCTTTGTATTGACATAGGCTTAAAACATAATTTGTCTTGAGTAGATGTAATTCTTAGATATCATTTATTCAATTGCATCATTGCAGGCACTTTCTATGAATGCTCAGCACTCAGGAGATCCCAGTCCTTGCCTGTCTCTTTCCAGCACCCTCCTGGAGATTTTTAATGAGAGATTTGGATGTCCTATTGAAGGGAGGAAACATTTTGATAAAATAATCTCCTGTATCAATAATCCCTACAGATTTATTGCTCTGATCAGCATGCAATGTTATGGCAATATCTACTAAGTAGGAAGTATAACTGTACAGAATCAAAATTCAACTCATTTCAGAAAGTAAAAAGGAGTTAAGTGCAGGATTCAATTAATCTTGACATTTACTAGATTATACTTTCAATAAGGAATTTTGAGTATTTAATAAATATATTTTTGGGTTTTTTTGCTTACTAGTATTGCCCTTAGGCACTTAAATAGTCAACATCTTTAGTCTTTTACAGATACAGGTCCTACAAACAAACCTGAAAATCCATATATTGAGAAATTTTTTTTCCCTGTGAGATCTCATCAACATAATCAATTAGGCAATTCTGGGCAATACAGGTGCACCAGTTCATACATTTTCTGAAAAAAAAAACCAAACTGCCTGCCTAATTTAATTTTACATATAGAAAATCTTTTTATGAGATGCATTTTATTTAGCAGCTCTTCTAGGCTGAATGTTGTTGTAGGGCTTTCAGGTTTATGTCAAGAAAAACTTTAATTCAAATACTTGAGCTAGTGCCTTATACCTTTATAACTGCTTCTTTCATTCTTTGCCCCACCTCAGCTCTCTTCCAATGCTAGAACTAGAAAAATCTAAGATAAAATCCCTAAATATGATATTTTCAATCTCATGCACAAAAAAATTTAAAAACCTGTGGATTTCATAATTGTCTTTGTTTTTCAAATATCTGCTCATTAGCAGGTGGCAAAACTGATTTTTTTCCTATCATGAGACTAATTGTTTTAATCCATGTGGTGTCATTTTCTTCTTGGCAGAACCAAAGGCAATATGATAGTAATATCAAATAAAAAGTGTTTTGGGTCTAAGCCTTTATTCAGCATTCTGTACTTGTTGGAAGCAAGTTTTGATTTTCTTAAACATTGATGAGAATATTTCATCTTAAGTAGCTGCTGAGAAAGTAGGAAAGTAAAACAGGATCTTATATATGCAATAAACAGCACTTCAGCAACAAAGTCCCAGTGCCCAGAAAGGTGTGTATATCCTAGGAAGCAGCCTAGGTGAGGTGTGTGGGATTGGAGGGACCTTACAGTGCCATGAGGAAAAAGAATAAGCTGGAAAAGAAACAGTACAAAATCTGTAGTACAAAAACCTTGGTGGTGTAAAAGCAAGATAGTGAAGGCAGCCTTCTGAGGAAAATAAAACCAGCATTGGTGTTACATTTGAGAATATAACCCAGTCAGGAAATATGACTTTTCCACAACCATTTTGTTCTTCACACTAATTTTTCTTCAGCTGTACTGTTTTTCAAAGGTTGGAAGAGACCTTCAAGATCATCGAGTCCAGTCCAGCCCTAACACCTCAACTAAACCATGGCATCCAGTGCCACATCCAGTCTTTTTTAAACACATCCAGGGATGGTGACTCCACCACCTCCCCGGGCAGACCATTCCAGTATTTGATCACTTTTTCTGTGAAAAACTTCTTCCTAATATCCAGCCTGTATTTCCCTTGAGGCAGCTTGAGACTGTGTCCTCTCATTCTGTCAGTTGCTGTTGTTTTTGGTGTTGTTAGAGCTGCCTACATAGGATGCTTCCAATTTTCAGTTTAATGTGGATATTTTTATTTTGAATTACTGGATTACTGACTCAGAAGTTGGTAATTTCAAGATCTTCAAACTCAAAGAGCCTTAGGCAAGTTTACTTTAATTTTCTCTGGTGTATATCCATGCCCATACACAGAGCAGTAATAAAACCAGAGTAACTCTTGTTTCAGTGTGTTGTTTAATATGGTGTTGGGTTAGGTGAAATAGAAAAATTTTATAGTCATGATTGTCCAGACTTTGGGAATGTGAAACATGTGGGAGATGTGGAATTGAAGGTGAGTTTCGAGATCTCAAACACCAAGCCTCGGGCTACTGAGTAACTAGAAAACAATAAGATGGCTGGCAGGAGGCCATCTCCTTAATGCAGCAATGCTGTCCTTAATAAGAGCCTGAGGGTCCAAGCAGACTACACCTGCTTGGTGGGAGGCATCCAAAGGGTAGTCTTTAGAGTTTAAAATGTAACTTAGTATGTTAATGTAGTGGTTCCTATAGGCTGTATGTAAATGCTGTAGAATTTGTATCTTGGACTAGATTGGTTGGGGTAAATTAGAATATTCAGTATAGAAGAAGATTTAATGCATTGTAACAGGAACTTCGCTCTCTTATTCTCTTATCCTCTTAGCTCTTACCTCTCTTGCACCCTTATCCTCTTATACTCTTACCACTCTTACTACTTTTACTCTCATGCTCTTACCTCTCTTATTCTCTTACCCCTTACCTCTCTTACCTCTTACTCTCTTCTCTCTCTTCTCAGTCCTGCTCTGAGCTGCGCCTGGCAGCACTTAGCAGAATCCTTTAACCCACACCCTAAACAATAAACTGTTCGCTCCTAAAATTAGCATAGGACTTATAGAGATCTCTCCTCTCGGTTTGTCCCGTTGCCGTCTGTCCACAGACCCCCAGAACCCCGCAGTATGGTTCTTGGATGTCAAGGGAATTCAGAGTAGAATCTTTTTCTGGCTTCCAGAATAAAGGTAGCACGGTTCTGCCATCAGCAAAAGACCAGTTTAAATGACGGCCCTTTTAAGGCCATTGTTCAGGGCTAAAAGGAAAACCAGAAAATACCCTTTTTCTTCTTGTAGGTGATAATTAGTGCGCTTGGTCTTTTCAGTTGGCTCCAGTTTGGGGGGATGAAGCACTCTGTTGCACTCCTTGGCTCTTGGTGCACCAACTTTGCCACTCTTGAAAAAAGAAGCATTCATTCCCTCTCTCTTGGAAATGCTGGATAAATAATGCCTGTTGTTTTTTTGTATCTAGCTTTCCAGACATCTCAAACAGTGTAATATCATACTTTAGAAGTATTTTTTTAAAATTGATTGTAATCATTATATCTCCATGGGATTTCTGGTAGTGATATTATACTGGAGAGTTCATGCTATGGCTGCTGGTTTTTTTTTTTTTTTTTCTCGTGGTTTTTAGCTACTAGTGGTTATAACCCTTGGTTAATTTTTCACTAAAAATATGTCTGTGGGTTTTTTGTATCCAACAGAGTGGGTGCCGTGCCTGAAAACTGTTTCTATTCAGAGGTCTGGATCCATAAGCCCTCTGAATCTGGCACAAAACTTTAGTTGGCCTTACACTTTTCCCACACTTGTTCAAAGGTAATTTCTCTAACTCTCTCTCTCTTACTAATTTTTGGTTTTTTTACTGTTACTTTCTGGGATTTTGTATTATGGTATAATTCCATGGCAGTGTTGAGCTTCTGACAGCTCTAGAGAGAGTGTGGTGCTCTAAGTAGACCATTTAGACTTGTTGTGTATGAGCAAAGTGCCTCCAAGATCCCTAGTATTCTCTCAAGATAAAAGGCATAAGGGAGTTTTTTTGGGCTGGGAATTTAATTAAATTGTAGGAAAAAAAAAGTTATTACACAGTAGCATAGCTTTTGAGTAATTTGTCCTGAAATTAATGAGGAAAATTGAGATGGGAACATTTGCCATGGGTGGGGAGAGAGCATGGACCAGGGCAGCAAAGAGGAAATGATTTCCTGGAAATAGTTGGAAAATACAGTCTTTACATGAATTTAAAAAATAAAGATAAAAACAAAAGTATGGAGGTGAGAAACTGCAGGTAAGACAGACCAGTCCTGTCACTGAGTTGGTGGCCTGGTTTGTGGGGGGGGGGCGGTCTGTGAAACTGCTGAGCTGTCAGAAGTCTGTCCTGCACTGGTAACTTTTTTACTCCCACTGAACTGATAGTATGTAAAATATGAGACATATAATGCAAAACAAAACCCCAAGCAGCTCCAAAACCCCCAGAAAGCTTTTGACAAAACACAATAAAAAAGAGCATTCAGCATTTTCAAGCCCTTTCTCCTGATCAAACAACAACAATGCAAATGGAACAGCAGAATGAATATTAACTGATGAAAACTATTTGTCATCTCCTTTTCTAGTCACCCACAGGGGTAGTAACAACTTGGTTGTCAGAGTTGGTGAACACCCAGAGCACTTTTTCTCCACACCCCTATGCCCATAAGGGCACAGAAATAACCCTACAAATCAAGGTGGTGTATTCTGAGCCTATATATGGAACATATTTTGAGTAATACATTTTTTTGGAGAGGCTCCCACTGGTTTTTTACTCTGTGAAAATTGGGTGCCTGTTCAGTGTCCCTTCTGGCAGATTACATGTGAGCCATAAATACAGTCAAGGATGGACCTGTTGCAGATCACTGATTAAAAGGCTGACTTTCCATGTTGTTGAATGTATGATCAGATTAAAGGTCTTTGTTCAGAAAACAGCGTGGTTTCTGTTTCCCTAATTAAGCAAGTAATTTTAATATAAAATTGGTACTGTAGCCTTATAAATAATTTAAGATTGTCAGAATGTGGAGTTATTTCAGAATATATTGAGTTTAACTTTTTTTAAATACCAAAGTTTTATTGTGGTGTAGATTCAGTAAGCCTAAAACTGTATTCTAAGTTAACAACTCAGAGACTGCTGCATTTCTGGCCTGAAAAGGCTCATAAACTCTTCAGCAAATTTAGTAGGGGCTCTATCCTACAGCTTTTTAACAATAAAATATTTTAAATCAACTCCATGAAAAGATTTGTAGGGTTTCTCCTGCTAATCCTTATGGCTGCTGTCACACTGCAGCTGTTAAAATAATGGCAATTTAATGGTAATATATGCACATGGGAGTCAGAGGTCAGAAAGGGACCTCAGGAAGTTTCTAATCCAACCTCCATCTGAAAGAAAGGTCAGCTGTAAGATTGGAACAAGTTGCGTAGGTTTTATGCAGTTGAGTCTTGAAAGCATCCAAGAATAGAGAGTGCACAACAGCTCTGGGCAACCTCTGCCACGTCTGGATTTTTTTCTCAGAATGGAAAAGCTTAAGTGCAGTTTCAGTTTTGTTAAGTTAGGTACAGGCTTTTACCTAATTCAATAGGTACTGAACTCTGGGCTGTTTACATTATACACCCTGACTTCGTCAAGTTCTTTATCAGGCGCTGGGACTCCACACAGTCCTTCAGAAAACTGAAAGCAAATCTCTTTGTTGAGTGCCATTAACTCCTGTTGATTTGTCTTAGGAGCTGAAGATGCTCTTTTTTTTCCAAATACCACTGAATTATTAAGGTGATTTTTAAAAAAATTCGGTTTCCTTATATATCAGAAAGGTCTGCTCAGCAGGGGAAATCTTTCCTATTAAAGTCTCAGATTTGATCAATGCCATGTTCCTTGGGGTACTGTTTTATTTGACATTTCACACTGTCATGGTGCATATCAAACAAAAGCTGCATCTACTACTTAAAAAGTTGACTTTTGTTGGTTTTTATACCTTTTGATGTTTGCTTGTACATTTTTATTAGGCATCACATATCCTTCTTGAACAGTAACCTTATTCTGATTGTCTAAAATTTAAAGTAGAGGTCCTAGGATGTTCCTATGAATAAATCAGATGATCCATGCTCTATGTAGTATCTTCTTAGTGTGGTGCATTAACCTGAATCACACTAGAAAACAGAGGGATGGCCACACTGAGACCTTCCAGTGCGATGCAGAGACTGGAGTAGAAGCCTCTCAGGCTCAATCATGCTCTTTGTGTTTGTAAAACCAGGTCTGACGTGTCTTCTCTAGCACCTAATCCAATATCCACATCAATTTAAGATGCTTATTGGCAAAAATCTTCATCAAGTAGTGGTTATGTGGTTTGCATAAAGTTTTGAGCTTATTTTTTGTAAAGACTGTGTTGATACATTTCATATGAAAACTGCGTAAATAGATTTTCTGGCTGTATCTGGAGTCATGCTTAAACAAGCCATATACAGCTCAGAAAATGGATCTTTTTTTTGTGTTCTTATGTATGTATGAATAAAGTACAACTTTAATTTCAATTTTGATACTAAATTTGTAATATAACAGTGACTTTATCTGTGCAATCAAGCATGTATTGAGTGAATGGTCTATAAGTAGCTACATTTTCAACTGTGGGGATTTTTAAAAAATTCTTTTTCTCATATAATTCTTGATTTCTAACTCTTAACTGCAATTGCTACTTTTGGCAAGCCTACTCAAAAAAATCAGTTCAGCAGAAATTCAAGCTTGCTCTTCTGCTAGTATCTTTCATAAAACCTCAAAAAATTTGAAGTATTCTTATGGTCATCTCCATGTGCTTCCTTTCTGTATCAGCACACATATGCTTTTATTGCATCCTTTTCCAAAACAGGCACTATCACCATTCAGTCAATCTGTATTCATGAGATGGAAGAGATGCTGAAGAGAGCACGGAATTTGAAGGCCTCACATCTTTGCTCAAGGAAATGATCCTTAGGGAAAGGGGAATATTCCTCTTTGTGAAGCCAAGAACAGAGAAGAACTTGCAGGCCATTATGAGGGAAGATGAGAAAATGAAGCTCTTCATTGTTTGATATTTTTCAGTATTTCAGAATTTCTCTCTTGTACAAACAAAGAGAATCTCTAAGGTTTAGTTAGAGCACACATGGGTAGTTTTTATATCTAGGTACAGAAATACACACATTAAGGAGGGTGTTTAATATTAAAAGGTCACATATCTGAAAATAGTTTGGTTTAAATATATATGTATGAAAACTGATTCATTGCTGCATAATTCTAGTTTTGAAGTCAGTTGATTTCAATGTATTTTGGGACTGAAGTAGTACAAGAGTGAATCAGTTCTATAATTATTTTGGGAAAAAATGATATGCTAGTAATTCTAGGGAATCTTCATATGTCTAAATTAATTTCATCTTGCATATGCAGATATGTTTCATTTTAGGTTTGATTAGAGAGAGATTTTTTTTCTTTTTTAAATGCCAGATGTCTCAGATAAGTAAGAGAATTAGACATACTGTTATGAGCAAGAATCCTAAAAAATCAGGAAGTGAAGGTGTGAAAAAAAGCTTACTTATTAACATCTCTAAATTTAAATTACTAAAAAATTAAGATTTTTTTACTATCTTTGACAACTGAAGCTACTAATAAAAAAAATCAAGTTCTTAGTATTTTCTTAGTAAAAAGAAGAGAGGGTAACATTCTGGGTGTAAGTTAATCAAACATACAACACTGGCTGATAGTGGGAGAAATTTTAGTAGCTATCTTAATTGCTTCGGAAACATTGGTCTTAAGGCAGCTTGCAGGGTATTTGTTGAGGTTGTAGGTTCAAAATATTTTTTCTTCTTTTCAGTCTTCATTAAGGTGTAAAAATTGCAGTAATAGATGTGTTATATGCAGTTGTTTATTTAGCTGAGAAATACATGATGATAAGCATGTGGTAACATAGCTGTCAAAAAATCTTAGAGGTTTGAAATATTATTTAGGGTTTTTGTTTAAATTGTCTGAGATGGATAGACAAGTATTATCAAAAACTTAAAAGTAAAGAAAAAAAATGTTTCACAAATATATTTACATTGCAAAAAGAAATATTGGAACCCTAATGGGGTCTTGTCAGCTAAATATTATTAATGAATATCTCCACAGAAATGTAAAATCTTCTGTTTTATTGATTAAAACCTTGTGAAACTGTGTGAAAAGACAGATGTTTCAGGAAAAATGGGGAAGAATCCATGATTAATTGCTACTAGAATATATTTGTGGTTAATGTAAATCTACCAAGGACCAAAGTACCACAATCTGTTTGTCACAGAATTTCAAAGGTGCATCTCTGCTTGCAAGAAGCACTCAATTGTGGTCAAACTAAGAATTCATGTCAGACATGTGGCTGCCCAGACTTTAGCAGGTCTGCAAAAAAATTCTGCCAATATTGTTTTATTCACAGAAAGAGCATCCTGCTGGAGCTCCAGTCTGAAAAGGCAGGAGAAATGATGAAATTATGTTCTCAGCATACAGAGAACACTGGTAGGAGTGCGGCACTAAGGA
Organism: Dicaeum eximium; assembly: GCA_013396995.1. Taxonomy (NCBI): domain Eukaryota; kingdom Metazoa; phylum Chordata; class Aves; order Passeriformes; family Dicaeidae; genus Dicaeum; species Dicaeum eximium. Next base: position 4,348 of record VWZP01010310.1, on the reverse strand, counting down.
CAGTGGTGGAAGACTAAAGAAAATTTATTTTCCCCTGACAAATGGAGGCATGTAATAAAATAGGAAATGTGGAAATGAAAGGGGAAAACAGTTTCAGGTGAATAAATCTGACAGTAGAAGGGTTGCTGGGGACTTGTTTCATCTCGAGATGTTCTGAGAACTATTGACAAGGGACAAAAAAAGTCACTCTGAAGCTTGATTGGATGTGAAGAGTCAGATCAACTACTCCCTCACAATGCTGTCAGCCTTTATGTAAGGGTTTTTTACACAGTAACAAAATAGATTATTAAACCGTGACTTTGTTAGTCTGTGCCTGTGCAAAGATTTATTCATTCTTCCAACCTGCAGAATCATGAGATTGCTTGATTTAGTAGCTGCAAAAACAATGCTTTTAATAGTAAGAACCTAGAATGAAGCAAAAAGTAGTGGTATTATCTCACGACCCACATCTATGGCAATGTATTATTTCATGTTTTATTAGATGCAGTTCCTGCTTATCTTCCTAAGTTCAAGTTTTCTAGCTGACAAATTTACTTTAGTGGTTTCTTCTAGAATTTTGTTCTTTTTACTGTTGATAGGTCACGGTTCATTGATGATTGTAGATGACTGTGATGTATTAACATGTGACACTTAACTTTTCCATTTTCCTTCCTTTAAAGCATAAACATGTAACTGTATGTGCATATGTAAAATGCTGCAAATAAAGCTTGGAAATCCAGGTGGGCTGGCTATCCAAAAATCATTAAACACTGCTAATAATGTGACATGATGGCTTTTGAAAGACACTGTGCTCTACTTTGGCATTTTATTACTTGTATATGCCATGTCATAATCTCTTTGCAACTGGGAAAACCAGAAAACAGTCTTGATGGAAAGGTCTAGGGTGAGATGAAGATGTAGTTAATGAACAAAGGTACTGGTAATGACACCAGGGCTGGTGGGGCTCATTTAAGCCTTTATTCTTGCTAGTACTTAAATAATGTGCCTAACACTGAGAATGCACTTCAGCATTTCCCTTCTGGGTGTTTGAGTCTTGGCTTGCTTTTATGAAAATTAATTATCTGTTCCACTTTGACACCCTGAATGGGAAATTGCAGGATGGCCTGTTTGTACAGCTCTATTGTGAGAGCATTGGAGCTGGATCATAAAGAGCTTGTTGTTAAACCATCATTTGTGGGGAAAGATCCAGTGGTAAACATGGAAATGGCCCCAATCCAATTAAAAAAATATGTCTTTTCTCCATATATTGTCCTTGGCTTAAAAGTATTATGACCTGCTGTAAAAACTGCCATTCCACATGTGCTTTGGGCAGAAAAGAGAATTTGCAAGCAGAGGGAAGGACGTGGAATAATCACATAAAGTTGTTCAGATGCAGAGTTTAAAGGGTGATTTGCAAGACCTTATGCAGTGCCTGCTCAGCAGGAGAGGTGGTGGGAGAGGATGGAGGAAATGGTTGCCCTCCTGTGCAGACCTGTGATGGGAATGAGACTTTGGTGCCATTCTGGTGTCCATTCTGGTTCACACCTCAGGCAGGACAAAGCTAAGGAGGTGTGAGAAGAGGCACTGAAGCTGGTCTTAGAGGTACTGCTGCTGCACAAGGAAGCACTGAGAAGGCTGCTTTAACACACCTGTTTTAAAGGTGGGAAGGGATAGGATTGAGATTTTTAAAGTCTAGGAGGTGGTTTTACAAATATAGCATTTGTAAAAGCGAGTGCCCATATGTGGCCATGCACAAGACTGATAGTACCTTGGACCTTATTAGCATAAAAGATTTGCTAAACAAAATGTCTTGGCAAAAGCAAACGGAACTCTGAGATTGAGTCAAGATTGCAAGAAGATCCAATCAGACAGCTTTCCAGGAAAAGAAAATTTCATTAAGCACTGTGAGCAAAGAAATGTTGTGATATGCATAGGTTTGTGTATTTGATTGTTACCTAATCTTTGTAGTAAACATTGTTAGTCTCCTGAAACAGTATATAAGTCCTTGTAAGTTCCCAATAAAATCGGATTCTGACGGGACTCAGATTTTGGGGTCCATTCAGTCTCCCCGTCTCTACTCCTTATACCAATCGTCGATACCCATAAACCCCCTGAGAAGTGGATGTAAGCCTAGCTAGGATGGATACCTGTAAAAATCTGTCCATGGTAGAGCAGACCTGTGCCTGGGATAATTAATTTCATTGGTTACACAGGTTTTCCCTCCTAGAGTGATGGCCTTGACCTATTTATGTGGCCTTCTGTAACCATGTAAAGATAAGTTGGAACACCAAGCCCCAGGGTTGACTGACAGGGGCTTCTCCCAATCAGATCTCTTAGGAAGCTGCAAGCATTTCACTGGGCAGATCCCGAGGGGGCGTGGAGTTCAAACCAATGAGAATACCCAAACCGGGTCCTTCAAATGCTCTATATAAGGAGTAGCCTGGGAAATAAACCCTCTCTGTGCCACACGAACATTGCGGGTAAGTGGTCTCTGTCTCCTTGCCCGCTTTACCCCTCACGTGATCTCGCAGCCTTCAATTTATTTTTCCTGTGGGTCAGTGAAAGGCTAAGCTGTGCAACTTCTTTACCAGGAGACTGTAGGAAAATTACAGGAAAGGAGTTTTGTTATGGACCCCAGTTTTGAGGTTGCTCTAACATTTATTTGCCTTACGTGACTACAAACTATTCTTTCTGCTTGGTCAGAAGTACACAAGAAGGACAGATGCAGGTGGAAGGTTGAATAAATCATTGATTCTAAACAAAATAAGAAGAAATTTGTGAAGAATATTTTTCCTTTCTCCTCAGTAGCTGCAGCCTATTGCTCCCTGGATATTGCCCTCATATGAAAGAGAGTTAACTTTCTTCTGACCTTTTAGACACATCTTCTGCCCCTTTTCCATGGCAGCCAAGGTGTGCTCCAGGGACTACTGATTGCCCTAAATTCCACATTTTCATGGTTCTGTATGTTTAAAGGGAATATAAATTAATATGAGGTGAGATAAAATCAAGATAAAGAGAGAAGACTGCAAAAGCAATGGCTAGTAAGAAAATGATCAGGTTTAAATACCCTTGTACCAGCACTCAGTTAAATGAAAATAAAGTGAGCAGGGATGACAGGTTTGAATTTTGGGTAGCTGTTGAAATTTTACTTTTTCTAATCCAAGATTTATTAATGCCAAGACAACACTATCTTAATGTTCCTTGTGGACTTACACTCTCACACCCTTAGCCTATAAATAATTTTTAATACTATTTAAATGTACATTTTTAGATTTTAGGTTTGGGCTTTAGAAATCAGAATTATGGATATACTGTTTAAGGAGAAAAAGATATTATACGATTTATATATAATGAAAAAGCAAGGGACTGAAGACCTCCCTCTCCTCAGCACTGTTGTGTCCCTGTGGTCCCAACCACCTAAATTCAAGGCATTACACTTTCTGTCTCATCTGGCCTCACAGGCACTGTTACTACTTCACAAATTCCAAGTTGATTCAGATTGCCCTTAAATCACTCAGCATCCTTCTGCCTGAATTGGTTCACACTTTCCAGGACCCCTGACAGATGAGGTCCCTACCTAGGACAGAACCTCAAAACACTAATTTTCTCCTGGGACTGCATTTCAGAAAGCACCTCTGTAACACCACAAGTTGTCACTAACAGCAGAAGGATTACAAATCAAAAGTCTTGTTGCTGCAGGAAATTAATTAACAAAGAAAACCTTTAAGCACTCACATTATTTAACAGCATTAGGTCAGTCTGATATATACAGTAAGCTCTCCTAAAAGATACACAGAATTAAAAAAAATTCTAATATATTCTCATTCTCAGATTTCTCTTTCTTCTTGAAAGAAGGCCTTATACTACGTTCTCCTAAGGATTTCACAGCTCCTGCTTCTATTAAAAGATGCTTTTGAAATTAATACCTGTTGTCTGGCAGGGGATCTGAGGCAGCAGCCCTGGGATAAGAGGCAGCCTATCCTGCAGAGACCAGCACTGCTCCAAGATGCCCTTCCTACTTTTATTCCACAGCAGTGCATGTGGTGGCTGCTACCAGGTTTGCCTTCAGGCTGTTTCAGCTTCTATATCATGTTGCAGAATTGATACACAGCACTGCAAATTGTTTGAAATTGTGTTAAACCTGCAAAAATAAAAGCAAACAGTGAGAGCAGGGCAAGAAATCCAGGGTGTGAAATCCAGTCATTAGGTAATGTAGGATCGTATTTATAGGAAAATGGATATGTACTAAATGAACTAGCCTAACCTTCTGGAACTAAAGAATGAGGTCATCTTTGTGGGTAAAAAAGCTGATGTTGCAAGAAGAAAGAAGCAGCAGAAAAGTTGTTGGCTGTCCTGGGGTGACTTTATA
>VWZP01010309.1:786701-836446 GCA_013396995.1 Dicaeum eximium | reverse complement strand
GCGGGGCTGGCGCCTGGGAGGCCCGAGACCCCCGGCGTCGGTGGCGCTCCGTGGGGATGCCCGGCCGGCCCGGCCCGGTGCTGGACTGGTCCTGCAGGGACAGGTGCTCTTGAGGGCTCTTCAAGTAATTCCCCTTCTCCATCTTATCTAGTTTTTTGTTTTTCGTTAATGATAGCACTGGGAGATGATCGTGAAGGAATTTCAGAGTAAAATGATGATGATGATGATGTCCAGCCATTCGGTTTGCTGTTTGCTTGTAGATCACTTGTTTTGAACTGGTGGTGTGGAGGAAGCTGAATGAATGGAACAGTCAGGGCAGAAGGGAAGTTTGGGTTTCATGCTCTCCGCTGGCCGCAGGACACAAACAACTCTGTGCCTCTGAAGAGACCTGGAATCATCGGAGCAGTGTGTCCTGAGGGACTCTGAGCATCTCTGAAGGTAAAAAAGGGTTTAGTAGCAATCTTTCCTAAACTTTCGTTGCGCTGAATATCAAACGGACAATCCAGCTGGGTGCTGTTTCTAGCACTCTCTCCTATTTGCACCCTCTTGTAGGCCTTCTGCCTAATCCCTTTTTGATTTCTAGCATGTTTCCTGAGAGAATGCCAGCGAATGCAGCAGGGACTCTTTTGTGATGTCACGTAAAAGGAGTTTCTTAAATGTGGTGAGCCACTGTTGGCTGAAAGGAGTGGCTGCTGTAACAAGATAAAAATATGCATGGTTTTGTATTCCCTTCTGCCATGGTACAGTAGCTTCTTACAAAGACTGTCCAGTCTTTGGTCTTGGAGTTGATTTTTTGCCAGAATACTTGTTTTTGTTCTGTTTTCTGTTTTTTCTTTCCTGACTCTACTGACTTGTCCTCTTTGTTTTTCCCTTCTTTGAAGTGTATGCAATCTAGTCAGTCTGTTGAGTATTGCTTCCAGTTTGACCTTTACCTTCTTTCTTGGGCTTTATTCAAAATTATTCTCTATCGAAAATGTAAAATCTTTTGTGTCTCACTTCTTTTAAAAAATGAATATAATTGCAATCTCATTATGCACTTTTGCCTGTTCACAGCCACCTAGTGTTATCTTAAATTTGTTGCATAGCTTAATTTCAGCTGTAACTTGTCTGAAATAGCTTCTCCTGTTAGACAAAAACATGCTGTGAGAGCTATATGAGCAAACCTGTTAAAACAATGAAGGCTCTTGTTGACAGCCTGTGGATAAAAAGCATTTTTATTTGTTATCAATCTTTATGTCTTTGTAATTAGTGTCATCTTTGGTAGTAGTAATGTTATTTTTTTCATAAGTAAGTTTGTTCTAAAGCACCTCCTACACATTGTTCTGCACAGAATCTTTTGCAAAGCGTGGCATTAATCCCATAAACACGCAGTGTGTTTCTTCATGGTCTTCTCTGGTCACTATTTCTTACTGACTACGCTCACTGCTTCCTTTGAACCCGGCCTGGGGCTGTCAGGATAGTTTTCTCTTTTGAAAGGACACCTCATTTAAGGGGGAGTGTGTCTCCTGTAAATGAAGATGGAATAGATATGCACAGTGAATGGGCAGGGTAGTCAAGTCTATTCCACTGACAGGAAAAACTGGTTCAAGCTTTGCATGAGGTCTTGTAGAGCTCTGCATCTTTTCTGTAAGTAGTTGAAGTGCAGAAGCACTGAGGGGACCTTCATTGTAAAGAATTGGGGGTCCACTCTTGCCTTGTCACTGTCCTGTCCATACTGAAAGCCATTTTGGGACAAATGCCACACAAAGCCACCTGCTAGATTTCAGGGTCTGTAGCCCCCTTGGCTGCTCTCTACCTATGCCTGCAGTTAAATTACAAGGATTGAGTGTCAGTAGATTGCCAGTCCCTTTTTCCAAGTGGATAATGAACACTGGGCAATGCTTTAATTTGCTGTTTAGTGATTAAGCCTTCATTTTGCTTATGAACTGGTCTTGGTTGCCAGCTGACATCAACTCTGCCGTGTTCACAGCACTCCAGCACACAGAAGGCTGGTCCAGAAGTGTGTGGTTGTTTTTTAATGGTGATCTGGTAGGGTTACTGCCAGCACCAGTGTTCTGCATGTGGCAGCAGGGATATGTAGCCAAAAGTAAGACTTCTGGGCCAGTTCTTCTCTTTCTCTGTGCTGGGTATAAATTTGATAGGGCTTTGTCATTGTCAGCATTTATACTGAAAGGTAGTGACAGCAGATCAGTGGCCCAATAATGTCCTGATTACATTCTTTTTCACCAGACACTACTCTAAGGATGGAGCTTGTGGGTTGTTGTGATACTTCCACCCAGAGAGAGCCCTTTCTAAAGAGAGGAGTCTGTTGCAGAGAGTTCCTTTGCAGTAGATGTGATTGTAATATAGTGGAAAATCCAGACCAGCCTGCTCAGCAGCCTGTTCTGCTGCTTGCTTTGAGAGTGATCTGCTCAGCTCTGAGCTCAACTGGGCAGGAGCTTTGGCCCTGCAGGTGCCACTAGCCCTGTTTGCTTCGGGGCAGTGTGTGAGGGGGCAGGGATCCCTCAGTTAACTCCACAGGGCTGAATGGTGAGGTCAGATCTATACAGCAACTTGCTCTCCCCTATCCCCTGTCCTGTGTACCTGGAGCAAGATGCTGGGATATCGAAGGAGATTGGAAATACATAACCAGAAGTTAAACATTGCAAACAGAATTTGCTTCCAAGTCTGGGCTTTATTCTACGTTTTCCACATAAATAAATCTGGATCTGATGTGTTCTCTCTCTCAGTATTTCTATTATCTTATAAAAGTTCACAGTTTGTAGATTATTATTTAAGTAAGTTGTGGTATGCAAACTTTGCAGTATTTTAAATGGGTATTTCTTGTCAGTTCACCACAATGCGGTTCTGTTCTTTCTCATTGCTAAGGATGCAGTTCAAGGATGGATATTGCAGAGAGTGTGCGTTGGTTAATATGGAAACGAAGCATAGGAAATGATATGGGAACACATAATTTCTCCTCCTTGTTAGCCAGTTTCAGACAAAAAGAGGAGCAGATGGAGAGGAAAAGAAATAAGAATGGTATTGTTAACAGCAAACATAGATGCCTTTGAAATTCCCTTCTTTAATTTGCAGTTTATTTCTTAGTTCATAATTTCTTACTAACAAGTCTGACTTGAGGCACTTCACTGTTTTTTCCTTGTTAATGTTGAGGTTTAAGGCACTTGCTGTTTCCAGTTGCGGTTCCTTCAGTTGCAAAGTAGACCAAAACATTTTGATCAAAGTGTGTGGGAGAAGGGAGGTAGAGCAAGCAGGAGACAAGAGCTGATTAGATAGTAGCTTCTGCCACCAGCCTACCTCTAGCTGCTGAGCTAGTTTCAATTTTTTTTTTTTTCCTGGCAAATGCCTCAAGCCTGATTCATAATAATCCATAAATTTAATCAAGCACAGAAAGCACATGAGGACAGCTGGCGTCTGAGAGGATTCCTCTGGTGTATTGCAGCCACAAAACATTTCTTATATTACCGATCAGTTACTCATTAAACTCATGGTATTGTCATAAGCATGTGTGGTATTTGTATCTTACCCGTGCCTCCTTTGACCCCGAATCTATGCCATTTGGGAACACGACCCCACAAAGGATCCCTAAGAGAGGGACACAGAGCAAAGTCCTTGTGGGAACATATGAAAGCCTTTCAGTTTTGTCACGTTGTTCCCATGGAACAGGGCACCCCCCTGCATTGTTTTAGGTCTTCAAAAATACCACGGTATATATTGTGGCAATATTGCAGCATTTATCGGGATTTCCAAACTAGTCTTCAGTGCTTCCTTCATGTTCTGTCTCTAGTGCCTAGATACATTTCTCTCTTCCCTAAAGGCATTCCAGCACCTTGGCATGGCTGCCCTTTGTGAGCAGCCTGGAAGGGCTTTTTCGACATGCCTGTGGTTCTTATCTTTGCTGTAAACACAAGCTGTGAAAGCCGTATGGGGTGGCAGGCTAAAAATAACTTCTACCCTTGGTAATCTCTTAAGGAAAGCTAAGTCTTCTTCCTGGGCGTTGTAGATGGAGTCTCTGACGTTCTCTACAATCAGGATGACAAATGGCAGCAAGCTATGTCATCTTCTTTGGGGACGAGTTGGTGTTGTTCTGTCAGTTGCTGTTTCAGGGCAAGCAGCCAGTGCAGTGTGGCTGGGAGAGCACCCTCTCCAGGATATTATCCCTGCTTGGAACTCGCAGGTCCAGTGGGTGCTGGCCAGCACTGTAGGTTTACTCAGTGTTCCTTTGATTCTAGCAGGTAGGAAAAGGAAGGCGTGTGTATCCTGAGGGGACCTTGCAGAAGGGCAGGCTGATGAGTCTGGCACTGCTGGGATAACACTGTAGCGTTGCTCGCTTGTCCCTGTGTTCCCACCCAGGGCGCCATGATGGATAACCGGTTTGCTACAGCGCTGGTGATCGCCTGCGTGCTCAGCCTCATCTCCACCATCTACATGGCAGCCTCCATCGGTACCGACTTCTGGTACGAGTACCACACCCTGTCCCCAGCCGAGAACGTCAGTGAGGCCGGCAGAAGCATCTGGGAGGAGTTTGTCAGCAAAGATGCAGATGAGAAGACGTACACAGATGCGCTCTTCCGGTGCAACGGCACGGTTGGATTGTGGCGGAGGTGCATCACTGTACCCAAAAACTCTCACTGGTACAGCCCACCAGGTATCTCCAGAGCAATTATTACTTCGCTGGGTTGCTGTGTGCTAACTTCCTCAGAACAGATTTGTGCCACTTCGTTCCTCCAGAAGGCTTATTTCTAGCTTTTGTTTTGGTTGGTTGGATTTTTAATAAAGACAGTACAGATTTTTAAAGAAGCAGAAGGCGAAATGGTCTGTGGCTGTCAGTGCTGTAGTTTCTGGTTTTGACATATGATACTTGATCTAAATTTAGCCTTACAAACTTGATTTTTATTTTGCCTCAGCTGTCCAGCTGGGGATACATTTATAGTTGTTCTACCGGTTACTATCTCTTTAGGACAGATCCTAGGATCCACTACTTTATCAAGGAGGCACTCAATTCTTTTAGCTAGTCATTCACTTTGTTCACATCACAAATATCCCACCATTGCATCAGCACACCCTGAATGGATATAGAGTGAAAATTTTGTTTTAATTTTTTAAATCGCTGGGGCATAAAATGTGTGGTAAACAATTATTTTAATTGCTTCAAAGTCAGTTTTGGATACTTTCTGTATGTGTGAGCTCCTTCATTTTGCATCCTCTTAAAGATGTACTTTCAACTACATTTTATGGAGAAAAAAACATACATGAAATACTTTTTTTTTCCCTATCATGAAAATACTTCTTTTGGAAGACACTTAAACCAGTTCTGCTCAATAGTATTCTCAAAGTAAAATCTGAGGTAGAACTTAAGTGTGAGGAAGCAAATCCTTGATGTTCCTTAAACAGGCCTTTCTGTCCCATTTTTGATTTAACTGTTCGTACGAGACCACATTCTGCATATGGAGATAAGCACACCTCAGTTAAGGGACCCTGAGCTCAAGAGTATGTGACAACATAGTTAAGCATCATATGCCACCACATTACGTTGCCAGTCTGTTACACATGGCACAATTATCTGTGGATAATCCAGGGAAGCTTGAAGATTCTGCATGTTCGAATGCTATCCCATAATGTAGGACCTCATAACAGACACATTGTGCCAACTACATCATAGGAAAACATCTACAGATCAGTTTGGAGAGGTAATTTTTTTTACAAATGGAACTCTGAGGAGCTTCCTAGCTCAAATAATTGGGAAAGGAAGATTTTAAAGGGGGGAAGGAGGGTTGAGGGGAGATACCTAACGGCAACTTTTTCTTTTTTTCCACCCCCAGAAACTGATATGACTACAAACTGCATCAGTTTCTCCCTCTCTGATCAGTTTGTAGAAAAGTACATAGAGCCTGGAAATCACAACAGTGGCACGGATTTGAATCGGACTTGTAAGTGTCTTTCACTTCTGGCAGATAAACATGTAGAATTAAAAAAAGTTGTTTCTCAAATTCAGTCACTAGTGAGGAAAGCTTCTGTCTCTTGCGGTCTTGCTCACCATTTCTTGTTTTTTACAGTTGCACAGGCAGTAGGTCAAAGTTTAAAAGGAAGACATAGATGTGTTAGCAAGGGTTTTGACTTTGAGGGTTTGTACTGTGCAGTACAGGGATTTGTGAGTTAACAACTTTCTGTTTCAATGGAATCTGTGGTTCTTTTTGACTATGAATGTAGAATGTCTGATGAAGCAGAAACAGCAGGGTAGAAGGGAATGTTAATATAGTGGGAGAAGATATTTTTCTAGCCCGTTTTCAGCAAACTTGACTGGAGTGTTTATTTCACATGCAGATCTGTGGCGATTGCAGTTTCTCCTGCCCTTTGTCAGCATCGGCCTCATGTGCTTTGGGGCTCTGATTGGGCTTTGTGCTTGTGCCTGTCGCAGCCTTTACCCGGCCATTGCCACTGGAGTCCTGCATTTCCTAGCAGGTAAGTGTCCTGTCATCCTCCTCCAGGAGCTCAGGAGTACCCCTGGAGCACTCCACGGGTGAGCTCACTGTGGTTTGCTGCTTCCTTCCCCAGGGCTGTGTACGCTGGGCCTCGTTGGCTGCTATGTAGCTGGGATTGAGCTGCTCCATAGGAAGCTGCCTCTGCCGGAGGATGTGAGGGGTGAATTTGGCTGGTCCTTCTGCCTCGCCTGCGTGTCAGCACCTTTGCAGTTCATGGCAGCTGCTCTTTTCATCTGGGCAGCTCGCACCAACAGGAAGGAATTTACCCTCCTGAAAGCCTACCGTGTGGCATAAATGCTGCTACTGCAGTCTGGGCTTTCCATGCTAGAGCCTCTTCTCCCCTAGCCCTTACTACTTTTTTCTTTTAGTCAGAATTTTATCATGTACTGCATGCTTCTTGCCAGTCAAGACAATTTAGCCTGCAGGCCCTGAAGACAAAGACCTCTGGGCTAAATGACCAAAGCCTGCCAGAAGTCTGCAGAACTTGAACAGGTTTTTTAATTGGGTTTTTTTAAGAATTGTTATTATTTTTTAATCTACATTTGGTTGTTGACAGTTCCCCTTAGTTAGGTGTACATGCCTCTTCCTAATTTTATTACCCTGTCAGCCTGGAGGAAATAGAAGTGGTATTGTGGGGTGGAAGAGAGACAAGAAAAGGTGCAGGTACGTAAGAATGGGAACCTCAGTGCATAAATAATACGTAATCCAGAGCTGTCTGCTGTGTGACTGAAGCAGGCAGTACCTACAGGGAGTACCCAAGAGTCATGAGGGAATTCAGAAACCTCTGTTATGGAAATACTAAGCTAAATTAGCTAAATTAGTCTGTAGCTCAGCTCTGGATCTCCTATCATCGCTAGTTTGCTGCGTTTTGTGGCATCTGCCAAAACTGCTGGAGGCAGAGCAGGCAGCTGTGGCAGTGCCTGTACAGGACACCCTCTTGAAGGCACACTCTGGACTTGCTTCTGCCAAGGAATGGGATAAGATGGCCCTCATGGAGCTCTGTCCTGTTGTAGCTCCACTCCTTCCAGGACCCAGGCTAGTTTGGTATCTGCACTACGTGTGATTGTGCACTCTAATCTTAATTTGTGGTGCTTTTGCTTGATGTGGAGTAAGGCTTTCTTCTCTCTTGTTGAAAATGACCTCCTCACAAGTTTTTTGGTTTTAATTTGGTTTAGTGTATGTGTGTATATGTACATATATAAACTTAACTTTTTTTAAACCTCACCTGTTTATCCTGTATAGCACACAACAGGGGTTTTTTAAAAGGTGCTGCTCTTTTCCTGTCTTATTTAAATTTAATAATAATAATAATAAAGACTCAGAAATTTTCAGCATTTCATGAATCTGATGGGAGGGTGAGGGAATGATCTAGAGTGGATTTTACTTGAGGAAAGAAGAACCAGTGTCTAGATCACTCTGTTTTCATGGAAATGTCACCAGATACAATGACATTAGATGGGATTTTTTAAATTAAATTATTGAGCTCCTGCTAACTTTAAATTTTCTCCTGCTCATCATTGGTAGTCACAACATCCCATAATTTCTAATTAGTTAAAAGACGTTATATTTGTTCTAAATAATTGCAACTCTATCCAGAATGGGTGACATCATATCTAGAAAACAATGTTCCAAGACTGAACTGTTTAATTCTGAGGCCTTGACTCACCTTGTTTCCTTATTCCAGGCTTAATAAAAGAAGTATGCCTTAGGAGAAATAATTCCTGACAAAACGAGTGATGGCAAGGATTCTGTGGGATACTGGTTGATGAGAATACTGGTTGACACAGAAAGAGGCATTTTTATCTCATGGCTGTTTTTCTATTGTGCCTTTTTGCTTTTTTTTCATAGTAGGTGTTTCTACCCAAGCTATGTTTGCTGGGTCAGCAAACAGCCCTAGTCACGATTTCCCTGAAGATCGGGTATAACTGCTTGTGCAATTTCTTTTTTTTTTTCTCAAGTATGTGACAGGGGTTTTTTTTACCATTGTTGAAGCCTTTACAAAGTAAAACAAAGATGATGATGAAAACCAGAATCACTGAAAAAGCAGTGGCAGGCCATTCAAGAGAATATTTTCTGCTGTTTTTGAGTAATTTTTTATTTTTCTTTCTTAAACAGTTTTTTTCCTTCCCTACAATGTCGGCCGGTTGTAAGCTTGTGAGAGGGGGTGTGGTACTTTTGTGCAATATCTGAGAGTAAATGAAAATCTGTGCTGTCTGATCTGTACTGATAGGGTGCTTTTTCAGAGTAATTATCCTGACTTAGATAAGGCCTAACTGCTCAGCTTGTTCCTCATTTGCTAGAATTACTAGGGCACGCAACCCTCAGCTTGGGTCAAAAGGACTGAAGTTGCTGTTCTGCAGTTTGAGAGGAAACATAGCTGCTGATATTATCTAGTACAGTTTATGGTTTTTTTTCTTTTTTTTTTTTCAGGAGCTGGCAGAATAATTGTATTGTGTGATTTTAATCTGAGCAATGGAAATCCCATGCCCTCACTCTCTCCTCTTGTATTTTTACAAGAGACACTTATTTTTCTGAAGTGTAAATTTCAGTTTTCAAATGTTGGTTTTCTTGCTTCCAGAAGAATTGTTATTGGGAGAAAAGGGGATGTTAGAGGTGCTGTCAGTTCTTTCTTCATCATTTTAAATACCAGCAAAACTAAGACTACATGCTTGTGTCTGTGCCTGAGACAAAAGAGGCTTTAATTGAGCTTTGATTTGGACCATTTTAACTAAATTTAGGGTTGCCTTTCAGATTTGGTGGGGGTTATTTTCTGTTTTGCCCTTCTTTATCAGAGAGGATCTTGGTGAGAAGCAGATCTTGCCCAGAAAGAGGGCTGGCCCTCTCTGTTTGGGGTGGTGGATCTGTTTATCACTATTTTGCTTTGGAACTGTGTGTTTTGCTCAAGGTGACCAAAAGGGAGCAAGAAGAGTTCTGGGACTGCTGGCTTGGATCCAATAAATGGTGTTGGAGGACAGAACAACAGAGGAGATACTGAGGATGGAGTAATTCTGTAAAAGAGGTGATTAAGCACACTAACTAACAAATAATGAGAGACCGAGAGTGTGTGACACAGGGCCTTCATACTGACAGAGCCTCATGCCTTGTTCAGAGGCTGCATTCAAGAGGAACTTGAGGCATGTGTGTATGGTTGTGGTCACATACATGTATGCAAATGCAGACACCCTTGCTCAAAAAAGCAAGAATTGTTTCAACTTAGGAAGATAAAGGCTGTTACTTGTATTCCTCAGTCTTTTGTGGTCTGACCATGGAATATGTTTTGCTGAAGGTAGGGATGGGGCAGATACAGTCTGATGAAAATAAGAGAAAAAAGGGGCTATTGTGTGTCTGTGTGCATAGGGAAAATGGCAAACACCTCTAACACTGTTGTATGGGCTGGTGAAAGTGATTAGAAGCAATATCAAAGGAAAAGGAAAAACAAGAGGAGGAATCTGGAATGAACATAAGAACTGAGGATTCTTGGCACTACATGGGAGCAAGCTCCCAGGACTCCAGCACGAGCTCCCCATGTGGTGTTGTGTAGCCAGGATGGCAGAGGCCAGCTGCTGCTCCTGCACCACTCACAGCTCTATCACAGTGGTCACTTAAGTGGGTGCTTATGAGAAGCTCCTAGAGGTTCTGTCCCCCAAATCTGAGGTCAGCAAGTTGCATTTCAAACCTGCCACTGTATAACATCGTTTCTGCCTCACAGACTTAGATTTGTTTTCCTGCTGACTGACTGAAACGCCTGGGAAAGCAGGGCTAGTAGAAAGCTTCACAGATCAATCAACAAGGTTTTTGTGTAGGTAGCAGCCTCTTATTTTTTTTCTTCAAATTGATGTTTTCCCCATTCTCTCCCCATGCTCCAGCGCTTCTGAGAAGGGACTGGTCCATGAAGCTGCAAAGAGGGGGTTTATTACTGTGTCTGTAAGGACAGCTCCTGCTGGTATTAGAGATGGCTGAAAACAGAATAGTCAATCCCATTTCCTTACGTTATTAAACAGGTAAAGAAATAAAAAGCACTATAGAGCAGACAGAAAATACTGGTTTGTTATGTAAAGAGGACAGTTTGCCACATACAAACGTAATGATATATTTTGGGTGCAAGTGGGTAGGACAATCTGGGATGACCCAAGAGGCCCTTCTAAATCTTGTCATGCCAGAAACTATGTGTCTGATTTTCCTTCTGGATCACGCTGGCTTGGTGATTCTTTACTCAAAGCAGATCTGTTGGATTTTTTTTGCTATGGTGATAATGCCTCCTCTCTCCTCATCTAAAATGCTCTGAAGTATTTTTTTCATAAAGAAAAACGGTGTTTGGATTTTGGTTGGGGTTGGTTTTGTTTTGTTCTGATTTTTGCTGCATAGGCCTGGCACCAAGTTATGTACCAGCTTGCAGTCAGTCTCTTGCAGTGTTCTTCTGTGATTCAAGGCAATGACTTCTGAAAAGTTTTTTCTCACTTTCTAGCGTTGTGTGTACTCAGCCAGCACCTGTTATTCAAAAGAAAATTCTGAAATGTCAGCAGCTTGTTAGCATTACATCTCAGACTGACTATCCACCCCTATTTGTGTGTATTTCTTGCTTGAGTGGATTGTGTGTCTCAACTGAGAGGATAGCATCTTGAAGCTGCCTTTTTTTCTCATTTCCTCAGGAATAGCTAGAGTTTGTGCTACAGAACTTTATAAACTGATTTCAAATAGGAAAGGATCAAAAGTTTGCATGCTTGCTCTCTTAACTTTCCTACTGTTGTAGAATATTGCCCTATGTTTTTAAACTACAGACTTTCAGGACTATAGAGTGCTAAATGAAGCCTTTGTTCAGTTCATGGTTCAGATATATGGCAGTAGAAGAGTGAATCCTCCAGAACTGGAAGATTGCATAGGAGTCTGGATTATGGCAATAACAGCCATTTGCAAAATTAACACTTAACAAGCACTTGTCTGCCTCCTCATACATGCCAAGCCTTTGCACAAACCAGTGAGCACTGAAAAAAACCTGAAAGTAATTGTCTCCTTCCTCCTTCTAAATTTACCCCTTTTAAAAATAGCTACAGAGACAGTGTTTTATTTATTCCTCAGGTTGGAGCCATGAGTGTCAGATGTCTCTGCTCCATGCTTTCTGTGTACAGACAGGTAAAGGCTAAAGATAATGCCTGATTTTTGTAAGGGATCCAAGCATCTCCTTTGCATTGGATTTCCTGAAGTGAAGATTGGAAATCTTCAAGAAAGCTAGAACTTTTTGTTTAATGAGAATTGTTACTTAATCAGAATCCTCTTTAAAAAGGGGGATTTTTTTAATCGTCTTTTTTTCCCCCACCTTTCTCATGTCTTTCATGTGCCTCTTTTAAAGTCTCTCTTACATTAAAATGTTTTAGAATATTATATTTTTTATATATTCCTGCCCCTGGAAGCTCAGCTGCCAGGAGTTGCATTGGCTGTGTTAGTATTGAATGTCCTTTGCTCCGTGTCAAGCGAGTGTGATGAGAGCCTGTCCCAGCAATGTCCAGCCACCCTGTGCCATCAGTATTTATACTCTTGGACTGAGCTACAAAGTCAGCACTGCAGTGAATTTTGGGCTTTTTTCATCCTCTGAGGCCAAGTACAGCTTGCACCTTTAGGTGATTTGATTTTTTGGGAAATTTCTCTACAGGGCCAGGTAGCTGACACTGTTGGCTAGGTGACCATGACAATACCTTTTTACCTTAGCTGGTTTCTATGTGAATTCCCTGAGAACCTATCTCACTTTCTCAAAGAGTATTTGCCTGTGACAAACACATATAAGAGCACCAAAGGTGGCCACCCAAAGTGTTTACACTAATGTTGATTTTATTGTTAATTGAATACACCAGTTGATCACTGAGTTGGTGGGTTTTGGAGCACTGTCTGGGTGAGAGCAGGAGTGTGCTAGACTGGCAGTGCAGATAATTTTCTGTAGTGCCTCAACCCTGCCACAGCCTTCCTGCATGCCGGTGACTTAGCAGATGCTGGAGAGCTAGTTCCACAGCCTTTCCAAATCCTGGGTCTCAGCCCTGCACTGTACAGTGTTCCCTTACCCACTGCTAATTCCCTAATTTAAACAAACTGCTTGTGTGGGTCATTCTGTGGTCCCAGTGACTTTACTCAAGTCATTTCTCCAGCCCTCATAAAATTGCTTTGATTAAGAAAGGGGTGGGGTTCTTGCCCACAAATCACATCTGCTTTCTGAATGCTTTCTGGGGCTGTAGAGTAGTTTCTTCTGCAAACAGATCCCTTTTGTCTTGTGCTGAAGTGATCCGTTCAACCAGCTAGCCTTGATTTGCATTTTGATGTTTACTTCCACACAAAACAAGAGCAGCAGTGGTGTAGAACCACGGTGTCTGCCCAGTGCTGGGTCTGCTCGGGTTCACTAAAGGTCTTGGAGTTCTGGGAAGTGGTTACCCATGCACAGACAGTGTGGGTGTCAGGAGCGGTGTCAGTATCACGGAGCTGCTGGCAGGGGCGCCCCACTGTCCCACTGCAGAACTGGGAGGTGAGGCAGGAGAAGCTGCTGAACTGGCTCAGGCTGCAGCGGGAAATGAGCAGCCCTGGAGCCCTGCAGGTTCTGGAGCAGCTTCACCATTCTGCTTGAGCCACCGCAGAGCTGCCTGGGACCAGCACTGGGACAGCTGTGTCAGTGGGGTGAGGGATGGACAGCACGGACCACGCTCTGGGGTTTGCCCTGCACATCCGGGGGTTGAAGGAGAGGCTGGAGCAGCCAGGGCTGTCCTCTGCCGGGAGCACAAGGAAGTGTGCAGCATTGTGGGGAGAAGAAGCCAAACCTGTTTTGCAGCAGATAGGTGTGCTTTACATTCGGCCGCCTTTGTGAGCTGACAGGAGTGGCATCATCCAGGTGGCAAACTTGTTACTCCCCCTCTGCGTCTCCTTGCTTCCTTGTCCCAGCTCCTGAATGAATGTCCCCTCACTGATTGTCCCCTCCCTGTTCTCTCTCTTTCACCACAATAAATAAACTAGCTACTCAGTTCAGAGGCACTTTGGGCCATCCTTGGAGGACCTTAAGTCTGTCCATATTCCCATTCCAGACCCAGCTGGGTGCATCTGGAAGCCTAAAACCAGCTAATTGGAAATGTGAGGCAGAGGGACATGTTAGGGCAGGCAACTACAGCCAGTGGCACTCAATTTAATGTGGCCTGGATGCTGTTGTTCTGCCAGGTGTTCAGTTCACAGTTTCAACTCTCTGCATCCAGTGTTGACACAATGAGAATTAAGAGCTTAATTTGCAGAAAAAGATAAGCATTATACAGTCTGGGCTCTCTGCTTCTGTTACGCTCCCTGCCCTGGGTCATCTTCACCCCAGGAGATGCCAGCAGGCAGCTGATAGCTTCTTGATCCATAGACATTTTTGGTGTTCAACAGGATGTCAAGGAAACAGAGATCAGCTGATGAAGCACAAAAGAAAATTGCCATGGTGGTGTCATACACAATGCAAAGATTCTGGTCTACAGATAAAGACAGTAGAGATTTTTTTTCCCCCATTTTTCAGCGGCGGTATCATATGTTTAGCTTGGGTTTTTCCTCTGTTGCAGGTAATTTTTAGATTAACTGGTTGAATTTCTAGAAATTATAGGATTCACCTTTGTCTTCTCATTGGAATGGAATATTTTCAACAAAGATGTCACAGATTTCAAGCTCCTCAACTTAATGAAAAATTAAAAGGGTTAGCTGAAGCAGTGAGAAGTGGACGAAAAAAAGCCACTGAAAATGAAGATTCAGAAAGTCGAATTTCAGAGAAAGATTGTTTTTTGGTATGTTTCCTGTTCTGGGGCATAGTAAACTGGGATATGTGTAAAAGATGCGGGAAATAATTGTTCTTCACTTGACCACGTTCAGCCTTAACTGGCATTGTGTGTTGAAGCTGTAAATAGCTGGAGTGAATGGCACCTCTAGAACTTTTAGAAACCATAACCTACAATATGGGGAAGGAAGGACTTTTTGGGTGGGCCAGGTGACATTTTTTACAGAGGAAATTAATACAGAGAATTGCTGGTAGTTGTCCACATCCACTGGTGAAAGGACAGGAGGTAACCAGTCTGTAGTAGAGGAGCACTAAGCTGATGGACAGGAAAAAAAAATCTCAGTTTCAGCATGCTTGGTTCTGGGTGGATGATGATTAGTCCTTTCAGCCCTACATTGTTCCTCATCCAAACCATCTTCAGGAAGATGCATCATCTACCCAAGAGCTCATCTACTGAGTGTTAGAGAGAAAGACACCATTTCTGTGGGACTTTCTTTATTCTGCCACAGAATTATTTGTGAAATAGAAATACCAAAACCACTAATTGAACATGGACCCTCAAATGAGTGTTGTGAAATTTGGTGAAGATTCAGTTACTTTTTTTACCTGAGACACTGTCTCAAGATGTGTTCCAAAAAGTCACTTATATAGGTGTTTCCTAAAATCTTAGTTTGCTGTATTTGTTTGAGATGTGTTTAATTTGGGGCTTACTTAATCTAGTTGCTCAGTGAGGCAAACCTGAGGAAACTCTGATGTCTATGTATTTATGAAATTGTCCTTCCTTCCCCTTTAGAATTTATTGGCTAGTTCAAGCCAGAGATGCTGAAATACTGGTTCTGTTTCTTGTAAAGGAACCTCATGGAGGACAGGGACACTGTTGGTGCCTCTATTTAAGGTGTCATCTGGGTGGTTACTAAGGTACTCTAAGCATAATCCTTTGTCTAGATGACAATTCATGGTTATCTTACCTTTCTTTTTTAACCCCTGATGTCACTGCTATTGGATGAATGAGAGGTATTGGGTATTTAGACTTTTTAGGTGATTTTGCAATACATGAAAGAAACACACTGGGATTTGGTCTCCTGGATTTAGAACAAACAAAAGACTAGCCTTGAAATCCTGCAGACATTTGAGTGATACCATGCAGATCTGGCCTGTAAAATCCACAGTAACTGGTACATAACTGTTTGGAACCTTGGTGCAGCATTCTAAGAAAGTCTGTCACTTGCTGTAAATGAAGCAACTCTGTTTGACTCTACATGATACATCTCACCATATTCCTGTCCCATTTATGGCATTTCCTGTAGGGCTGAAATGACACATTATTTGTAGCCCAAAACTGCTGTCTTTTAGGCATTTCTGAAGTAGTTCATAGGGAGTTACATTAAAAATTTGTTATAAATAGCAGAATAAGGGCAGATGTTTGATATGCAGTGAGATGTCTTTTTGATGTTTATTATGCTGAGTCAGGCTAAAAGTGATCAAAAGAAAGCATCAGAAATTAGAGGTGATAGAGAACTAGACAAAAGCAAAATTTGGAATATAAGTCTGAGCTGTAAATAATAAAGCTGATACTCCTTCTGGCCTTGCAGGAAAGCAGACAGCTTCATAATAGTGACACAGTCATATCTGTTATGAGATAGTATTCTTCTTCAGCTTGTTCACACAGAAGTACTCATCAGCAGTTTCCCCACAAACTTCTTTGGAATTTACCTCTGAAAATTATGTTCTTTAAGCCAGATTTCTTTGTTACAGATTTCTCTTCCTTTTCACAGATTTCTAAGGCAGAATTCTCTTTCAAATAGGAAATAACTTGTTTCTCATCATACTGTTCTTCTAACAAAGAGATTCTGCCCTATTTGAAGTCATTGTGTGCTTCATTCTTGAGCTCCCCTTTGTTCTCTGTGTCTTTATTTTTTAATGAAAATTCTAATGTGTGACTGACTTCTCTTAGATGAGTCCTTTGAACTGTTTCCAGCTCTGTTATCGAAAGCTGCACAAATCTTCTCATAGTGACAAAATTTAACAAGAAGAAAACATTAAAATCATGAGCAGGTAAGCCTGTGGAGATAAGAACTGGTCCAACTGTAAATAATCAAATTTGAAGAGAGTTTCTAGCATGTTGGTGCCACAAAGCGTTGGGCACTTTGGGTCTGTGATGCTGATGTAGTAGGTTTCGTATTCAAAACTTAGAAGGAAATGCTGTAAGTTCAACTCTGGTAAAACCAGAGTTGATCACTCACTTAAGGGTTTAAAATAAAATTTTAAGATTTTAGTGTTAGATGTTAATTTTGTTTCAACATACTGCCCTACACTTACAGAAACAATAAGGAGAGACTTTGGGACTTTGTTGCTTGCCTAGACTCTGTCGTATAGGGAATTTGTTTTAAAACCACGTTGTGGCTTTCAGCTCACGGGGTTTGCTTTGCTTTGAGGTTTTCTTTGTTTTTGAGGCAAAGAAAATCTTAGCAAGAGAACTGTCTCCCCAGAGATCACTGCATCAACACTTTTAATCTCTAGGATTATGCTGCTTTGTAGAATGTCAGACTGCTTCAAGGTTGACAAATTTACTTTGTCTGAGGCATTATCCTAGGAAGACCTACAAAAATATTAGGTGAAGTGAAAGTATCAGCCAGCTGAACATTTCCAATCCCTACTTTTTCACAAAGCATGTTAATATCAGGCTTCCAGTTAAAGCTCTGTAGAATGGTACAGAGACAAGTGAGTAAATAGCACAACAGAGCCCTGAATATACAAGTTAAAGTAAAGGCACAACTACACAAATTACAGCCATGGGCAAAATATCAGTCTTGACACTTCTCACCACATGTAGGTAGTAAGAAATGCAAATTCAGAAATCTTCTTTCACTAGCCAAGTACAGTAATTGTAGCCAGAAAAGAAGAAAATGAGAGAAATATTTTCTTTCAAAGAAAATAAGATGTGACTCAGAAAAAAAATATTTTGGTCATATCTGGCATTAACATAAGCTGATAAGCAAAAATTAATTCAGCAGTAGTCTTAGATAAAAACTCTCTGTATGAACAGTAAACAAAGCACTAAACACATAACTTGGCAGTGGTTGGAATGTGTGAAGATGTGCTCAGCACTGTGCAAGAGAGGATAGCAAACTTGCCAAGCCAAATTTAAACTAAACAGTGGCCTAACTATTGCTCTGCCAGGGAAAGCCAAACTGCAGTGCCAAGGAAAAGATAAAGGTTAAAATATCAGGGAATATAGTGATTACTGAGAAATATGTTTTGATTGATGGATGTATATATTTACAGTTAAACTTGCTAAACAAGTAGCAAGTGATGCCATAGGTAGATCTACAGACAATTGCTACTGGAAGAACATGCATGTGATTTTGGCTTTTCTCTAGCAAAACTGCAAAAAATTTAATGTTTTGAAAACAAAACAAGTAACATCTGGATAAGTTACTCCAAGAATTAGACTGCTTGCGTCACTCAGTCCAGCAGAGCTTGATGGAATTCTGTTTGAAGAAAAAAACCCTAGAATAAGCTGTATTTCTAAAGTAATAGAGGAAATTGTCAAATAGACAGAATCCTTGTACTGAAGTACATAAAGCCAAGGAACCAACTGACCAGTGCCTCAATCCCTGGCAAGGTAATGGAGCTCCTCACTCTGGAGACATCTCTATTCATGTGGATGAGAAGAAGATCAGGAGTAGTCAGCATGGATTCACTAAAGGTAAATCATGCTTCTCCAACCTGATTGTGTTCTACAATGAAGCAATCACCTGCGTGAATGAGGGGGGAGCAGTGGATATTGTGACTTCACAAGTCCACCTTGACTTCAGCAAGGGTTTTGATGCTGTCTCTCAGAGCATTCTCATAGGTAAACTCAGAAAATGTGGATTGGATGAGGGCACAGTCAGGTGGATTGAACTGGTTGAGCAGCAGATCACAGAGGGTTGTAGTCAGTAACACAGGGTCTAATTGGAGATCACTAGTGTTGTCCCCCAATACTGGGCCTAGTATTGTTTAACTTTGCCATCAATTACTTGGGTGAAGGGGCAGAGGCCTCCTCAGCAATTTCACTGATGACACAAAGCTGAGAGGAGTGGCCAATACCCCAGAGGGCTGTGCAGCCCTCAACCGGTTGGAATGATGGGCAGAAAGTCCCCACAAGAAAGCCCATGTTTGGGGCTCTTGTCATGCTGTAATATGCTGCCTGCCCAGCAGAAGAGTTTGAGAATCAAAAAACCTGTATCCTCTGTCCAACAGAATTAGGCCTAACTATCAATGGAGTTGCCCCTGACTTAATTTCCAGGCAGAAGCTAGGGAGAAACGGTGAGTAGGCAAAGAAATGGCACAGGCTTTACCAGTGTTCACACTCATTCTTCTGCCTGGAGAAAACAAAAGCTTCATCTTCTCATACATCCCAAATGGACTGAGTATCCAAGATAGCTTATGAAAATACTGAAACCTTCAATAAGTCTTATGTCAGGAAGTTCAGAGGCTGATTGCAACGCATATCAGTTGTTCAGAATGACAGGAATGCCTTCAGGCAGAGATGGATGCTGCTTACTGTGCAAATATGACAGTGATAGAGATCAGGGACTTGATGTCCGGGGGATATGCATGGATAGGAACAAGATGCAAAAACAGACAAAATACAGGAGTTCCAAACATACAGTGGAGTAAAGTGGGAAGGGTGAGTGTCTAGGCTGTGAGAAAATGCACTGAAGTAAAACATAGCCACTTTAACTAGGGCTGTCTGGAGCTGACCTACTCTTTGCTGCCCAGCCTAGAAGGCCACACACCCTACATCAATTTACCCAATTTATCATTGCAGATCTTTTTTCAGCTAACTATTCAAACATTCTTATTGCTGGCAGTTTCTTGGTGTGCTGGGAACTGGGTGAACTCCTGAACTCCCAAGTGATGACTGGCATCCGTGAAGTGGTAAGACATTTCATCAGGCACAGCCTGTTATCTCATTCCACCACCTCACAACCAACAGCATTCTAATCATACATTAGGACTTACAATTATAAATACACTGTGTCCTTCAGTGCAGTCTTAAATTTTCTGTGAGTATTATGTCTGGTATGAGATATAGGCAAGAGAGCAAGGTAGAGGTTGAAAATTTTCTATACCTGTAAGCTAAAGGCTACGTGAAGTCATAATCAAAATGCTTCACCTGAATTATTTGCTTAATATAAAAGAGGCAGCTTGCTTGAGAATTGAGGAGATCTCCATGGGGCTGGGGACTTGCTGCGTTGGTAGTTCCTTGCTGTGTCTCAAGGCACAAGGCACTAAGCTCTTCAGCATTCAGAGCACAGCAGCATCCAGCCCTCACCAAAGCTGTCCTTGGGCACAAAGGTATACAGGCTTTGATCCGATAAACCCTTGTCATGTAAGGGAGGAGAGGACTGGCACTGGGACTGCAAAGGTGGTCATTTACCTGCTACAAGCACAAAGCCTGAAGAGGAGATGTTAGACAGGCAGCATGCCCTAATCTAGGGGCTGGGAAGACAGGAAAAACCCACAGACCTACTAGGTGACCACAGTGACCAGCCCAGAGCATTGTGTACCAGCAGAACAAAATGCAGAGCCGTCCCCTCTTCTTCCTGAAGGGTGGGGCTCTTTTCACTGTCCTGACGGTTTTTTCTTGTCTTCCCCCCCCCCCCTAAACCTTTCAATATACTTAATATGGAACTCAGAAAACAACAATTTCCAAAGCAGCAGAGGTGGTGAGTCATGTAACAAAACAACTAAACCGTAGTGAATATGAATGCTGGTGCAGATGTGTATATATCTATAGAAAGAGAGAGGTTTTGGAGGGCCTGTGGAAGGATATCCACTGTGTGAAGTAGAGTATTTGAACTTGGGCTTGATAATTCAGACTGTGATTGTGGAAGTGGCAAAGAAGAGTTTCTAGGGTACTTGAATCAATATAAGTTTAATTGTGTGTCACCATATAGGTTAACAAAATGCTGGTCTGAGGAACTACAGAGGATTCCAGCAATGCTTAAAAGTTTGCTGTCATGGTTTCACTTGCCATATGCAGCATTGGTTGATGTGAAGAAAAGGGAGCAGCTAAACCTTTGCTATCTGGTCTTTCTTCTAGGAAGTCTGTAGCAGTAACCTTAGCTCATGGCCAGCCTTCCGAAGGGCTACAAGAAAGCTGATAGTGAATCATCATAGTAGTATCTTCAGGGGATGATTTCACATTTCCTGTAGGAGTAGCAACACCACCTAAAATTTAGCCCATTGTTCACTTATTCTTTATATACTGAGATATTAAATGTAGGAGACATTAGTCTCTACACTTGATGCATCCTAATTTAACAATCTGAGTAATGGAGCAGAGGTAGTGTAACATACATCATCTTTTCTTAAGGAAGTCTCTAATTACCCTGCCTCTTAAAAGTGGAAGACTCAGAGCTCCCAAGTGCTCCATGATTTAAACAGGACCAACTGCTGTTATGAATGGAAGGAAGCCTTCAGTAAAAAAAGCACTTTTCTGTGTCTCTTGCTCCCTGAGGCTGGAGACACTTACCAACATGAGTCTCCAAGCTATTTATGACATTGAAGGTGAAAGTGGTAGATTGGAACAACAGGCAGAAGGAGAGATATATGAGATGGCAAGTGTAGAAGCAGGAAAACTTTTAGCAATTGAAAAAAAGGAAAATGAAGCCTGAACAATGGGCAAATGAGAAACTAAAGCAGACAGTGCACACCAGACTACATAGATAGGCAGCACTGAAATATACTCTGCCAGAACTGCATGAGGATAGTGGTCTAGGGTTGTCAGGGTTGAAATGTACTTGCAAAGGTGGAATAAGAATTTTATGTGCTGACTGGTCTTATACCTTCTCCTCTCAGGCCATCCCTCCCTCTGTCTCCCAGGAGGATCTAGGAACACACCTCTGTTTACATTAACTTTACAACCAGAAAAGAAAAAATAATACCATTTTGCTACATTGAGAACTGCCCATGAATTTAAACAACAGACTTCAAAACACTGACACATCAAACCAAGTATTTTAATGGGCTTCTGAGTCTGGATTAGTATCATGAATCTTGGTGTCATTGGTGTGAATTCGTGTCATGGGTCTTTCAGCTTTGTCTGTCACAGGGGTTCCTGTTAAATGAGCACATACATTTATGTTAGTCATTCTTTTTCAGGGAACTTAGAGGCTTTCCAGGAACTTGTTTTGAAGACCAGACTGTATGTTCATCTGTGTGTGTGTGGGTGTTTGCTGGTCTTCTGTTGGATGAAGCAGCCAGACTTCTTGGTTGATCTCACAGGCTAAAGCAGCTTGAGGGGATGTCACTACTGAAAGAAGACACCTTTATTCAACCTGTAGCCATTTACTTTCTTTTAAGTGGGAAATGTCACCAGGGCTCTAAATTGAAAGCCAGCTGTCTCAGGGTGCTCAGCTGATCATGCATTCCTGGCTTTTGCTGCAAGCAATGCTCAATATGGTTCCAAGGAGATGCACTTGTCCCTGGTTTGTATCGACAGCAGTATCCTCAGCTGGTGGTGGTAGCAGGTTCCACACTGCCAGGGCATGCTGTGTTTCTGACTTCTGATTATCTATGGCCAAGGGACATTGACTGCAGCCTTGAAAGCCTTTTTCGAGTCATGGCCCCCTTGCCCTGGCAGTTGCAGTGGGTTATGTGAGTTTCACAAAGGCCAGCAGTTCCTGGAGGACACGAGAACCTCTCTGTTCCTGAGCGAGCCTGTCTCTCAGGCGGCCAGCCGGCTGCTTTCTCTACAGCAAAGGGCAGAACAAACAGGGAAGTGGGTGCTTCTGAAGGCCTCAGCACAAGAGTATCACCAACACTTGGAACAAGAAGGCTGGGAAAGTCTTGATGTTCCAGTGACAACACAAGGCAGCTGGGGCCTGTCACCACCTGCAGTGACTGCACAACACCGGGACCCCTTCTGTCTTCTGTGGATTGCATCTCCTCTCTCCATGGCTTGTGGAAGGAATGTGTGAAGGCATGCAGCTCTGGGTTTGGTGTGAAATGAACGGATCTTGCGTGGTTACAGATCCTCACGGGGGCTGGATGAAGGCAGCTGTGAGGGCGGCAAGGCAGCCTGCAGGGGTGGTGCAGCCCTTCTCTAGCACACAGTCCCCAGTGTCTGCCCCACATTCAGCAATGCTGATAGGGAAGAAGCTGCTGCTCCCTCAGCATATCATATTACTCTCCTGCTTCAATCCCTATCATTTCCTGACTCCTGTCAGCTCTGCCTGCCTTCCCTCCAGCAGGTTATACATGCAGACCATGAGGTCCACTCCTTCGTGGGAGGAGTGCAAGAAAGCGTGCAAAAGGGGAATGACATGCAGAAATTACTTCAGAAGGGAAGGTCCCCCACAGTCAGCTCAGGAGATGGTGCCTTCTAAGACTGCCGCGAGAAAACTGTGACAGTGAAATCTTGAGACAGGTGGCCTTTCACCTTTATCACCTGAGGGGAGTGTGTGACTGTGGACAAAAGCAGGCACTGACTTTGTAGAGGGTGCTGCAGGCTGGAGCCATCCAGCTTCACTATTCAGAAATGAGGGGACCAGCACACAGCTGCAGTGAAACTCAAGGAGATGCATACTGGACACCCTCAAACCAGGAGGCACTTTTAGAACTCGTTTTGGGGCTGACTTAGAAACTAGAAATAACGATAATAATAATAATAATAATGTTGTCTTTCCTCATTAAAGACTGTATGGGCTTTATCAGCTCTAAAATATGTGCAGACCTTCCAGGCAAGACAATATTAAGCAAGACTGTTTACTTATTTTATTACTGTGTTAACTCTGTAACTGGTTATGTCACCAGAAATCATGTGGCAGTCTTAGATGTACTTTTCTTCATCCAGACAGGTAATGTGGAGTTTGTTTCTCTTTAGAACTGATTTTCTCTTCTATTTCTGACTACCCAAACGGTCATTCTGTATCCTTCAGTCTCCAGTCTCCTGGTCTTTGGAGGGGCAGATCCTTTAGGGAATCTCTAATGCTCATGGTATTGCAAGAAAACTTCCTCTCCCTCTCATAGGAAAACCCCTTGGCCTGGACAGCAAAAGCACCATTGATTCTGCTGGTGCTCAACAGAGATCTCTTCTTGAGGTTGGTGGCAACATCTATTTGAGTGGTGGCTGGGTGTTCCATTTGAGGAAGCACAGCCTCTAGGAGATGGACAGCCCACCTTCTACAAGAAGATCTGACATCTTGAATTTCATTGGGTAAGCCTTGTTAAAAACTGTGGATTCCTTACAAATTTATTCTCCTCTTCAGCTGAAAACATTTCCCAAATACTGTTTTTCAACAATAAGCCCAGGAGTATGCAGTGAGAATGCACTCCTGAGGGCCAGCTGGTATGGTGGTACACACCAAGGGAACTGTTTTCAGCAGAGCCAGTTTATCTGAAAAAAACAGCCCCCAACAGTACAGATCAATTGCCCCACACAAGTGACCTGAGGCTCAAAGTAAGCTTATTTTTCCTGCAATTTGGGACAGACGGTAGTGTGAGGCCGAATTTGATGAGATGACATCCAACACTCTCATGTGCTGCTTCTTGCTGCTAGTGAGAGTGGAGCTCAAAGAGGTAACATGCAAAATTCACATGAACGGTGGGATCGGAGAATTCATTTTATTTCCCTAAACAGTACTAGAAATGCCCTCATGATCCCAGTGCATTTGTTGTAACATAGTAAGAACAAGATTAGCATTTAATACTGTTTAATAAGTATGCTGATTAATTTAGGCAACATTAATAAGTACCTTCACAGATTAACAAACTTGACCAGTCAGTGATGTGAAACAACCATGAGGATACGATATATTAACTCTGATTGCATTTTAAGGTTGAATTTGGGCATCCCTTTCTAATACCCTGAAGAAGTCTTCTTCCAAAACTGAAGATACATTTGGCTATGACAGGAGTCTCTATTTCTTTATTTTGTATTTGTTGCTGAATGGGGGACAAAAAACTGATCTGTTATTTGGGGTGCTGTGAGAATAGGAAGAATAGAATTAATTTGTGATCTGAAACTTTATACTGTCTTTTTTGATCAGGTTTATAAATCAGCAAGGCTTTGGAAGAACAAGATTAAGTGTCTGTTTTTAAATCCAAAATATCCTGATAAATCCAAATCAGAGTAGATACTTTTGGTGACAGTTCCTCCGGACTTGGGGATCCCAGGAATCCTGTAAAGCATCTGCAGAGGTTCCTCACAACTCCCCCTTGGTCCCCAGTTAAGAACTGGGCCAGCCATGAACCTGTCAGGGGTGGGGTTTACTCTAACAGGGTTCAGCCAGACCCCACATGGTGTTTCCAAGCCTGCCTTCTTTGTTGCACTCCGCACAGGCTCTGTGTCCCCAGAGCCTTTGACCACAGCACATCTGTCCTCAGCATCCTCTTTCTGCAAACTTACGTTCTTAAGGTCAAACATTTGCCAGCACAGCTCACAGACACAGCAGCCCTGAGCACAAACTCAGGCTGGGGGGAGAATGGATCAGGAGGAGCCCTGAGAAGGACCTGGGGCTATTGGTGGACAAGAAGCTCAACACAACCTGGCAATGAGCACTCACCGCCCCAAATACCAGCTGCATCCTGGGCTGCAGCCAAAGCAGTGTAGCCAGCAGGTTGAGGCAGATGATACTCCCCTTCTGCTCCAGTCTGGTGAGACCCCACATGAGGTACTGCATCCACCCTAAGAATGATGTGAACCTGCTGGAGCAAGGCCAGGGGCGGGCATGAAGATGATCTGAGGGCAGGAGCACCCCTCCTATGAAGATGGAAGTGCTGGGGTTGTTCATCATAGGGGAAAAAAGGCTCCAGGGAGCTCTTATAGCAGCCTTCCAGTACCTAAAGGGGGCTACAAGAGAACTGGAAAGGGACATTTTATAAGGGCTTGTAGTGACAGGACAAGGGGGAATGGCTTCTAAATGAAAAAGAGTAGGTTTAGAGTAGATATTAGGAAGAAATCCTTTACTGTGAGGGTGCTGAGGCACTGGGACAGGTTTGCCCAGAGATGTTGTGGATGCCCCATTCATGGAAGCATTCAAGGTGAGACTGGATGGCACTTGAAGCAACCTGTTTGAGTAGAAGGTGTCCCTGCCCATCGCAGGGGTTTCAAATGATTTTTAAGGTCCCTCCCAACCCAAACCATTCTATGATTCTGTGATTCTATGATTCTGTGTGAATTGGCATTGTGACTTGAATAAATGAATAATTACTGAAGGGGGTTTCCACGTTCAGAAGCTTTGCAGCTCCTCCCAAGCCCCTCGGAGGTAGTGCAGGGCAAGGAGCAGCTGGTGAGTGGTGTGCTCAGGTTGTCCCCTCTCTCCTACTGCCAGCACATGGCCCATCACTGGGGTGGTGGTGGTGGGCAGGAAATTTCAGGCTGGTAATTGTAATGAGATTTACAGTTGTTTGCCCTGTATCACAGGCACCCATGATGTACTGTATCTTGAAAACTTGCTTAGCAAAAAGTAACAGCAGCTGCACTGGGGCAGGTCTCAGCAGAAGGGAGCCCCATAAACGACTTGCTGATGACCTTTGATTCCACTACCAATGTGTAGCAAGCAAATATTTAAACCCATGCCATTCAGAAGGGAAGCACAGCTTTAGCATGGGGAACTCAGGCAAAGGGTGCTGCTGTGATAGTCCTCCTCCCCTCCCACTCCAGCAGAGCAGCCCACCCTGCCCATCGTGCCCACACCAGAACAGATGCTCAGACCCCAACAAGTTGGGTGGCTGCTGTACCAAGGAAGGCCGGAGTTTTAAAGCTGTTTCAAGCCCAAAGACAAAATAAGTGTGGCCATTCCTCCTGCCCACATTGCCTGTGACGCCATACAAGCAGAGGCTGTATGACAGGCAGGCCACCTCTGGATTTAGCTGCCTGCTGTGACCAGAGCCCCAGCAGGCTGGACCCACCTGCTGGTCTTCGACTGTGGCAGGTGCCCGCATACTGATGAGTCTTCAAGAAATCTATTGGTGTCAGTCAGGTGCAGCAACAGGCCAAGAGGGTATTTATCCCTCAGAGTAGTGCTGAATTAGCTCTTTTGGTCAGTTTATAATTAGGTGCTTGCACCTAACAGTATTCTTTCTGTTGGATTTTTATAGTTTTGTCTTTTCTTTTTTAAACATGAAAATAATCAGTCTTAAAATAAAATAATTTTTTAAAAAATACCCTGGGAAGTGATCTATAAAAGGAGAAAATCCTTGCCAAGGGAATACCACAGCACCGAGCCCAAGCCACAGAAAGCCCGGCTGAAGGCTTCACTTTGCCGCAGCTTCTCAGAGGTTAACCAGGGTCTGTAAGCAAACAGCTTAAATAAGGAGCCCGGCTTAGTGCCTGGGTCTTGGGCTGTCCCAAAGCCTACCAGCCTAATGCCCTCGCAGCAGCCCCTCCCTGCCTCCCAAAGGCGATGCTGGGCAAACAGAGCCAGCCCTCGCCCTCTCCTCACGCCTTCTGCGGGCCGGGCAGCGCTGGGGCTCGGGGGCAGCAGGAGAGGGTGTTTCACTGCCGACGGGCGCAGAGCCATGTGTATATAAAGCCTGGGGCAGCAGCCCGGGAGGCTTGTTCAGCACAGCCACACCTCGGCACTGCAGGAGCGCCGGCAGCCGAGCCCCGACGGACCCCAGCGAGGGAGCGATCTGCCCATGGGCCCCCGCCTGCTGCTGATTCTGGTGCTGCTTCAGGCAGGTGAGTGCCGCCCCTCGGTCCCTCTGCCCTGCCGTGCCTCCCCCTGTCCAGGGACAGCCTCTCCCCTTGCCATCAGCTTTGCGTGCTTCGTGCCAGGACCTCCGTGTGAGGTGGCCAAGTGAGAAAAGAAAGTGTCACTAGACAATCCTCAACTTTACAGTGAGGGACTGTGTAAGTGAGCTGCCTGTGTGCCTCGCTTCCCAGCCCCAGCTATGGTTTGCGTAAACTGTATAAACACGGGTCTTTTTCTTTTTTAATAGTTTTGTGCTACAGAGTTGTTAGTGTCTGTGTTTCGTAGAAATACCGTCTTTTTATACCAGTGGCCATGGAGTGAGCAGTTTTCAACGCATCTGAATTTAAAATAAATTAAAATTTAAAATTTAAAAAATTTTAAAGAATTAAAAATTTTTTAAAATTCTGTTTATAAAAGCGATAAATGACTGCTAACATAAAGCCCCTACAGACAGAGGCAACAAAACACTAAGATGACACATCTGAGGTTATACCTGCAGTAGAGTTTTAAAAGAAAAAAACAACCCCCTGCCTTCATTTACAGCAAAGGCTGCCAGTTTAAGCAGGAAATACTGCTAAGTTGTCAGAATCACCTCTGCTCACCTCTCTGCAGGTGTGTTCTTCTCTAAGGTGCTCTGTTAGGAGTTTAACTGATGATTGGACATGCTGGTAACGGGACATTTGGCTAGAAGCAGGCTGCTGTGGAGGCTCAGACTTTTTCAAGGCTTTCCTGGCTGTGTTGGCATGGCTGCCTAGCATAGAGAAAGCGATTTCAGTTCTTGGTCAAGTTATTAGCTGTGCACCTGAATATTAAAAATATACTTGCTGGGGCTGACCTGTCAGCTGCAGCAGTGCACTGCTGGCTCAAAACCCAGACAGCTTTCAAAGAACAGGAACATCAGAGGCTGCCTGGATGCCTCTTGCAGAACACACAGCCCTAAGCACACTGAGTCTTTTGGACTCAATTTCCTTTGGGGCGTTCTCTCCACTTTCATAGCAACTCTGTACTGTAATTACAGTTCCTTGATCCTCAGAGATATCTCCAAAAGAAGAATGGCCTTTCTTCTTCTGAGTGAGCTACAGTTACCTTACACCAGCCTCAATCATATTCAGCCAGTGGCCAACAGACCAAGCCCAGCAGTCCTGGCCTAAGAGGCCAGTGAAAGCTAAAAAAAAATTCAAGCTATTTGTCAGAAGGCTGAGATTCCTACAAAGAAGTTTTTGTCTCCACTGGGACATTTTCAGGGTCTGCAAACTGCAACAGGTTGAAAAAGCATAATTTATACCCCCAAATCCAAAGCAGCTCACTACTTGTGATTTCCCCTGAGAGCTAAGCCCCCTTCTAACTCTGGAGCCTTGTTGTTTAGCAAAGGAAAATAAGTGGTCTCCTTAGTTCTCAAAAAAACCCATCCAATGTGTTTTTAGCACGAAACCTGAACACTCAAGTAGTGTTTAGGTGAGTGGCCGATTACTTTTTCAGGAATGTGCATTTAATCCCTGAGGAATGCCCCGGGAAGACGGAGGCTGTGCCAGCACAGCCTGAGGTGTCGATCCCTGGGGTGAAACTGGTGGCACCCGCTCCTGCTGGGGGTTCAGACTGGGAGAGTGATCAAAGCCCTCTCTTGGCCTTCATGGAGAGAGACTCTCCTGGTCTTCACTGGCATTTGGATTGGGCTCGGAGGGCAAGCTAGCCCAGGAGATGCAAAAGAAGCCCAAGCTGGGGGATTAGAGGCTAGGTTTTAAAAGGAAAGCAACTGTTTTAATAATAGTATTGAGTCCTTGGGTGGTTTAGGGGATTAATTAGCCCATGTTTGCACAACACTTTGAAGAGGTCAAGCATGCTGCAATAGGCAGGGGCAGGTGGCAAAGCAACTTCAGTGGCCAGTTCCCAGCTCCTAGGTGTCACCTCCCTCTCCATCCAAGCATGCTGGAAAGTCCCCACTTGATTTTGGAGTGGCTGTGCATGGGTGGGATGAGCAGATGGGTCAGGCTTTTGGGCTGAGGATTTGGATCCTACGGATAGAGCAGTGCAAAGTGCATTTGGTCCTTCACAGTAAATCCAGGCATGAAATGCTCCTATTTGTCACTAGAGCACAATAAGCATCAACATTTGCAACTGAGCATCACAGTGGTTTGAGTATTAGGAGCACGGTACTCTTGGTTTCCATAACAGTTACTGCAAGACTGAGCCTGTGGCTTCTAAAAAAGCTCCAAATTAACATGCAAAATCACGAGACTGTTAGAAAGACTTGTAACTCAAAAATCTCCAGGCTAGTTTGAGTGGCCATCCACACACTCCAGCTGGCACAGAGCTCCTCTCTTCTTTTTTCCCCAAATTAGTGCAGCCCACTTCTTATGACTTAGGTGGACCATAATAACACAAGGGGATGCAAGTGTTGCCAGCACTTCCGGAGTCTCAAGGGAAAGTGGCTGTACATACATTCTGGCTTGTGGAGGCACTTTGTCCTTGACAAAGTGTGTACTCTACAGGCTCAGGGGCATGTAGTTGTCCCTCTGCACAGATTAATAGGACTATCAGTATGTTTTGCCACCTGGAAAATGGGTTAAAAGATCCTGAATAGTAGGGAAACTTGGATAATTTAAGAAATCTTGAGCAACATAGAAACTAACACTTCTTTCCACAGAGTCCTGGCTAGCTCTGGTTGCCTGGCTGTACTCTGCTGCCTCATGTCCCAGTCAGGACCATAGCACAGCTGGAAGACTGTCCCAGGTTAGGGAGTTCTGGGCTGCAGTGAAGCCCAGGTGGCCCTACATGGTGTGGCACAGACTTTGCAAAGCTTAACAGCTTGGGCCCCGTGATGTGCAAGACCAGGCACACTGCTCCTGGATGCAACACAGCTGCAATAACACAGTAGTACACCAGAACTAGTAAGTCCTGCTTGAATTGAGCTCCTGTGGAAGAAATAGCATGCTTGGGTATTTCTGCATCCACCTTTTGATTATCCCAGACCTCAGGCAAAGCTCCCTGCATAGTACCCTTTGCCAGCTGAATGTCATAACTGGTTAGATTGGCCGGGCTGCACCCAACCAACCAGTCAAAATCAAAACCATCTCCCTTTAAGGACCGTAGGAAAATCAGTAGCAGGCATGTTTAATCCTTGTGTAACCATATCCTGTCTTTGCAGTTTGGAAAGGTGCTCTGGGGAAGTCCCATTCACTGCATACTCGAGGAATCATTGAACTGGCTGAAGCCATAACGTGTGGCACGGGACGGTCTCCCTTGGCATATATTGGCTATGGGTGCTACTGTGGACTGGGAGGACGAGGCTGGCCTAAAGATAAAACAGACTGGTAAGAGAAGCCTCAGCTGTGTGTCCAGAAGCAGTGCAGATCTCCCTACTTTTTTCTGTTTGTGCTACTGTGACTCCACTGACTGTTTGCTGCCTTATGGGCAGGGAACTTAGTACATATGAACATACTGGGGATTTGTGAGTGATGACCCATGTATCACTTGGGATTTGAATGAGGGATTAACCTCCTTCTGGATGACACCAGAGCTCTCAGGACCTTGTACTATGTGGGGTAGAGGGCAAAGGAGAAATCAGGATGTAATTTCTTGAATCAGATGATATTTTTTTTTCATATAGACCACACCCTGCCTGACAAAAGGAGTGTAATGCAAGATATTTGGAGGGTTATTTCACCCAGGTCCTTAAAATGGAAGCGATGCAAATATCACTGTTTGTCCTCTTGAAGATATCCCTATCATTACAAGGAGTAGTCAAACCTGTTGCCTTCATTGCTGCTAGTTCACACTGAATCTAGGCAGAACAATAAGGGAGAGCACGGTGTTATTTCCCCTTTTCTTTGTTAGTGGGGAAGATGTTGGGCTTGTTATTCCCAACAAGTGTTGAAGGTATTGCATGCAATCAAAGGCTTCTTTCCTGTACTGTGCAATGAGCATAAAGAGAGTAAATGAGAGTAAAGCTGAGGATAGTGGACTCTTGTGTGCTCTGAGCCTGGTATTTGCAATCTTGCCAGGTTTGAAATATCAAAGTCAAAGCACACAAGTCTATCTACAGTCAACAGACCAGGTGCTACTAGTAACCAAACTCTGCTTTTAGCAAGGGTGAAGGTAGTCTGAAGCTCACTGGGAAGGAAACTGAGCTTTCCAGAATATATTGCTGCTGGAGACATTGCAGGTTGCTACAAAAACAGATTTTCCTGAATTAAAATGACAGAAAAAAGGGGGGGGAAAGAAAAAAAGATGTCAAGGTTAAAATCTCTGGGGGCATGCAAGAGAAATTGTCTGTCCCTTAAGACTAATGGAGCTGTCTTCATTAATGCAGCAAGATGTTTCACTCCCAAAGCCCTCTCATCACATCCCTTTATTTGTCTGTGAAATATTTAAATATTTCATCTATGAAACAGTCAATATGGGCCTCACAAATGATGACTAAGTGCAGTAATATCTCTTGACCTGCTTATCACAGTGCTTATCTACAGCAGGGTATGTAAGGTGTTTAATTATTTTTGTTGTCCTTTAACAAATTTCATACTAAAGCCTTGAAAGTAAAACATGACTTCACTAATTTGAAGTACTGCTTTTATTGAAGGGCTGAGCAGAGTGACTTAAAAGCTGTTTTCCATAGAGGCTGAGTGACATCCAAATTTATGTGGCCCTGGGAGATGCAAATAGACAGCACTCCTGAAAAAGAGAGAGTAAAATATGGCTATGTGTTCACCAGCCAGTATTTCTGCTGTTGTTTAAATTCCACAGAGTATTTTAGGATTTTTTCCTAAAGGCAGAAAATGAGACTTTGCAAGTGGAAATGCCTCAAAATATCAGATAGTTTGTAAAAGAGAAGCTTGATCCTCTAAGTACATTCATTATTATTCCTTAGCTGCAATGCTTGGCTGCTGTAGAAAAACTTAAAAGTTTTGTTTAGGTTCTTAGCTAGCAAGAATCAGCAATGCCACACTAGATTTATTCCTAAAAATTTCCATTTGCTGTTTGCTAGAGAAATACTGATATCTGTTACTAAGCACTACTGCAATGATTAGTGTGGTTGAGTACCCCACATCTGTCAAAGTGACCACATTATATTCCATATTTGCTATTCCAGAAAAGAAAGAGTGGCAAAACTACTGGCTGTGAGTGACAAATACTGTTTGAAATTATTCACCCCCTTGACCTTCTAGGTTTGTTACAGAGACCCTTACAAGAGGAGTAATTTTCTTGTGTGTAATTCAGTCAATCTGTCTAGACAGGGCTTTTAAGCACCTCTCTTTTATGTGAAAAAGGAAAGAAAGCCACTGAGTGGGTAATCCTTTTATTAGGTTTATTCCACATACTGACTTTGATGTGGTGTTGTCAGTAATTACCTTTTCCCTTTTGTTCCACTCTCACAGTTCCATCACTTCAAGGCATAATGACATTTCTTCCACACAGAGTCAATAGATTCATTTCTCCTTCTCCTTTCTGTTCCCCTGGATTGCTGCAGCACCTGTGTTATAAAGTAGGACCTGAGGGTGCTCAGCACTTCCCTGAAAACACCATGAAAGACAAGGTGCATCTATGACTCACCGAAGTCACAGGATCATTAAGGTTGGAAAAGATCTCTAAGATCATTGCGTCCAGCTGTTAAATCCTGGCAAAGTGATAGGGAAGAGTAAGATTTCCCCTCTGTCGCAAGGTTAAAACAAAAGGAAAAGACACACAGCAGTGAGGGTGCTGTTGATGTGACAAACACAACGTGACAAATTCTTACCTTATTGGCATTTGCTCCACAGCAGGGGTCTGGGCAGCTGATCCCTGCGGACCAGCCGAAGCTGTCTGTAGCCATTAGGGCTGTCTGGTAGCCCTGCCGTGATGAGCAGGCTGTTTACTGGCCAGGTGACCCAGTTGTGTTTGTGTGCCAGTGCTCTGCCATGGTGTTGGCTGCTTCTCTTTGTGTTGGTGTAACCGAATGGTAGCAGGTTATTAAAAGCTTAGCACCACTCATACCCAGGTGCAGCAAAGGGCATTTCCAGGCAGGAATGCCAGGGGAACCATCAAAGGTGGCAAAGGACAACAATAGGATTCCTTAGTCTTCCTTCCTTGGCAGTTCTTTCAGATGTTTGTAAAATAGGAGCCAAAAGTCTTCTTGCTTTGTGTTGGAGCAAGCTACCTGTCACCCTCTGCAGCTGTGGGGATCATCAGGAGGAACTGTTGTAAGGGGAAGCAGAATTATGCCCTAAATCCTGTGGTTCTGCAGAGTTTATGCAACTTCCCCTGGTTTTGCCAAGCCAGATAAGGAGCAGTGAGTTTTCTAGAAGCTAGCTAGAACATCATTTGCTTGTGCAAATTCGGTGCTCAGTTGCTTATCCTTGCCTGACTGACAGAACATCTTTTGCCCCCTACAGTATCTGTCCTCACTTCTCCCACCTCTCTTTCTGTTTGCTCCCTCTGGCTCTCCATAAAGAGCAATTTCTTTGCCTTGGCACAGAGGCTCCTAACCCCTCCCCTTGCCTGTGTACCTTCAGATTGTTCTTCTTCCCCACACTCCGCCATCACTGACACCAACTTCACCAATTTGGCTACTGACTCGCTCCCCAGACCTCACAAAACTTTGGTTTCTATAGCTGTCACTCCCCTCCGCTCAGCCTGCTCTGTGGCTCTCCACCACAGCCTCCAGTGCTCAGTGTCCCATATATGAGACAGTAGTGATGGGCCTGCTCTGCTACCTATCATTCCCCTGAGGATGGATTAGGCTTTGCTGCAGCTTCAGGTTTTTTATGTAAAATCAGCCTGCCTCAATTTTTCCCAGTTGGTAGAGTGGTTTGATCTTGCAGGGATGCCTTCTGGAAATACAGGAGATCACTGCTGTCTTGCTCTAGCCTCTGACCTTGCATCCTTGCTGAAACAACCTTTCTTCTTCAGCAGAGACCCTCTCTAAGTGCTGAATCTTTTTTTAGTGGAATTTGATTCCCTAAACTATCAGCATAAAATTCAAGTGAGGTCAAGTTTTCTATAAATTCAGAAGTAATCGACAGTGAGAATTATCTCACTGACAAGTCCATAGGACAGATGTCATCAGCTGATCTACTCATCCTCATTCCCTCTATGGTCAGTGAAACACAACTGCACTTTCAAATCTGATGCTTTTCACCCTGTGTTAGGTCTCTGCATCATGAAAATGTGAACTATGGTGCAGATGTGCATAGAGGGAAGATAGGTGAATGCCTTAGATGTAGATGGTTTTTAAGGTTCTTAAGTTAACTCATATGAATTTCATCATTGAGACTGATTAATTTATAACCTGCCCT
The DNA here is from genome assembly GCA_013396995.1 of Dicaeum eximium. Taxonomy (NCBI): domain Eukaryota; kingdom Metazoa; phylum Chordata; class Aves; order Passeriformes; family Dicaeidae; genus Dicaeum; species Dicaeum eximium. Next base: position 802,236 of record VWZP01010309.1, on the reverse strand, counting down.
CAGAACCTTTATGGGCCAAGGAGCACATGGCAGGTCCAGGTGAACTGAAGAGAAGAAGCTTCTTGGTGACATTGAGGAAGGCAAGAAACATCCCAATTCCAAGTTTTGGGATGGGTCTAAGCCTAAGCCAGTGAGCCAGAATAGCCCAACTTACAGGAACACTTCTGCTTCCTTTCAGGTAGATTATCATGTGTTGACCACACATGCTTTCACAAGGGCAAAAGCTCAGAGGAAGAAGCACAGTGGTCTTGGGAGCAAATATGGCATTAATGAGCTCCTGAGATGTGAGCTTTCCCAGAGATACCAGGATACTTGCATCATCAACAGATGATTTACTGTCAGGCCGGGATGAACATTGCTGTCATGAGCAGTGTGTGAGCAAAGCACCCCTGGAGTCTGTGCCAACAGGTAGGATGCAGGAGGACCTCCAAACTCTCTCTTTGTCTCCCAGGTGCTGCCACATGCACGACTGCTGCTACGACTTGGCAGAGAAGGAAGGCTGCAACCCCAAGGTGCAGCGCTACCAGTGGGCGTGTGAGCAGAACACCGTGCGGTGCGGTAAGGAAAGGCCGGCTCCTGGGCTTCCCTCCCTCCCTCCTTCTCCCCCTCCTCTGCAGGCACAGACTGACCAAAGAGCTTTGGGGGCCCCAGAGGCAGGTTTGTGTTTGCCAAGCTGGTTTCAAAGCTGCTTTAGGCAATGTACGTTCTCTTCCAAGCTCCCTGCCTGTTCCTTGCCTGGGGCTGGGAGGAAAGCTGGAGCCCCAGCACGACCCATTCCAGGTAACCTGAGGTCTCCCCAGGCTGAAGAGCAGGAGGGGGGGCCATGGAATCCACAAGCCATCTGAGTTTGGCAGGGATGCAGATGACCCTCTGGAGACTTTCTGCTCACTGGCATTAAGCATTGCTCTTCCCACAGCTGTGGGTCTTCAGGGGGGCTTTTTCCATTGCAGTTCTGGCCCTCCCTCCAGCAGGACTGTCCACTGTTTTACTACCCTTAAGCACTGCTAGAGAAGAGCCAGGCTATTTAGCATGGCTGCAAGAGAGGTTAAAATAGGATGCCAGCCTGCACCTCTGCCCTGTGTGGGGCTCCAGCCTGAAGTCCTGGGGTTCCAGCAGGGATTTGGAACCATGCAGAATCAAATGCTCTCGAGTGTTTCAGGCAGACAGCAAGTGTGGGCTGTGCTCAGCTCTACAGCTGGTACCCAGTCAAGAAGGTTTGAATTGCACAGTCACAGCCCGTCAGTGTCTCGCACAGTTTGTTTTGACATATACCAGATGACTTGAGTCTTAGAATTTGTCACTTGTATTTCTAAGTCTCCAGAAAGCTCCTGGTAGTAAAATCCATTGTAGAAGACTTTGAAAGTTTGAAAAGAAATTGTGAGAGAAAGAAAACTTATCCCCATAATCATCAAAGTTACTTGCTAGAACATTAAAAGACTATTTCTACCTTATCAGAAAACTGTGTTTTACTGGTGCAATCCTCAGCCTTTCCAGCAGCTGAAGATCTGCCAGCCGATAGGGGATGGGGCACAACACATCTGCAGTTGCTCTTTTCCAAGTTCCAGAACAATCTAGTGAATACGAAATGCTGGCAAAGGAATGTGTCGCTTTAATGTACAACTGCTCTCCCTCCTGCCTACCCATATTTCCATAGCTGACTGATATTTTCTGCTAGTCATTTTACTAGTAATTTCTGCTAGTCTAGTCAATCTGAAAAAATTCCTATACTCATTGCAGCTGGTTTGGAGTGAAGCCCATGTGCCCTGACACATTAAACTTTGCCTAGTGCAGGGTTTTGTGTTAGATAACCCATGGTAGCAGCCTCAAATAAACAAGGCACTGTGCTTTTAAATAATATTAACCCAACAGCTGCATATAAACCACCTATAGGTGGGATGAGGTTCAGTAACTCAAACTCAGTCATTTGCAATGTAGCCTTCTAAGCTAGTGGCTTTGATGTTATTTATGGTCATGTAGTCATATAGTTGCATTCTGTATAGTTCCATGTATGACTTTGATCACTTTGTTAGCTGCTGGCTGATAAAAATCAGGTGCCTGGCCCTACTGCAAAGCTCCTTGGCCCCTCTGCTGTGATCAGAGAGATAAAACAGCAACTGTACAGCAAGAGTGAAGGATGCCTGGTGGGTGCTCTGATGCCCTCAGGTTTCTGAATATCCCTCTGGGGTGCTCCTTCTTTCAAAGTAGTGGTTTTTTTCTTTTGAAATCAGTCTATTTTGCAGAGGGAGGAGTTAGAAGGGAAATTCACCGACTGAGGAATGGTGGAATATTTTTACCTCAGGCTAAGATAAAATAATTTTCCTTTTTAGCTTTGACTGCTGAATTAAACCCTCATAGTTCACACAGTTCTAGAAGCAGGGAGTGCTCTGTGCTGAGCAGATTTTCATAAGCCAATTGTAAATTGCCAATTTATAAGCCAAATTGTAAATTGCCGATTTACATTTAGCTGCTACTTTCTGATTTTCTTTGTCACAGTTAAAGTCACACCTGTTGACAGAGAGAGGGCAGGAGAGGGTCAGATCCACTCACAACACGTTAGTCCTGCTGCCACAGCCTTTGATCCCTAAGGGCTGCTTTTTAAGGGAATTTTTCCTCCGAAAACTGTTTCTTGCCTTTGATACAGGATCTCTCATCCTTGGCTCACATTTTCTTTTGCAGATAACCTGACAGACCGATGCGAAAAAATGGCGTGCCTGTGTGACCAAGAAGCAGCCAAGTGCTGGGGAGCGGCCCCATACAATCCTCACTACGTCCTCTGGCCAGACTTTTTATGTGGAGAGACTCATCCCACCTGCCATGTCAGATATGGGGGGCCAGAATAGCCTTTTTAGAACCTTTTTTCTAACAATTTGAACCTGAAGGTGGTGGAATAAAAATTTTCCTAATTTTCCAGATCTAACAATGGTGTGAGAGAATTTCTATCAGGCCAGGATTTATGGGGAGGAGAGACAGACCAGAAATGTGTGGGGGTGGAGTTGCCCTCTCTGCGAGAGAGCATTTGGCCTTTGGGTGGACAACAAGCAAGTCAAGATCTCATGGGTTAGGAAAGAAGGGCAGACTAATGGAAGTAATGAAATAAATAGGGGCAGGAGAAATTTTCCTTTAAAAGGCCTTTTTAAGGATCAGCTCTCTCAGGGTGGAAGCTCAGGGCGTGCGCTGCAGCCACTGTTCCCAGTTGCTCAACGAGCAGGAGGAGGAGTTCACAGGCCTGTCACCTGTGGCAGGGCTGGGGTCTCTGTCCTCACAGAATCGTCAAGAAACTGCTGTGGGCTCGGTGGTCTAGGGGTGTCTTTCTGCTTCGGTGTCCTCGCAGTTACAGTGAGGGTGCCTGGCCTGTTTCCCGATGGTAGCTCCTGCCTCCTGAGTCTTTCCCATCCTGGGTAGGTGGTTCTAAAGTGTCTTTTGAAGGCGGCTTGTTGTCCAAGGGTGGTTTCTATTCACCAGTGTCCATATGATTTTAATATGTAAATATTTGCAACCCCTTCTGGGAATTGAGGAAGTCGGGGAGCAGCGGCAGGATTTCCCGATGAAATTAGGGAGGGACAAGGGACAAAGGGCATCAAAATACAAAAGAATAAAACAAGGGAGAACCTCAACATGGGCATTTGAAGCAATAAAAGTTAGTACATTAACTCGAGCATGAATAAGTGTATAACAAACAGGTAAAAGATGGACAGGAATGTAACAGAAACCTTCAATTTTATTCATAACAGTAACACTGTTGTGGGTGTTTGCTACAGGTCGCACGAGCAGGAGAAAGTGGGTAAGGCCTTCTACAGGCAGCTTGAAGCACCCTCACAGTCACAGGCCCTGGGTCTGGTGGGGGACTTTAACTACCCTGACACCCGCTGGAGAAACAATGGGTGACAAAAGTGACTAAGAGTCTGGAATATCTCTCTTATGAGGGAAGGCTGAGGGAGCTGGGTGTGTTCAGCCTTGAGATAACTGAGAGGGGACCTCATCAGTGTCTGTGAATAACTGAAGGGAGGGTGTCAGGCTCTGCTCAGTGGTGCCAAGCAATGGAACAAGAAGGCATTGAGTAGAAACTGATGCAGAAGAAGTTCCACCTGAACAGGAGGAACAACTTCTTTACTGTGCAGGTGACAGAGCATTGGAACAGGTTGCTCAGAGCTGTTGTGGAGTCTCTCTCAGTGGAGATATTCCAGACCTGTCTGGGCACAATCCTGTCCCATGTGCTCTGGAATGCCCCTACTTGAGCAGAGAGGTTGGACCAGATGATCCACTGTGCCCCCTTCCAACCTTACCCAGCCTGTGATTCTGTGACAGGGTAACATATATGCTGGAGCAAAGGGAAGAGTCTGCTCTGATCATGATCATGATCTGCCTTTGCAGAAACAGAGGGTTTGGTCTGTGGTGCAGTGGGAACACATCTCCTGTCACCAAATAGTGGTTTGGGGTTTTTTTTTCTTCATTTTAAATCATAGAATCATAGGGTAGTTTGGTTGGAAGGAGCCTTTAAAGATAATTTAGTTCCAATCCCTGTGCAATGAGCAGGGACACCTTTAACCAGACCAGGTTGCCTAGAGCCCAGCTGTCTTACCGCTTATGCTCCTGCATCACAGCGCTGGAGACACTTCTGAGCTGTGCTCAAGGGTAAGCAGAGTTACACTGGGCCATAGCAGTTGCAAGGTCAGCAAGGATTTCTGACTTTTGCTTACTAGTAGGCATACCCACACTTTGCAAAAGAATATACTCACTGCTCCATGACTTCAGAGCTGATACACTGCTCTCTGATACATATAGAAGATGGTCTCCTATATTGGCATGTCCCTCAGTCACTGACTGCCTGGGAATCTATTACTGTCACACCAGGAAACAGTGGCTGTGGAGAACATCAGTCATGTCAAGCAAATCTTTCATCTTTCCTTCTTTTTTTTAAAGGGTATTAGAGGCTTATATTCAATTAGAGGCTTATATGCATTTCCTTTTGGCAAGAGACACCAAAATCCCATTCTTTCAACCATGAGTAGCTATGTAGGAGTGGGCCTTCTTTGCATCTTTGTTGCAAGCATTCAGGCTGGAGCAAGCCAGCAGGACAAGAGCCTCTTTGGCAGGAGGCACAGACAAAAGGGAGCCACTCCTGCATCCCCAGAAGCAATGCTTTTGTTTTCCTCGGATAGGTGCTAGTACTACATGGGCACCCCTGGATAGACTGGGCTCCTTCTGTCTCTGCTGAAGTTCAGCTGACAAACTGCACCTTTAAAATAAGAATGGCACAGAGAGACCCAGGGTGCCTCATCAGAGTCTAAATTCAGAGATATGTGGCCAAACTAAGTGGAATTTTGGCAGGCGATAATACAAATTTCTTCACAAAAAGCTGCTTTGCTCCTTGCTGCAGGAGGATGGTGAATATGCCACTGTGGCAGTCAAAGCTGCAGGAAAAAGAAGCTTGCTAACAAAAACAAAAATGCCAAAGCCAACATGTAGAGGCAAAGGCTTTTATTTCATCTAGAACTCCGATTTGTGGCTTATGTGGCCTCAGAAGTTGTTCCACCTGCAGGCTTTGCATATCCCAGCGACTCCTGTAATGCTGCACCTCAAGCTATGCTGAGCAAGAAGGAAAGGAGAGAGAATGAGTGAGCACCACAGAATCAGGACAACACAATAAACTCCTCCGAGGCTTTCTGGCAAAAGAAGAAGTTGTGAACTCTTAATGTAGAGCGTTTGCAGCGGGATGATGCTGTGTGGGCAGCATCAGCCTACGGAAGGGAGCGCGCTTCCCAGCAAGGGCTGGAAGATCCTCCCCGGTGAGAGGCAGAGCTCTCGGTGTGTCCCTGTCCCCACCACGCTGTCCATCAGGTGGCGGCAGCGCTCCAGTGAATGGCAAGAGCGGCTCTTCCTTTAGCCCCTCGGGAAGGGGATTTTTTTCATCAGGCTGAGCAAGATTTTTGAGGGCCAGGAGAAGAGGTGCAAATCGCACGTCTCCTCAATGAATGCAGAGTCAGCTGAGCTCGCTCTGAAACGCATACCACACCTTGGGTTGCCCAAAATGGGAACTAAACTCCTTTCAAAATACAGCGTCAGTCTCCTCAAATTAGACCAGTTGACAGAACAGAAAAAAGCAGACGAGCTTTTGGGTACATCAGCTTCTTATTGGGGCATTTCTTTAGCTCATGTGCGGTGAAACTGTCTGGTTTTCCCAACGTTATCAGCTGATCTAACAGAAGATAGATCTTTAAATAGGGCTTTAGAAACCACACCTCGCACACCTAAGCCATCATAGGCTTTCTGTACACAAGCATTGGAAGAATACAGATGTAAGCACAAAGTGGGCAGGAGGAAGAATCATCCTTCAGTATAAACATAAAAGAACTGAACGAGTCCTTGGCCTTTGTTCAAAGAAGCTGCAGCATCTCATTGAAAAACCCTTAGTCTAAAGTGGCAATTAAAGAAGATCCTATTATTTTCTTTGTAGGTAACTCATTAGGCCCATTGGTGAAGCTCTACCCAACATAAACAAAAAACTATTTGAAAAAGTGATGGAACATAGAACCAGCTTTGTTAGAGTTTCCTTCACACTGCTTATTTTCTGAACCAGACCAGAGGTAAGTAAATGTCTAATTTGTCTTTCAGTTAAAACACAGGTACCTTTGGCGAGACTCTTGTCTCATGCAGAGGATGCACTTCCTCAGCTGTGGGGTTAAAACAACGATCAGAACCACTATGCCTCCAACACCAGCTGCCACAACCCCAATGATTGTTCCAATGGATTCTTCTATACCAAACAAGCCTGGGGGAGAAAGGAAGGCAGGGAGAGTAACGTGTTTTCCAGACAAGTATATGCAATGCAGCCAGCATCTTTTCTGCAGTGGCTGCAGAGGAAGCTGCTTACTGTGATCATGCTGATGTCTTGTCTGACATGAAATCCCTTCTACACGGGAGAGTGACTTGTGCTACAGAGCTACTGATCTTTTTCATTCCTATGTAGGAAGTCCTAAGCAGCATTCCTAAGCTGCTGTGCTGTCTGGTGCTTTAGAGACAAGGCAGCCCCATCACCCCAGAAAGCTCTGTCAGCAGCTAGACACTGTGGGATGGAAAAAGAAGCTGCTGCTTGAATTAATGGGACTCAGGCCTGTATACTTTATTTTTGAAAGGAAAAAAATTACTCTGGCAACTTTGAGAAAGCCATTGGTTTGCCTATCTACTTCCAAGAGAGACAGCACCAGAGAGCAGAGCTCCACTGAAATCCTTTCTTTGACTGGCTGCTCTTGGGACTGTTGCATGACAGAGATGGCATAGTGCTGAAATTATACATTTCATCATCTCAGGAACACAGAAAGGCAATTATGCTGGCCAGAGTGCAGACATTTCAAGAGTAACCTGTGCTACTGAGACTATGAGATCAAGCCAACAGGAGACCTCATTAGACACAAGACCAAGCCCTTGCAGAGGGGCACAGTTTGCTTTAGTGTTACGGTTTTAAACTGAGTAGTGTTATAAAAATTAGTAACTCAGCCTCAAAAGGCCAAAGGCTTAGTGAATCTTGGTGAGATAGATACTTTGGGGATGAAAAAAAGGAAAATGGCACTTGTATAATTTATTCTTGACACAGAAGGAGGTATTTTTTGTTAATTAGATAATAAGATAACAACCCTTCTAATGTGTTGTTTAGCCTACACAAAAGCAAAGTTTGACACTTCCAGCTGCTACAGACATAGCAAGTTACCTCTGCACTTAATATGCCTAGTGTCTATCTGTGAGGCTAAGAAAACATAGCATGGCACTTCTAATGCTACTTTCACTTTAATGTGAATGAAGTTAATCAGAAATTATATAATGATCATATTATATATGATCCTCGTGATTATCGTGGGATTACTTATGTCATTCAGAGTTAAGGAATGACTATGCAAGTTAGTGGGTTGGAGAGAAATAACACTAAAAAAAAAAAAAGAGATCTAGAGCTGTTCCTTGAGATGGTACCTTGTCACCTGTCACTCATGGGGGTTCTGCCAGAGCTGTGAGTACAGGGGGAACTTGTACTGCTTCCTTCTTTGCAGTGACTTTATCTTTATGGATAACATTATTCCTTCTTTTTGTGGTGTAAATGCTTCTCCTTATAATAATACCTGTGATTGTTTATAGAGGCAACCTAATGTATTTTAGCTGGCCTTACAAAAATAATGAGAAATGGTGTAAGGCAATTACACTCTGTGATACCAGGCCTTTACTGCCAGAGGCCAAACAGGCCAACTTCTCTGTTTCTGCAAGTGTGCAGACCAGCTTTAGAGGAAGAACAAGGAAAAAAAAAGTAAATAATTCCAAGTATTACCCAGAGCCCTCCTGATCCTGAGCTTTGTGCCATCTCCTGTCACCACCTTCCCATCCGGAAGTATAACCTCACAGAAATAAATACCATGGTCACTGGTTGTCACATTGAGGATAATCAGGGAAACATCCCCCTGGGACAAGTCTCCACTCATGAAGATCCTGGAGTTATTTGGCAAGATGGTCATATTCTTTTCTAGCAGGTCCATCTGCCCCTTTTCATCTTCTTTCTACCACTTCACCATCAGGTCGGTCAGGGGGAGATGCTGTGGACTGCTAAGATGGCAGTTCAAGACCACAGTTTCACCCTCTTTGGCCTTCTCCTTGGCTGGTGTTTGAGTCACCACAAGGTTCCAAGGCTCAGGTGTCAACAACAAAGGCTCTGCTGTTACATGAATCACACCTGCTGCATTCTCCTTGTTTGCACCTCCACCAGTAACTCCTACATCTGCACCAGGGAACAGAGAGAAGAGTTCAGCTGAGGGTGATAGGATGACAAATGTCCCTGCTGCTCCTGGCCTCTAACCAGCATAAAGAATGGCTCCTGGAATTAGCACATGAGGGCAGTCACTGTTGTGATGATAGGGATTTTCTTCCTAGTTTCTGCTTAGATTATGTTCTTGTGTACAGACAGGTCTTTTAATGAATATCAGCTCCTTTCTACTGCGATGCTAGAGGAAGGAAGATTAATGCCATTGTCTAATGGTTTGGGGTGAAATTTAGAGTCCCATCACCCCCATTTCCATCTGCACACTAACCTCTTTCTTCCCACCCCGAAACGTCTCAGGACCTGATGTTCCTGCCTCAAATGCTTTTGAGGCAAAGCAAAAGAATGCATGTACAGTTAATGTACAGTTATACACTGTCAGTCCTATTTTGGCAAGTACAGTGAATGAGTGTGCATATAATGCAACTGCCCGTGTCCTAAAACCTAATTTGATTCTTAGAAATTTTGGCATGCACTTTCAGTTACAGGACAGGAAATCTTGAAATCATGGGAAGAATCTCCATTACCAGAGACTGAACCCCTAGCAGATCCTGTCAGCAGTCTGGGGGACAGAACATTGGCCTTATGCCTGTACTGAAGCTGAGGGTGACAGCTATTCTCTGTGAAGGGACTGTCTCCTGCTAACTTTTGTTAGAAAAACATGATCATGTCTGTAGCAGACATTTCAACCTGCCTTCTCATACTGAGGTGCTAATCATAGTATCCTATCCCTGAGCTAAGAGTAGTGAGTGTGGATCTCATTTCTGGGAAGAAGCCTGGGCACAGAAAATCAGAGGAACAGTTGCTATCTCAAAAAGAGGGAAAAGCAGACCTAAAAATAAGCTTTTGCCAAGAAAGAGTTCGGACCAATTTTTCAAAAAGGCTCTTCTGTTGTTTTATTTTCTTCAAATGAAATAATCGCCATTCAATCCAGTTGGTGTCCTCTCAAGGACTGCAGACCATTCCAGAGTGAAGGTCCTGATTTTCCATTGTCTTGAGTCTTTCATTGCCATCCACAGAGTGTGAAACGCTACTGTGTGGGTCTGGTAAAACATCACAATGACAATAGACACTCTCTGCTGAGGGACAAATGGCTTGAGGCAATGGAAAACCAAACCCCTTTATGATCAGTTTGAGAGTTACTTGAATGGCTCTCCCAGGCATGCTTGTACACAAAAATCACAGTTGTGTTCATAGTTAGTATTATTTATGACTCATGCGGGAGTAGAAGATTTCTGTCAGCCAGCAGGGCCCTGTTGTTCTAGGCACCTTACAAAAGGCTGGGGTATAGAGCTTACAGTTTAAATATGAAACAAGAGAGAACTCGTGGATGCAAAAATACAGGAACTACAAACTGGCTGTGAAACTAGGCAACAACAGAGCATGTGAAACACCCTATGAGCTGTTGGGTGCTCTGTGCTTTTACCTCAAAGTGAAAATTTTTGCCTTAGAACTGGAACACCAACCCATGGGAATTGGATGCCTGAGAATTAGGTCCCCAAATATAGTTTTGAATCTGGTCCCCTAAAATTAGTAGTTCTTATTAAAGGTACCGGATGAGATATTATCCTTCCGTTCATACATAATCTTACCAATGAGCCCACTGGAGCTTCTTGGGGAAATCTGAGGTCCAGATCTTCCCTGTCCAGTTAGATATGTGTATCAAGGCAGCAGTCATAAAATTGAATTATCTTGACAAGATATTTTGAGGAAATAAAAAATATAATTTAAATAACTGACAAAGCTTGACATATTATGGATTTTGTGCATAAAATATTCTGAAATTATCTATTTGGTTATTTATTAGAGTGAATTTGAGCAGTTTCATAATGAGTACTCTTTTAAAATCTCAGTTTATTAATCATTTTCTTCAATGGACAATTGCTGCTTTAGCTAGTGTGTGCTACTGCTACCTTGTTTTCAAGGAATGGCCACAAAATTTCTTCTCGGCTACAAGTATTCCAGTCTTTCCATATACACCCCTGTAAAACAACTGTAATTTTTATTTCTTTTAGTGATGCAAAAGGTATATTTTTTACACAGACACTTAGTGGCATAGAGAATGTAACTGAGTAGGAACAATGTGCTTTGATGTGGCCTCTGTTCATCATGAGTTTTATACACATCTCCTATCATGAAATAACTGGCCTTGTCATCTCTTTTATTTCCACATCTTTTATTCAATACAAATCATGTAACTTAATTAGGGAAATTAAAACAGGAGAGGAGTAGGCTGTCTTGTTTCGTCACAGCTCTCTTTGGGAGTTTCACTGAGAAGGTCACAGCACTGCCTCCATTTTTCTCCCTTTCTTTTCTTTCTTTTTCTTTTTTAAGGCTGCGAAACTGGAACACATTAGTTCACTGGTATTCAATTACAAAATGCCCTTATCGTTTTGGCATCTGGGAGCATACCATGCCAAATGCTTTGCTGACTCTGCTTCAAAACTCTTTTTAAGTCAATTGCATCATTAGCAGAGTGATGTGTAGCTCCCTTGTCATGCGGGTTGTGGGGCTCAAGCCCACGGAGAGGAATGCAAGGCTTTGAGGTGAAAGGCTTGAGCTAGACAGGGTACCGAGAAATACAGCATGAATGATCTTGTCTAGACTTCTACAAACGATTGGATGATCTAATAGGTCATTGTCATATGAAGTCCTTACTTCACTGCCCAGTTTTCAGCCAGGAGAGGAGAAAGCTCTCTGGGACTCCCTGTAATGTGGCAATGTGCCCCGCATTTGGCAGTACTCGTAGGGCACCTACTAAAGCCCTCAGCCTCCCCTTGATGTAATCTGCAGGTTGATACTTCCCCATGTAAGGCCATATCAGACCTGTAAGTGAGAAATATGCAAGGCAGGCCAGAGGAGCTGGGGTGACAAAAGGAAAGCACAAAATACAGCTGTACTCTCTTCCTGTCCTGGAGCCTCACTTAAGTCTTTGGTGCCTGGAATAAATCCGAGCAGCCCTGCAACCTGCTTCTGCCAGCTGCCAACAGCATGGGGGAACCAAAACGGTGTGTGGGGGTCAGTGCAGAAATCTACCTTTCCAGGTCAGCCTCCTCTCCTACATTCACACTCAGTAACTGGAGGAGGGGTTGAGGGCAAATAGGGCTCAATTTCCAACCTGCAAAAAAAATCCTCTCCTGATGAAATTGCTGTCTTTCAGATGGTTTTGTTTGCTTTAGAGCTCAGCTTCACAGTCATACCATGCTGGTGCCATGAAGGTTCTTTACAAGCTGTATCCAGTTCCCACACATCTGTGTGATTAAGAGATCAATGACTGCACATTGCTGCTCTTAATTTATATGACTTTTGCCCTGGGCTGAGGTTGGCTTTCACAAATGGATATGAATAACTACCTTGTGACAATAACTGGTGGCTAATACATCAGAGAAACAAAACAGAAATGAAGCTTCTAGGGATGATACACATCTGGGAAAAGACAGGCAAATACACTCTTTCTGAACATTTATATTAAATAAACAGGAATGTATCTAAAGAGGAAAGATGTTTTAATGCAACGCACAACACAAATACTATTTCCCTGCATCCTAAGGAAGCCCTCAGTTGAAAGTCAGATTTTGAAAAGAAAAAAAAAAGAAAGAACTTCTCAAGCCAAGCTCCCATGAACAACCTATATTTCTTCTAATTAAGGAAGGTGGTTTAGTACTCACCCACCACCAAGAAGAAGATGAATGAAGACACCGCAGAGCTGTAGAGTTTCCCAATGTGCTGGCTCATGGTTGCTGAAGTACATGGCCTCACCATCTCTCCCTCTGGTAGTATGGGTAAAAAATATGTGTGTATTATAGCAACGGGACCTCACATTCTGCCTAGTGAATGTCACACTTCCTAAAGTTACCAGCTTTGAGCTCACAGTGCTCTGCCTTCTCCCTGGATGAAAGCCACATTGCGAGTGACAACCATCACTTCCCCGGCGGCTGTTCTGATCTCTCTGTGAGAACACGTCCAAAATGCTCTGAGAGCAGAGGGAAGATAATACATTGTTTTTCACTTTCAGCTTGTATAAACCACAACACAAAGAACACAAAGAGCATTGCCTTAATTTTCTGAACAACCAGACTCTAAAGCACCACAATATCACCCTTTTGCACCACAAAACGAAACTGCAGGAACTCAGTATCTTTGTGGCTATATGTACACGGTGTTTGCAGGTTAACTGTATTCCCCAAAGTGCTTTTTTCAGTGCACAACAAATCCTTTTTCATCAAAAGTTGACTACTTAAACTCTATATTTAAGTAGAGCTTGTCTATGCAACTTGGGTGGATGGGAAAACTGCTAGAGAGGGCGGCCTATCTGCAAAACCAGCAGGTGTGCTCTGAATGAGTCTGTTTATACAAGGCCCACACAGAGCACAGCCCTGTGAAAGGAGCTACAGCAGCTCCAAGCCTCACTCGTACCACCCAGCCCTGCCAGCTGTGCTACACCTGTACCAAGCATGGGCCACTGTCACTATTGGCCTGACACCTCGTCCGTCAACTACAGGATTAAGGATTATGGCACACTTTATCTAATGATCTTGCATATTTTCAAAACTCTCCAGGTAATGGAATTGTGCTTAAGTATCCAGTGAAGACTCAATTCTGTAACTCTTAGAGCACAATGCAGCTGAGAGAGGCATGACTATTTCTGCTTTTCTTTGCATTTGAAAGCAAAAAGGATCCATACTTGATTTGCAAAACTTGGCTGATCAAACAATGTCAAGAGGAACAGCCATTCCTGGAGTCACCAGTTGCCACTTGAGCTTTGGTGTGCAGATTCCAAAGAAGTGGAATCAGCAAAAGTAGGATAGGCTAGAGGGAGTATGGTTAAAATAATCTAGGAGGCAAATACTTCTCTGAAATGGCTTGGGAGAGTGGGAAGGCCTGTGATTACCAGGCAGGAATTATATTATGAAGGAAACTGGGACCAAGTGCAGAGCAACAGAGCACTTCAGAAGGAAGATGGAAGTTTGTGAGGGTCTTCTGAAGGAAGTATTGCCAAGTGTCAGTGAGCAAAGGTGAAATATCCATGAAAGGAAGTTAGAGGAGTTGAAAACAATGAAGAGTTTGAGGAGGGACTAACCGGTAGAGTCGAAGGCACCTGGCAGATCAAGAGGATTTTGGACTGAGTTACTGGTTTAGCGTGCTGATTGTGACTGCATGTCAGAGGAGTGAGCATGCGAAGATGGCTCTGAACCAAAGGCAATCCAAACACCGCCTGATTTAAACCCAAGTACTTGGTGTGCTTCAAAAAAACCCCTTCAAGTGTGCTGTCATGGACATACCACCATTGTTCCTGCAAATGCTATTTATGTTCATGTCATCCAGAACCAGCAATTCTCTTGTGAATCCCCCATTAAGTAGGTCATGCCTGAGCCAAAGTGCCAGGTCAGCCAGCTTTTAACTGAAGGAATACAAAGGAGGTTGGTTAGTGTCACTGGTAGCCAGTAGCTGAACATGAAGCTTCTCCCACTTGGATAACCCAATGTGATTCAGTTTTTGGACAAAAAGAAAAATAAACTGGTACCCTGAGTGTTGTTGAAAAAAGCCCTCAAAATTCAAGTTTCAGGCCCTAATCAAGAAAGCAAGGAACAAAAAGGAAACAAAGCACACATTCTTTTTTCCACTCTCTTGTAAATTTTGGAGACTTGCAGTTGCTTGCATTAACGCTGTCCTGTCTGGGCCAACAGCTGGGAGGGGCTGTCACCCATGGGGACTTTGGGCACTTTTTCTAACATAGCAGTGAGCAGGTATCACAGGGCCCTGAGATATCCAGAGGGAGCCTCCACACATTTCCCAGGGAAGAGGTAGAGAGAAAAGGGACAACAGGATGAAGTGGCATTGTCACAACAGACTGCTTTACCCATCTGTATATCCATCCATCCATCCATCCATCCATCCATCCATCCATCCATCCATCCATCCATCCATCCATCCATCGCTTTTAATAATTTACCAGTCAACTACCCAGCAATGTGATTTCTTTGCATCTCATAGGGCTCTTCTTTTTCCTGTGAGGCGAGCTGAAGGCACAAATCTGCGAGCTATCATCGCTCAGGTTGGGTCCCCCGATTTGAGGAGCCCTCCGGCTGCTCAGAGCTTGGGACAGGAATCTCACGGCGCTGCTCAGCAGCATCAAAAATGAGACCCAGGATTTCCTGGGATGAAGGCCCCCTCAGTGACTTCCTTTCTGTCACCCCATCCTCCGCTCGGCCCGCAGCCAGCCTTCCCCCTGTCCCGCAGGAGTCTCCCCGGAGCGTCCTCTGGGCAGTGTTTTCCGTCAGGCTTTGGGAGCCGTTTCGCTGCCCGGGCGCTGTTTAACCGGCTGCGCTCACCGAGGGCGGAGGGCGCGGGACTCTCCCTGAGGCAGGAGGCAGCGAACGCCGCCCCCACCCCCCCCACGCCGCCGGGAGGTTTTTTCCTACTGCAGCCCTCAAACTTTCCACCGGCGCGGAGGGTCCCCAGTTAACCCTTGCGGAAGCCGCAGAGGGGCTGCCGCGGCCGGACGAGGAGGGGAGCGGAGGCGCCGCTAGCGCTCTCCGGCCCCCATGACGCCTCCCCCTCCCCGGGAGCAGCGGCGCCGCTCACCCCTGGCACCCTCCTCCCGCTGCGGGCCGGCGGCGCGGCCGGCGCCGGCCCCTTTAAATGGCGGCCGCGGCCCCGCTGTGCGCCCCGCGGAGGCAGCTGGCGGGCGCCGCGCGGCCCTCGGCCCCCTCTATGGTAAGCGCTCTGCGCTCTCCGCTC